>OY783195.1:10928905-11404382 GCA_963678675.1 Xiphydria camelus
AGAGAGAGAGAGAGAGAGAGAGAGAGAGAGGGAGAGAGAGTGAGAGAGAGAGATGAGAGAGAGAGAGAGAGAGAGAGAGAGAGAGAGAGATGAGAGAGAGAGAGAGAAGGAGAGAGAGAGAGAGAGAGAGAGAGAGAGAGAGGAGAGAGGGGAGAGAGAGAGAGAGATTCATATGTTTTTTTATTTATTTTTTTGTATTTTTTTTTGCGAAATTTGATCTTACCGACTTTGGCGCAGCACCGTTCAATTTATACCTTCAAAAAATTACCTCCTTTTGTAGAGCGCGAAATTCTGTACAAAATTGATACGGGAAGAAACTCCTAGAAAGTGTCCTTTATATAAATTGTTAAAGTTTTTTGAGGCAACTGCTCACAAACAGAACAGCTGACTAGCCACGCCACGCCATAAGACTGGGTGGCGCTACACGCGAATTGCTTAGAATTCAAATGGTAAACCCTCCGTTACTCGCCAAGCGCTGAGCTGCCGTGGTAAATGGAGCACGCCACATTGTTCACTTGGACCGATTACACAGTCACACAAAAAAAAAAGTGGCGTATACTTTTGATGCGATATATGTTATCCGTAGTAATTTTACCTCCTGGTCACGAAACAATTGTCAAAATTTGGCCATCACATCAATTTTTTCATTTAATCGCAAAAAACCTGCCAGAGATCATGATTTTCAAACAGTTAATGGACTTAAACCAAATTCGGTATAGGGGTTTTTTTTGGACGCTGATCACGAGACTGAAGTCAGATTTTTTAAATTCAAGATGGCGGATCGAATGTGGCGGGTGAGATTTTCGACAATCAACGGATTTTTACTAAATTTGCTGTACAGCGACAACAAATGTTTAATTAATCAATCTATCTATCTATCTATCTATTAACTGATCCTTAGTTCATGAAGTAGCCTAATTAATAACTTTTTATTGTACTATCCTACAATGTCACTTAATGTTTATCTCATTATCTCACTAACACCATGTCTTTCTATCTTCTTCCCCACAAATTCACTATCGCACCTACAATCTATCTTCCTACCCCTCTATCTTCCCTTCTAACTTCTTCGTCTCGCTAACCTACCTTCTTTAGATCCTCTAACGGCTTCTAATCTACCTTCTTTCGGCTATATCTTGTTTTTTTTCTGTGAACTACCTTCTCACAGATTTTCTGCCCAATCGCTTTCTTCGGTCCTTGCGTGTCTCTCTTTTAAGTAACCAGTAATAGTCCGCCAACATACGGTTATCCCATTTTCACTCTGGTATCGATTTTCCATGACTTTTGTCTTGGTGAAAGCGTTCACCTTTTTGCGGTTTTTTGTCAATTGAGCCTCGAGACGACTGCAAAGTATATGTTGTAACAATAAATAATTATCACATTCGTGACCAGCGACCCAAAAAACCCCCCTATACCAAATTTTGCATGGATCCGCTGATTTAAAAAAATCTCATCCGCCATATTGGATCCGCCATCTTGAATTTTTGAATTTCGACTTCAGATTCGTGATCAGCGACCCATAAAAGACCCTTATACCAAATTTGGCATGAATCCGTCGATTTCCAAAAATATCGTCCGCCATATTGGATCCGCCATCTTGAATTTTTGAATTTCGACTTCAGGTTCGTGATCAGCGACCCGAAAAACTCTCCTATACCAAATTTGGCATCAATCCGTCGATTTTGGAAAATCTCGTCCGCCATCTTGAATTTTTGAAATCCGACTTCAGATTCGTGATCAGTGACCAAAAAAACCTCCTATACCGAATTTGGTTTGGTTTACGTCCATTAAATGTTTGAAAATCATGATCTCAGGCTGGTTTTTTGTGATTAAATAAAAAAATTGATGTAATGGAATTTTGACAATTGTTTCGTGATCAGGAGGCAAAGTTACTACGGATAACATAAAGGGTGACATTTGGAAAACTTGCCACCCCAATATCTCAGAAAGTTACAGAGATTTCCTAAAAAAGAAAAATACGGTTTCGGCAGTGGAGAGGGGGAACCAAAATGACATAATCGGAGACGCATCTCCTCCAACCCCCTTAGGGATAGCCCCCCAAACTTTTTAATCTTAAATAGCAACCCCCCATGTGTGATACAACGTTGGAAAGCTCTTTAAAAATGCTTTACAATAACACCAAATTTTGGTACCTTTCGATGAGTAGTTTTCGCGCAAATCGAGAAAGAAATTGCTAGAAGTAAGTTTTGTCAATTTATTTATTAAAGGTCACACAATTACGGTATAATACATTTTCGAAGTGATTTTCATTGATTTTTCGAACTTTTTCAAATGTTCTTGAAATTTTGCGACATTCTTGCGTAATTCTCTATTTCAGTTGGTTAATGCTTGCTGCTGTAGTTTGAAGAACAACAGATTTCAGATGTTCCCATAAGAAGAAATCGTAGGGAGTAAGATCAGGTGATGGAAATCACTTCGAAAATTTATTGTAACGTAATTGAGCTTTAAAAGACTAGCGGAGGACAGGAAAAGATGGAGAATGGTATCAAACCAGTCTTAGGACTGATAACTTTATGATGAATTGAGCTTTAATAAATAAATTGACAAAACTTACTTCTAGCAGATTCTTTCTCGATTTGCGCGAAAACTACTCATCGAAAGGGACCAAAATTTGGTGTTGTTGTAAAGCATTTATAAAGCGCTTTTTCCAACGCTGTATCACACATGGGGGGTTGCTATTTAATATTACAAAGTTGGGGGGCTACCTCTAAGGGGGTTGGAGTGGGTGCGTCTCCGATTATGTCATTTTGGTTCCCCCTCTCCACTGCCGAAACTGTATTTTTGTTTTTTAGAAAATCTCTAACTTTCTGAGATATTGGGGTGGCAAGTTTTCAAAATGTCACCCTGTATATCGTATCAAAAGTATACCCCACTTTTTTTGTGTTATTGAAAGTTTTACTTTAACTGATAATTGGGAAAATATTTAAACGGAATTTCTCCTGCTGAATTGATGAGATATCTATTCAGGTACATAAGATGTAAAGGAAATTTTACAAATATTGATTCCAGGGTGTTCTCTAACATAATTTTTACTAGCTAAAAATTGTTCCAAGGTACAACAGACCTAATGTACATTGAAACATAGATAATAACCAACTAAAAAAATAAACTAACTATAAGTTCAGACTATTTAAAAATATAAAATTTACCAGATATCATAAATTAACAAAAGCACTTGTAAAAAAGAACAAAACATTTGAGAAAAAGCAACTTAGAGTTCAATTATGCTTATTTTCTTTTTGGTAATGAAAAATTAAAAATAGGTATGATTGACAGGATTGACAGGATCTTTTTTTTATCTTTTTTACTACGCGGCATAATTGGAACAATGCTGAAATAAAAAATTAACGTTTTCTATTAATGTTCCAAGGTACAAGATGTGCCGATGTTTTAAGGTACAAGAAGGTGCAACGTTATTAAAAACGGCTGCCTCCGCGCCATGGCTAAGTTTACAAAGAAAATTAACATTGTACACAGGGTCCGGCAAAATGATTTCCCACATTTTAACTTTTAATAAAAACGCCATTGTAAATGCTATTTAGAATTTTTTTTTATTAAATGGAAATATATACTATGCCATTTGTGTTTATTATGTTTTGAACATTACAGGTGACTGACAGCGAACTTGACGGGCGTCGACTCCTCGTGACTGACAGTGAACTTGACTGGGCGTCAATCCCTAGTGACTGACAGCGACCTTTTCGTTTGACTGAGCGTCAGTCACTGGTGACTGACAGTGAACTTGGCAGGCGTCGGTCCCTGGTGACTGACAATGAACTTGACTGGGCGTCAGTCCCTGGCGACTGACAGTGACCTTTCCGTTTGACTGGGCGTCAGGAGTGCGTCACGAGGGAGGACAACGCATTCATCCTGCCGTAATTGGATGGTTTGCAAAATACTGCCCGCACACTATTTGGCAGCAAATCGCCATATCGCTTCTACTCAACACACCATTGTGCGAGCTCGTCAAAGTTCATCACGGGCAGTCTGGTGGACCGTTCGTCGAATCGTAGTTTAATCATAACTGATGCAAGAGCTATAAGTTGCGCGTTTATGTAGATTGGTCTTTTAGTGACTCCCCAGAACATGACTGTGCACGGATCTATCGACGCTTCGCACAACAGTTGGATAAACACACACACATTCTATAGTAATTATTCTACAGTGCCCCCAGGTCAGAGTGTCCATAGTGTTGGGCTGCAGGTTCCTCTTGTCAGCATGCGGACTGAGCGCGAGTTTGGTCTGCTAAACAGTCTGCACTGCGTGCAGTTTCGACCGAAAGAGGTACTGCGATCGGTGTTGTGTCGTGTTTTGGCGGAAGCAGGTGACGTAGTCGTCAAAATCGATGGTCCTCTTCAGCACCGCCGTCTTGACGCCCTTGGCCTTCTTCATGCGGTCCTCGCCATTGATCCGCACGCTGTACATTTTACTGCGGAGTCCGACGAATTCCATCATGATCTGGTCATTGCACTCGTCCTTCATGAGCCCGACCACCTTCTTGTTCGCCAGCGGCATCTCGAAGGCATTCTCGGCGGGGTAGTTGGATGTGTCGAAGCGTCCAATGTGGCGCTTCATCACGTCATAGATGTTGTCACCCCGTACTTCGTAGATGAGGCTGTCGGTTTCGGTGTAGAGTAGCTTGCAATTTCTCTCGAGGGTTGCCATTATCAAGTCGTAGTGAAACTCGTAAACGCAAGTCTTCGACAAGTCGAGTACGCAGAACCCCACGTAGATCGGCTTATTCATCAGAACTTCGATTTTGCTGAGTTGCACGGCTAGTGCAGGATAATTAGACATTAGACATTAGACAAGGTAAATATTGGTGAAAATGTTGAGTATAGAGTGTTCTGATTGATATCCCAAAATCCCCCAAAAAAATTCATCTTGGCTAAAATCCACCATTTTGAAAAAATCACCGTTATCTTGGATTTGTCGAGTTTTAAGCATAGCGACTGAACCGATCATCAGATTACATTCGTTTTTGCGCCAAATTACTTCATTTAGGCTACGGTATCTTCGAAAATACTAAAATTAATAAATATAGAAAAATTTGGGTGCTCGAGAAAGAATAATATTTATTTAAATGCTATTAACGTAGCTGCTGCGCCTTTCTGCATATCTGCACGACGAATAGAAGACCGGTGTAAATCGTAGTAGGATTGGAAGGCGAAAGGTTGACGAACAGCAATGGAAGAACTTTAGTGGTCTTGAACTCTTCTTTAGAACTTACTGCGTCCATAAATCCATTCTAGTCAGGCCCTAGAGTTTCTCGTAGGTGATATCCCCACATCCACAGCATATCAATGAGATTGGCTTCCTTGGCTGATTGTGAGGTAGGTTCTGGAAGAGCAGCACTAACGTCTTCCGCAACAATAAGTGCTGTACCGATTCTGAGTTTTTCATAAGGTATCAACTCCATTGTACCTAGAGACCTCTACTCTGCTGTCGGAAGTGATTGGTTAGTTCTTGAAATCGGATCGCTTGCCTTAATGGCTTTTGAAGGCGTTATGCATCTTATCCCTCCCATGGCGTGAAAGGTGCCATGACCATCTAAAGTCCTCACGTTGTGATCAGCATTGTCGAATACAAACTGTACAAATGCACCTTTGTCCACTGATGGCTCAGCGTTCTGTGCAACTGCATCCTCAAAACGAATCGTTTCCGAGTACGACGCACATACACCAAGTCTGGAAAGCATATCAAGTAACAGCCTCGAGCCATATCGTCGATGAAGGATGACTCCTACTCCAAGTTGTAAAGGAGAAACGAACGAACATGGTCGGGCAGCAGCAACTATCGAATGTGCGATTGTTGTGGCTTTTCTTTTTGTAACGGTGTCTTCATCGAATGATTTCCGAGTTTGAAGAACAGTTTTCAGAAAACGCTGTAGAGCGGTCGGGATCAAATCCTCATTTCCAGAGGATATTTGTTCTGCTGTTGGATAGGTGGAACAGTCGTAAACTTAGGACCGTATTTCTTGGCGGATGATTCTCGCCGCGGTTTCCACAATTCTCATCTTTTCTTCTGTTTCATCGCGCGTTCTTCCTCTCTCTGTACCACGCTTCATTGATAATTTGATGAACTTTCCCTGTGAAGCAGGCGACGCTACCTTTTCCAATTTGCTCGGTAATAATGATCCTCTTTGCCCGTAAAAATTCTGTAGTTTTCTCTTTAGATGATTTTCACTATACGGTTCCTCTTCAGGGCAGGTGTTTGTCATAAAGTCCATAAGTTCCCGGAACGTGTGCTGGCACTCTTCATTGCTCTCAAGGTAATCACAAAGCTTTTGAAACCCCTTTAGCTTGCCCTGGTCTTCAACGCGTCCACCACGACATGACGATTTACCTGAAGACGCCCTTGAAAACGCTTTTGGTTGGTAGGTAGGTCGACGCGAGCCTATCCGGCAAAACGTCACGTAGCAGTCACGGTGGTATCGAGCCTCAGCAGCCACTAGATCGTTCTCGGTGCATAATCTTCGAGAAACTTCTTCGCCCCATGAATCAGCTCAGTCTGCAACTATTGCACGTATAGTATGTATCATGTATACATCATAGACAATTCTAAATGGTACTTGGGGGTCTGGATGCTTTTCCTTCTCGCAAACGTCAATGTTCTGTCCACAAAACATGCATTTTTTAAAAAATCAAATACGTCACTCGCGCAGCTCAGGCGACTGCTTCGTTTCGGTTGCTGTGCACCTTCACCGTCAGTGTGTGAAGGTACGCGACGCGTGTAAGCCTTCCTACAACTCTCATGCACTTTAACACTTTTTTTCCCCTCAAGTGACGCCGCAACGTCATCGTTTCTTTCCTTACTCATCCAGCGTAAAGTGTCCAGGCCCCTATTCACATCAACAAACTTACTACTTTTAAGACCTTTGCACAAAACGCACACGATGCTGTCCGACGTGGATTCCATAATGAAAAAATAATAATTTTCACACAAAATTGATAAATCCCCGCACTAAATGCAGTTTTCAGTCCTGAAGCCACCACTTCTAATGTATATTTTATACAGCAGGACACATAAATAACACACGGCGGCACGGCGCCGCATTATCGGTTCTTTACACTGACAGAACACAGCTATTTTTTTACGATATACAGCAACGGCACACTTCGCGCTCCTTGGACAACATACAACCGCAAACGACATAAGAAAACTGTCGTCGACTCATCGAGCGACAGCCGGGATAATTACATGTGAGTTTATCCCCCCACATTGCATGCCGCTTAGCGCGGGTAATTTAACACTTTCTCATCGTCGCGTCTTGTTTTTTGTCCTGAAATTAAATTTTAACTAAGCATATTCCATTACAATTAGTATTATCTCTAAACCTATTAATGTTGTCAAGTATAATAGAGATTATAAACAATTTGGAACATAAATAAATAAAATTGGACGCTCGGTTGACTCGCTATGCTTAAAATTCGAATATTCCAATATGGAGCCAGTTTTTACCAGATAGCCGATTTTTCCCAAGATAGATTTTTTGGGAATTTTGGGATTTCAATTAAGACATTATCCGTAACATTTTTACAAATTTTTAGCTTGTTATTTCAAATGTCCGGGTTCGGCCAAATTTTTGTCTTATTTGCCTACACTAGGCTACGAGGTTTTTCACGAAAACGACTCGGTGGTGGAAGTTGGACTTGGCGATCAGTGTTTCGGTTCCGCATCTGCCCTTCCACTTGGTTACGAGTTTGACGTCAACACGTTTGTGCATGTTCTCTATGGTCTTACCGAACACCGCGTTGTTTATGAGTTTGAACAAGTTCTTCTCAAACTCATTGCGGTCTCGTTTCCGCATATCGCTGTTGTAGCTCTTTAGCCACGGCGATTGGTTGAATTTTAGAGCTCTGCGGATGTTGGTGAGCTTGAGACCGTACTCGAGAGCTTGCCTGAGGTTGCGGTAGTGGATGACATAGCGCGATTTCGAGTACAGCGTGGTTAGAAGCTTAGTCTCCTTCAAGCCCGGCGGCTTCATCTGCTCAGGGCACAGTGGCAGGTCTCGGTGGGCATCGTGGATGGCTTCCGGATAGTCCAAGTCCACCTCGAGTATGTGTCCGATGAGCGAGTTGGTGGAAACATTCCTCTAGAAGTCGTCGTCGAGGTTCTCAACCCACTCAAAGCAACCGTACGGGAGATGTTGAATCATTGCTCAGCCGTATAAGTTATTCACGTCGTAGTACATGAGGTATGTACTTTGTCTCCTCTTCGGGATTGTAGTCCCACATGTACTCGTTATTGGCTCGCGCGTAACGGTTGCTGCACTGGCTGATGCCACCTCGAATGCCTCGCTGTATCGATGTCGGTGAGCAGTTGCAACTCGATCCCGGTGTACTTTAGCATGGCGTCCCACGTGAGGCCGGGTGTGGTGTAGTAGTGGGCCGGATCCAAACCGCACGCTTTGAGACAGTTGCAGCGAAAATTCTCGAGCACGTCGGCCAGCAGCAGTACGTCGGTCTTGAGGTAGAGGTCCGCGTACTCGCCCAGGGTTTCCACGTTTAATTCCCTCCAGACTCTCTGGGCGTGCTCGTAGTCCTCGTCGGAAATATTGCCGTTGAGACGGCTGTGAAATTATTGTTTGGTCGGCAACTTCGTCGCGTCCAGCTTGTCCCACGCGTCGAAGAACTCGTAGGGGAAGGCCCCTTTCCGCCTCAGCAATGCAAACTGCTCGGCTCGGATCTGCGGGAACTTGCTCTTTGTAATCATCGGATCCGCGAGGTAAGACGCCAACTTCTCCAGCGACGATGCCATGAAGCGGAAGGTGTCGATGAATCGAAGGGCGATGTCGCTGCCCTTCAGATGTTTGGTGAACGAGATGTATCGCTCCATATTCAGTGGCAATAGGTCGATCCGGCCGTCGAAGCAGGTGGAAATTTCCTTTATGATGAGGTGGCTGTCGTAACCGCTGAGATTGTGGAAGACGACGGGAATGGTGTGCGAATCCTGATAATTCAGGTTACAGCCCTCGTGCGCTGCGCCCCTGTATCGACCGGTGAGATGGCAGTGGTCTCGAACTCTCTTCGCATCCAACAGCGGCTTCTCGCAAACGTGGCAGTTCTCAGCAGCGCGAAAAGCTTCCTATTCCTCCATGAGCGGTTGCATGGGTACGGTATGCTTGAGGACTCCTTCAACCTGCTCGGCCAGCTCAGAAAGTTCGCGCGTGAACCTTTCAGCGGGCTTCGAGCCCCGAAAGCTGTTGTAGCTGGAGAACGTGTCGTCGTAGCTGCACCTCACGTAGTATCCCACGCTGAACGGTTCGTGTACTTGGCGCACCCTCATTTTGCTCGTCTGCTGCAGGTCGACGTTCTTCAGGAGACACTCGAAGTCGGCGTAGACGACAAACGGCACCTTTTCCTTGGAGTTAAAATTCTTGAACATCAAGGTACTGTGCATCGGTGCGGGCAACTTGACTTTACACCGGTTCATCTGGCCGCAGTCGATTTCGTGGGCGCTCAAGTCTTTAAGGCTTCTGAAGTAATGGAGACAGCGATCGCAGATGTATTTCTTTCTATCCGTTCTTGAAAGTTGTGCGCTCCCGAGTCGAAGATTTTGACCTGGTAATCCCTGCTAAGAATGAACGTTTGCAGGTCTAAAAGGAATGAACCAGGTCTTCGTGAAATGTAGAAAGTAAACCTTGCTTGTCCTTTCATAGCCTAGTTACAGTGAATATCAGATGCAAACAGGTCTAACACGGACTTTTCACAGTAGACCTGGGAAAGCCGTTATTATCCTATCGCAGGTACTAACCAGGTCTAAGAAGGCCTTCTGAATTTTGTTTCCCCCACCCTTTTCCCCTTCCTCCCACGTATACCGCATGTCCCATAAGAAACGCAACAAGCGACATTTACCTTCGGCAGTATTTGCCGACGATGCATGAGTCGGTATATGCGCACCGTCGGTAAATATTGCCGAAGGTAAATGTCGCTTATTGCGCTTCTTATGGGATATACGGTAAATAAATATGCAGTTATTTAATTTGTACTTAACACATTTAGTGTCATGAACGTCACGTGTCGAAAAATCGTGTTCAAAAATTGTCTGCGGCGAACGAACGAAAATTACGTTCGCCATTTCGACCCGGAATCGGCCTATAGACTCGACAGTAATGCTAGGCCGACTCCTGCCTTAGACGCCCTGTGGTCCTCTTATATAGAAATTTACTGAAGTTTTACTACCGAGAGCCGACAGCTGGGGGCCAGGAGCCGCGAGCCGAGGGTCGAGAGGGTCGGCGCTATCTGGCGTCAGGCCGCCAAAGCATGACGGGTCGCCACATGACAAACTTTAATTAAACACAAACTATATCACAAAATATTTAAACAAGATAACTGATCATTTTCTTTTTTACAAATACCTATTGTTAAGGTTTAAAGAGTAGATAAATACCAAAAGTATTTAAAAATCTGTCACAGGCAAGTTCCCTATTAATTAATTATTATTTGAAAACCACTAAATGTATTAAATAACTTAATTTATGAAAATGATAGTAAATTTTAAGTCAGATTTTTATTATATTCTTTTCGTTGAAAGGGAAATGAGTTGAGAAAATAGGAACATCATATTCCTCACTCCTTCCCTTTCCCGCTATAATAATTCCTCTTCCAATGAAGAAAATTAAATTTTAATTTTATTTATCTATATTTTATTCATTCACAAAAATGTGTATATTTTTATTGATTGATTGATTGATTTATTTATTTATCAACATTATAGAGAGAGGAATTAATAAAATTGCTAATACATTGCCCCCCCCCTTTCCTTTCAATTCAAGGCTACCTATAAATAATTTTCCGTTCAGAATGTTCAATTGATTATCTATGAATTTTAAATTATACGAAAAAGAGCTAAACAGACGTGTTAGGACATCGACTAGCTTGAAAGAATATATCCGACTTATTAAGGACAGTGAAGGCCATATTTACATATCAGGACAACTCAGGTGCGTGTGTGTGTGTGTTTTAGAGGAAAATCCCTTTACAGGTATTCTAAGACTCTACCCGGTCTACCCAGGTCTAACAGACCTTAAAGCAGGTCTATTCAGAATGGAACAGGTCAAAATCTTCGACTCGGGCTGACTAGTCGAGAAAGATCCTTAATCCAGACGTATAGTGACACATGATGGGTGTTACATCGTCCTCTATCTCATCCTCCTCATCCTCTTCCTCATCGATGTAGCGATCTTGGATCATGAGCATGAGCAGGTCCACATGCTTGTCCTTTTTGATTGAGGTAACGTGGATGGGGGCGACCACAAATTTTTCCTTTCGCTTCTGCAGAATGTAGACGTTGACTGACACGGGGAGGGCTCGATCCATGGGACACCGATTTGAACGGCGTTTTGGTTACACGGTAGCCAAGAGGGTCACAAACAACCCCCTAAAGCGGTTGCTGCCAATGCGGCTTCGTTTATTTATAAACAGTATTTTAGTTTTAGTGGTCTAATTTTAAACGACAGTTTCCACAGCGGCGCGGTGGCGCAGTGGTTAAGGGTAAGTCCTACCATTCCCAGTTTGACCGTCGTGACGACCGGACGTGTCTTGTGCTCGCGCTCGTATACCTGCTAGTAAGGCTAACGGTACTAGTGACTAGTGACTAGTGAACGGAAAATATTCGCTGTGGAAGACCACCAGATAAAAATTAAACTAAATACTCCTAATCAAAGGAAAATAACAACGCAAACGGATAACAGCGACAACTGCTCAAATCCCTCCAACAATGGGGGTGAGAACAACTCCGATTTAGTGAGTAACCTAGCCAATAATATAGTTCTCGTGTCCCGCAAACGGAGAAACAATAGCCCAACCATGGCGTCAAATCGACGTACCAAACAACCAAAGGATAACATCGCTGGGGAAATAGCATGTAGCAATCGTTTCGAACTCCTCTCAAGCGACGAAAATGACTCGGACATGGAAACGGAGACCATTCACAACTTATACCAGCAACCGCAGCAACAACAAAAGCTCAAACAACGAGTACAGGATAAATCGACCACGAATCCCGATAAACCAATAAAGCTTAGGAAACCTCCACCACTTGTCATACACAGAAAAATAAAATCCCATCAGGACCACCTGAAAACACTAAAGAAAACGCTAAAAGAGAAATTTCAAATAAAATACCATGCAGACAGGACAGAAATATTCACGGCAACGAAAGGATTTCTTCGCCTTAAAGAGTATTGGGAGGGCAATCATATCCAATTCCACACTTACACATTGAAGGAAGACAAACTGAAAACCTTTGTAATTAAGGGTCTACATAGTGGTATTGAAGCAGAGGACATAGAGAAAGAACTCCAGGAACTAAGGTTCGAAAAATCCCGGGTGACGCTAATGAAAGGTACGAGCAGAACGCTATTTATGGTCTTCTTGACGGCAAACATCCAACTCAACGAGCTAAGGGGCAAGGCACAATGCATCTGCTACACTAAAGTTACCTGGGAGAATTATAAAATGAAAAGACTTATCACTCACAAGGAAACCGTCCGAGGCCGCCGCTTCCGATCTTGATGAAACTTCGTAAATTTAAAGTTTATCGAAAAATAAGAGACCCCTATTTTTTTATAACTGCCCAATTTTAGTTTAAGGGGGTGAAATGGACCCCTGAACTTTCACCCCCTTCGAGCTATCTCCGAAACGAAGCGAGATAGATGAAAACTTTCAATGTACGTTTTGTTTGGTTTTTTTAGTGTAATAAAACGCCCTAAACAGATTTTGAAAAAACGCATTATTTTTCAAAAAAAATTTTTTATCTAATTTTTCGAAATTTCGGTTTGGTCATATGGACAAAAATGTAGGAAATTGTATTACAAATTCAACCATGTATGACAAAATATATTTCCCTCTTACAGTTTTGCCTCACTTTTATGTCTGAGCGGGCTACCAATGGTAGTGACGGGATAGGTCGGGGGTTATTACTTCTATGTATTTTAATGCCACTTTTCTTTCATTTAATAAAGTTCAACTTTCTATGGCTCATAATTATGACAATAATGGTATTCCGTGAAAAAATGTTTCATACAAAGTTGTTTCTTACACCAAGCACACGTAATAACGGCAATATCGCTACATATGTGGCATCGTGGTTCCGAGTCCTGTGCATAACAAAATTCTACAGGATGTTCAAGTTCAGGAGGGGTCTCGTGTCTACATATCGACTCTTGAACCACGAATATTTAATAAAGTTAGTAAACCATGGCGAAGAAAACTGATTATGAGTAAGGGATTGAAGTGTTAGAATATTATCTCTCGTATGAAGGTTAATGTCGTAATTGCAAAGAGTTACAATATCTGAAAACCTCCTTACAAAATTCTTCCACATTCGAAAGCCGTATACGTCTAGCGGTTGAATTAGTTCGGTGGTGCCTTCTGGAATCGCCATTAATATTATTGCCTTGTCTTCTGGTGTAGCTTCTCGAACACTTCGCTCACATTGTCCACTCCAAGAGTCCAGCAGTAAGACGCTTGTAGGTCCAGTGTTAGGGAAGTAAACTTCTTGCAGCCATATTTTCATGAGGTCAGTTGTAAGTTTCCCAGATTTGGAAGCCATGAAGTATACATTTGGCGGCCTAAACACGGTTTGTTGCACTCGTTCTCCCAATTGCCCACTAGCCCCTTTTAATACCACATAAAGAGGCGACAGTAGTTTTCCATCAGCAGATATGGTGGGTTGTATAGTATAGCTATGGGTTGTAGAAGATATTGATTGTACCACAGCTTCAATTTGTTTGCCCCGATATAGCTAAAGTTCTGCCAGAATGTATTTCTAAATTAAATCCACTCTGTGTGTGTGATCAGAGTTAAATACATTTTCTGGTCCATATTGTGTAATGAGTGCTTTCACTTGTTTTACGAAGGCTTGACTTCGTAGTTTCAAATTTTCCTCACCCTGAACGTTTTTTCCCGTTACAAACTTTGTGATCTTTCGAGAGACAATTCTATATGCTTTCTTGAATGACCTCAACCATTTTTCATTTGCTTTAAAGCTTGGAAGAATCTCTACTTCTTTTGCTTGTAAAGCCCATCGTTTAAGGTCTACATCATGTACTATTATTTTCGATCTAAATACTATCTTCTATAAATTTATCAAAAGTATATTGCGCTATGCGTATTAATTTATCATTTTGAGTACCCCCCGCTCCTACTTGTGCAGCCCATCTTCGTAATTGCCTATCAGATTTGACTTTTCTAAACTGATGTTGAACTGCTGCTACGGTTCGACGTCTTTTCTTTCCACTGTTCTAGTAATCTATGGTACTTTTTTTATATTCAAAGCTGACCGCTTCTTCATCGGGTGTACAGGGAAATGGTTCTGCAGTTATACAGGTTTCTACGTGAGGAACATGCTCGACATCCGATTCCAGCCAGTCAGTATTAACAGCGTGCATTTCACTATCCTCGATTGAATCTTCCAATTCTAATTTATTTTCATGTTCGACTCGAAATGATGAATCCTCCATGCTACGTAAAATAATATTTTGTAATAAATCTTTCAATTGCACTTCTGCACTATTCACTGGAGTTTCTCTTCCATCTGGTACATTAAAAACGGCCACCAATAAAGTTAACACATTGATTGGATTTATAATTGCCATAATAATAATATGAACTGCTATGCACAATATAGAAACTGAATATATAGACTAAAAAACCTTCATTCGAGAGATAATATTCTAAAACTTCAATCCCTTACTCATAATCAGTTTTCTTTGCCACGGGTTGCTAACCTTATTAAATATTCGTGATTCAAGAATGGATATGTAGACACGAGACCTCCTGAATTTGAACATCCTGTAGAATTTTGTTATGCACAGGACTCGAAACCACGATGCCACATATGTGGCGATATTGCCGTTATTACGTGTGCTTGGTGTAAGAAACAACTTTGTATGAAACATTTTTTCATGGAATACCATTATTGTCATAATTATGAACCATAGAAAGTTGAACTTTATTAAATGAAAGAAAAGTGGCATTAAAATACATAGAAGTAATAACCTCCGACCTATCCCGTCACTGCCATTGGTAGCCCGCTCAGACATAAAAGTTAGAAATTTGCAAAACTGTAGGAGGGAAGTATATCATGTCATACATGGTTGAATTTATAATAAAATTTTCTACATTTTTGTCCATATGACCAAACCGAAATTTCGAAAAATTAGAAAAAATTTTTTTTTTTAAATAATGCGTTTTTTCAAAATCTGTTTAGGGCATTTTATTACACTAAAAAAAAACAAAATGTACATTGAAAGTTTTCATCTTTCTCGCTTCGTTTCGGAGATAGCTCGAAGGGGGTGAAAGTTCAGGGGTCCATTTCACCTCCTGAAACTAAAATTGGGCAGCTGTAAAAAAATAGGGGTTTCTTATTTTTCGATAAACTTTAAATTTACGAAGTTTCATCAAGATCGGAAGCGGCGGCCTCGGACGGTTTCCTTGTTAGTGTCATAGATGCCAGGAGTGGGGTCACGCCACATCAAACTGTTTCGCAGATCCTGTCTGCCTAAAATGCGCGGGAGAGCATTTGACAAAGGACTGCATCAAGCCCAAGGATACTCCGGCCAAATGCGCAAATTGCGGAGGAGACCATCCAGCAAACGCTAGTATATGCGAGGCACATACGACAGGAGGATCGAACGTCTTACCGTTAGGGTAAAGGTAAAGGCGGAGGGAAAGGCGAAGGAAACACGCTTGGAATTAAGCGGTCAATACCCAAACATAACGGAAACCAGGCAGTTCCCCCCACTAACAATAAGGCAACTACCGCCAGTACCTGAGGTCAACCCTTGGGCCGAAGCCAGGAACAACGTGCCCGCTGCAGGTAACAACGACCGAGGAACGGGAGCACCGTCGAGCGCATACCAGGGGCGAAGTGTCACAAGTGAGAGTAGTGGTGTTACTGACCTGGCGTCATTGGCAGCAGAGTTAAGGGAAATAAACAGTATATGTAATATAAAGTAAATGCTAATTTTAGTAAGGCAACTAAAAACAAGACTGCAGGGGTGTTCAAATCAAATTGAACAGTTTGAAGTATTTATTGATTTCTCCGATAAACTAGGTAAGCCGTAATGGAGCTAAGAATTTGTAGTTGGAACGCAAATAGTATTGTAAGTAAAACTGGCGAATTAATAGAATTCCTGCACAGACTGAACATTGATATAATGACGATTAATGAAACTAAGACTTAACGAAATAGACAAACTCAAAATAAGAAATTATACAACAGTTAGAAAGGACAAAAGCAGAACATCTCGGGCGGAGTAGCGATATTAATAAGAAATGGCATTCCCTTCAAGGAGATAAAAGTAAGAAAGGAAATAACTATGGAATGTGTATTTGCATAAAACTAATAAGCGAAGTATATATAGTTGCGACATATAATAGCCCGGCAAATTTATTTACAGTGCTTGAGCTAGATAAGATTTTTAATATAGCTAATAAAGTTCTCTTGGTGGGAGATCTCAATGCAAGGCATGTGGCTTGGAATTGTCATATCAATAATATTAGAGGTAGAGTCATACATAACTATGCATTGAAGAATAACTGCACTCTCTATTGTCTTCCCGGATGAGCCGACTCACTATCCTAATAATAGTACAACTGCCACCACCATAGACATTTGCTTAAATAAGAACGTTAGAACAATGTCACGCCTCCAGGTACTCCAAGAACTCAGATCAGATCACCTCCCAATCTTATTTACTTTAAACTCGGAAATGAGAGAAGAACGGACAAAGACAGCCTACGACTACGCTACTGTCGACTGGACTAAATTCAGACAAATACTTAATATGAAAATTGCAATAAACTCCAACATCGACACCCCCCTAGAATTAGATAAAGAAGTACAGAAACTGACTGACAAAATAAAATATGCCATTGATAGATCCATTAAACTGATAACAGTAAAACAATACAGAGACAAACTACCAAATACAATTCTAACAATGATAAAAGATAGAAATAGACTCCGTAAAAATTGGCAAAAATCACGAACGCGCGAAAGTAAAGAGCTAGTAAAAATATACACAAGCAGAATTAGAACAGCCATAAGGGAACATAGAAACAAAATTTGGAAGGATAAACTTAATAAATTAAACCCTAAGAGGACAACTCTCTGTGGCGAATGACAAAGGTACTCAAGTCCAAGTTTAATCTAATCCCCACACTAGTAGGCAAAAATGATGATGAAGCAGTAACAGACGTTGAAAATGCTAACATACTTGCAACACAATTTGAAAGCGTACCTACATAACATAAATTTAACTAATAATACTCCGGAACAAAAAGAAGTAATCCTACGAGTGTTAAGGAGTACCTTCAGGAGAAACAGACACATGAGTGGCATAAATTTCTAACGTCTCCTAAATAAATATGTAACGTCATCAAAACACTACCTTCTAAAAAAGCACCAGGTACGGACAATATTCAGAAAATTGTACTCAAAAACCTAACAAGGAAGACAATAGTGCAGCTTATGTATATTATCAATGCCATGTTTAAACTCTCATATTTCCCCCTACACTGGAAGACAGGCAATATAATACTTAGCAATTCATAAGCCCGGAAAGAAAACCACAGAACCCGCTAGTTATAGGCCAATTAGTTTACTACTATGAGTAAGATGGCCGAAAGGATTATCCTAGCCAGACTAAACAAACATGAAACTGAAAATAAAATAATAGCCAACCACCAGATTGGATTCCGGCAGAAACATAACACAGTTCAACAAGTAGCACGAATAGTAACTGATATTAGCGTAAATTTCAATAAAAATAAAGTAACAACAATGTTATTACTAGACATAGAAAAAGCATTCGATCGCGTCTGGGTAGATGGACTAATATACAAAATGATACGATACAAATTCCCACCTACCCTAATAAGCTTAGTTAACTCCTATCTAATTGGAAGACAATTCCAGGTCACAGTCAATGGTATTGCATCCACTAAGAGAAAGATCAAAGCGGGTGTACCACAAGGATCGGTCCTAGGACCTAACCTATTCAATATATGTACAGGGTGTCCGTAAAGTATGGAAACGGTTGAATATCTCGAAAAGTACGCTTCAGAACGGGAAACGAAAAAATACGTATCCGATATTTTTTTTAAACTATCAAATGATACCAAGATTGATCCCACATCCCAACCCCTGTGGGTGGGGCAGGGGGAAGCTTCAAAATCTTAAATAGGAACCCCCACTTTTGATTACATATTCACATTCTACATTAAAAACTACATAACTTTTATTTGAAACATTTTTTTCGACTCGTGGCAGATGGCGCTATAATCGACAAAATTCAATTTTTTCGGTTTTTGCAATTGAGAGTCGATTTATTCGATTCTGCAATACAATTGCGATAGAAATTTACATTTTTTATTCTCATACCTGATTTTTTGTTAAAAATTTAATTTAGTTTTGCAAATTTGAAGTGCAGATGCGTTCTGTACCTGGGACTCCCCTGGCGGACGGTATATTCCGGGAATCGTAGCTATTCTTTCACTAGTAGTCCGTTTTAATGATATCCGTTAACCTGAGTACACGTAAACAGGTACCGCTAATTGCCGGGCCTTCCGGACCCTCGAACCTCGATGTATTCCGAAAGGGATTATCCTTGAGTAATTAGTTTATTTCCTCTAACGGAACTTAGTGCGTCACAGGGAATTCCAGGTACAGAACGCATCTGCACTTCAAATTTGCAAAACTAAATTAAATTTTTAACAAAAATATCAAGTATGAGAATAAAACATATAAATTTCTATCGCAATTGTATTGCAGAATCGAATAAATCGACTCTCAATTGCAAAAACCGAAAAAATTGAATTTCGTCGATTATAGCGCCATCTGCCACGAATCGAAAAAAATGTTTCAAATAAAAGTTATGTAGTTTTTAATGTAGAATGCGAATATGCAATCAAAAGTGGGGGTTCCTATTTAAGATTTTGAAGCTTCCCCCTGCCCCACCCACAGGGGTTGGGGTGTGGGATCAATCTTGGTATCATTTGATAGTTTTTTAAAAAAATATCGGACACGTATTTTTTCGTTTCCCGTTCTGAAGCGTACTTTTCGAGATATTCAACCGTTTCCATACTTTACGGACACCCTGTATATCTCAATGATCTCCCTACTTTCCCCAAAACTGAGACTGCACTATTCGCTGACGATACGGCTGTATACTCCCACTCATTCAGTGCCATCGTCGCGGCCAAACAAATACAAATCCATATGGGTCTTCTGGAACCATTTTACGCAATGTGGAAAATATCTCTAAATGCATCACAAAAACTAAAGTAATTGTATTCGCGAAGAAACTAACCCAAATCAAAATAGTGCAACCAATCAAAGTCTACGGACATAGCATAGAAACTACCAAATCTGTCAGGTATTTAGGTGTTCATCTTGATCCGAAATTAGCTTTCAAAAATCACATCAAACAATCACTTCGCAAGGCTTATGCCGTCCAGAGAAAGGTATGTCCACTATTGGGGTTAAGAACTCTCCCTTGTCCATGCACAATAAAAGACTAATTTTCAAAATGTTATTAAGACCGATAGTATTATATGCGGCACCAGTGTGGTGCAGTGCCGCAGCGACTAATATCAAACTACTTCAATTATATCGAAATAAGTGCCTAAGACTAATTACCTCAGCCAATAGGTATACTAGAATCACAGATCTCCATGAGGCTGCTGACGTACAATATATATCAAACTATATCAGACAACTAGGTGATACATTTTATGAGCACCAACTAAACGACAATCCATTACTTAAAGATCTAACTAGCGTGAGGGAACACAATTTACCTTTCTCCCTAAAGCATAAGCTCCCGTATCAAGCATTACAAATTTTCTCCAAATAAAATAAGGAAACGCGAAAAAATAAACATACGAGAAAACAAGAGCTCGTAAACTCTCAATTTCTAAAAATAGGTTTTTGCCAAGCCGGCCTTTCCTGTATAGCAATAATATTATATAAGATAAGAGTAGTACCAAATTCGTGATCCACACATATCTAATTCACCCGCTCAACCCCTAACCGGTACGGAGACTACATACTGTGGGCACCGTGGCGGTTGAGGAAGGGGATGGAGGGTTAGATATTGCATAATCTATAAGTATACACAGCGTATACATAAAAGGAACAAACGTGTAGGTTAAGCTCAAGAGTGCTGGAACTACAAGCACGAAAATTATTCGAAGATGTAATTTATGCGTTTATTATATATACATGCATACTTGTACATATGTTCTCATTGTAAATAAATGTTCTTTTAAAAAAAAGGTAAGTCTTACCACGTGGTGGACTCGGGTTCGACTCTTGCTGCAGGCAGTTTTTTTTTCGTTTTATTTATTTCTATATTGTGAAATATATATAGTAATTTCTATTGCAGAGATATAAAAAAAATGTGCTGAAAAAATTAATTTTGAGGAGAAATTTTGAAATTAGAAGTATAACTCATCACAAAATTCTAGGTTTTTGACAGAACTCATTGTCAGACTTCTGTTATGATTCATTTAATTGTTGACTTAAGAAAATTATTGTTTAACTAGAAATCAATGAACCTATATTCTATTGAAATTCGTCATGTGTAAGATATTTTTTTTGAATGCCTTTCCTTGACCGTCCCCTGGGGTGAGTCCCTAGACTCGTGGGTACCAACCATACCCTTTTTTTACGTGTATGAGTCATCTTACCTAATATTACGTCTCACGACAAACGGACTTCAGCACCAGTTCTTATCACTTAACATCTTTACACGATCATAAATCACTTATTACTTCTAGTTCATTTCGTCATCTAATTGCTAATTGCCTCGGTCCCGTACTTTCCGGGAAGGAAGGTATCAAATGGATATCAAATAATTGGGGTAAACTTAATGACCAGCTTTTTCAGGAATTCAATTCATTATTGATTCTTACGACAGAGAACGAGCATCCGGCTTTCTCGATCGAAATTCGCATCCTAGCATTACTTGTCGTTTGCCGTCAAAGTTGTTCACATCGTGAGCTGTACTGGTCATCTGTGAATATTACTTTGTCGCATTTGCAAGCGATTTTCATTTTAAAATGGCAACGGAAAGTGGACCTTCGTGCAGTGAACAAGTTTATCATCAATCTGTCGATGAAAATGAAGCAGATTTTGATGAAACATTTAAAATCACTGTTACAAATGCTCTTCGCCATGCAAAAGCATTGCTTGAGAAAAAAGGCCTTATTTGCAAAAATTCGTCTTCATCCATTAGCGGCGCAGCAATATCAATGGGGGAAACATTGTATGACGTGATACTTGACAGCGTTAATGAAGGATTTTTAATTGTAGATAAAGACCTCATTATGGCAGGAGAGCCAGATGAGCAACAATATGAAGAGGTATTTATTGATTTTGCAGCTTATTTCTGATATATAATCTATTGAATATTGTGACTTAACCCAAACTTTTTGTTTTTTTCCCAGAGTACTGATGATTCAATGGATTGCGAGGATTTTGATCCCCAGGATTACGAGGAGCCACCGCCAGAGTTCATTCCTTTGGACTACAAGGCTAAAGCTGTTGCACTCGCTGCGGCTCATCCAAAGTGGAGCTTGAAAATACTCAAAAGACATGGATTGGATCGACTAACCAGGAAAGATGCCTTGGTCACATGGAAAAAGGACGTTCTAGAGGGTGGTACGAAATTTGACAAACTTGAGATTGTCGATAGACAAAGCTTCGAACGGTTTCAGGAGGCCAGAAGTCTTCTGCAACAGGTTACGACGAGGAGTGTGCAGCAATGGGCATTGGCAAGTGCTTCTCCCTACATCTCGAAAAAGTTCACCTTCCTGGCGAGTCCAACTTGGGTAAAACGTTTCAAGAGAAGACACGGCATCAGACAGCGAAAGGTCATGAAATTCGTCAGCAAAAATGACATTGCTACGCTAGAAGAAACTGTAGCATCAGCGGAGAAGTTTCGAGTTCAGACATGGATTATGATGCCACGATGCGCCCCTGACCTCATCATCAACACGGATCAGACCGGATGCCAGTATGAAACTACGTATAACACAGGTTTACAAAAAAAAAAAGTCCGGACTATTTGACCGGACCATAGTATTCCGAGGTATTTTTGCGTCCTGAATCCGATCCCGAGGTCATCTGAGCCACATCACGTCAGAAAAACGAAATTTCGAAATAAATAAATAAGGAAATGGGACTGCCCTGAGCAGCACCCAGAGCATAACTCCAAGGTTCTAAGGCCATTAGGGTCAGTGCTGGGTCCACTGTCAATATGTCACAGTGAACGGATCGCCGGAATTGGATGCCTTGACAGGGAGATCGTAATCCGCGAGATACAATGATCATGGCAACATTTTATCCACTGGGGTGGTTCTGTGATAGTCCCGGTCGAGATTTAGGACTCCATTCCAATGTTTGGAAGGTATTCAAGACCTAAACACCTACCCTCCAACTCAACAGGTCGCTTGAGAAATTGTCCCGGGTCCAGTTCCAAAAAATGGTCATTTTAACTTCTAAATGACCTTGAAATCTCGTTTTCCTGACGTGATGGGGCTCAGATGACCTCGGGATCGGATTCAGGACGCAAAAATACCTCGGAATACCATGGTCCGGTCAAATAGTCCGGACTTTTTTTTTGTAAACCTGTGTAATCGATCTCTAGATTATAAGGGCGTGAAAACTGTACTTATGTCAAGAAGCAGAATCTTTTCAAAACAAAACACTCATACACTGCACAGTATAGTTTGACTGCCTCAGGTAAGTCACTTCCCCTCGTTTTTCTGTGCATGCAGGAGCCATCAAATCAACTCGACCCACAGGTATTAAAAAAATCGAACGTTTAACAGAAGAGTACAAAAATGTTGTTGTCACTTGTTCTAAGTCGGGCAAGCTCACCAGACAATTGTATACGTAATTCCTGAAAAGCAACATGCAGCCATATGTCCGAGAAAACAAGTTTTTATTACTCGTTGACTCCTGGAGTGGCCAAGTTGATAGTACCTTGTATGATGATATCTTCACAGATCAAACTGGGGAAGTAACTTGCACTGTCAAGATTATTCCACCAAAATGTACTCCTCTCTGCCAGCCTTGTGATGTATATTTTTATCGTCAAGTTAAACATCAAAAGACTGCAGAATGCTCCTGAATTGTTAAAAGACCAACGGGAAATTTCCCCTCGCGAAGATGCCATAAAGATACACTCAATTGTTCATCGCCAATTAAGTGCTCCCATTTTTTCTGATAGGATTAGATATGCTTGGTTTGCGTCAAGACTCACAGATGAACGGCCGTTATTTGTTAATGTTAATGAGGTTTGTTTCCCCTTGACTCTTGCAAAAAAGAAATGTGAATGTTCAAATGTGTCTTTTATTAAATGTTCTTGGTGCGAAGAACATGTTTGCTTTGCATGTTTTTATGATAAGTATCACCTAAAAAATTGTAAACATAGCGCGCATCAGAGTCTTCATCTGAGTCAGAAACCGACAAAAACGATTAAATATTTTTGTATAATTAGTATAAGTATAAATAATAAATTAAAATTGAATGCAAAAAACACCTTTTTCCTTCGATAATTAAATTATATATTATATATATACCGCATGTCCTATGGCCAACCGCGCAGGTGAGCTGCGACCTGAATTCTTGACTTCGGCAGTATTTATGGTACAGTTCGAGTGGGCTTCAGACGAGTGCGCTGCATAAGAACCAAAAGTGTCGACTGCTCTTCTAATAGCTGTCAATTCGGGAGATCGAAGCGTTTCGTGTAACCTCAAAATCGTAAAGTTTTGAATTAATAGTGAATAATTTGTAGAAGTGATGAGAAATAATCATAAATAATCTTCCGAATGCGTAGAAATCTGGTGGCTCAACAATTCCAGGAATCAGAAGCGCGCAGTAGCGCGGAGCAAGTCCGTGCCTGCGCGCGCGCAAGTCGAAACCTGCACGCCTGTGACGTCATTACTCGCGCGGGAGGGGGCGGGATCGAGTCTGAGATCACCACGTGCGGGTCGGTCAGAACTGCGCGTATTAGCGGTACGGTCTTATCCCCGCGGAGACGTCATCGGGGGCTTTATAAAATGGTATTATAATTCCTACTTCATCTACTTGCATCAATATTTCGCATATTTCTGCACGGTCGGGGAGCGGAAGTCGGCAAGACAAGCCCGAACCTGCACTCGCTGCCGTCGGCTGGGCTTGGTCGGCTGAGCTTTGTACAAATACCGACTGGTCGCGGGTCGTCGCGACAAAGGGAAGTGTACGTGAGTATGAAGGCCGGACGGTGGTGACGCCAGCAGACCAGTGGCGAAAGTACGAAATGCCACAAAATCTCGCATTGACTATTGACTATTGAACGCGAAGGCGTTCCAATTCCTGTATAGATACTCTCGGTCGGAGGGTCGGTCGGACGGTTTTATTTTATTAATTCGATAATCTCGACCGAGATTATTGATCGACGCTAATCGACGACAATCCGTTCGCCGACGGCTCGTGCTCCCGACGCGTGCACGCACATTCGCGCCTATCCTAGCGTAGTGCCCTTTCGAAGGTCGATTCGCACGCATGCTCGAAGGGGCCGATTGCACCCTTTTTGTGACGCGGAGCGATTCTCCACGTCACAACGTCATTCGTCTGGATGTATTTTTTAAAGAAATCTCTTTAAAATGCAACAAAATTAAAAATTAAATGTGTTCCAAACGAAAGACTTATCTGTAGGCTGCTCTGTGTTCCGTCTTGCAGTACAAGTAAAACAACAAACTAGCATGTGTGTCTGTGGCGGCCCCTAGTGTTCCGTCTTGTATTACAACTTAAAACTGTACAAGCAAAACGACCAACTAGCATGCGTGTGCATGGCGGCCCTTAAGGCGCGAGAAGTCTCGAGAACACCAGAATCTGTTAAAATGTTCTCAGGTGAGAAACTATTCATATTCACGCTTCTCGGGTGTTCTCGGGGCTTCTCGGCGTGAGTTTATTTGCGCCTTAAGATAATGGCGCTGTGCGGCGAGGGATTATCTATATTATTATTGTAAGGGTGCGCCTAAATTTAATAAACTCAACGGCAACAATGACGGGCCCAATAGCGGGGAGTGGGTAAGTAGGCACTCCCCCAATATGATTATATTTTAATTAATAATTTTGTACAGGCGCCTTGCGCCATTCAGTAATTTACCCCTGGAGGAGTATTGTTCCCCTGGGGGAAGATATTTGTATCTGAAAATATTTTTGAAGTGAAACTTCTTACTGCGCGATAGGCAGAAAATGAAACTGACATGAAATGAAAGTATTCACACGGAATGAAGGGTGAGTGTTCGTGGCGAGATCCTAGCGAACGAGAGGGGAGGTGAGGAAAATAAATGCGTAAGTCATGGCGGTTTTCCTTCAGCACAGCGAATTCTCATGAGACTTTACGCGTTAATTAATTCTGTTGTCACAAAGAATATTAGTTCTGTATATACAGGATCTTTAATCCCAAGCGCAACAGATTTGAATTTCCCTAACATTTGATTTCGGTAGTGCATGGATGGTGCTCGAGTCATTTATAGTTAGAGTTCATTTATAGTCGGAGCACTCTTCTAAAGCCAATTCTAACTATAAATGACTCGAGCACCATCCATACACTACCGAAATCAAATGACAGGGAAATTCAAATCTGTTGCGCTTGGGATTAAAGATCCTGTATATACAGGGTGACATTTTGAAAAGTTGCCACCCCAATATCTCAGAAAGTTAGAGAGATTTTCTAAAAAACAAAAATACGGTTTCGGTAGTGGAGAAGGGGAACCAAAATGACATAATCGGAGACGCACCCACTCCAACCCCCTTAGGAGTAGCCCCCCCAACTTTGTAATATTAAATAACAACCCCTCATGCGTGATACAGCATTGGAAAGCTCTTTAAAAATGCTTTACAACAACACCAAATTTTGGTACCTTTCGATGAGTAGTTTTCGCGCAAATCGAGAAAGAAACTGCTAGAAGTAAGTTTTGTCAATTTATTTATTAAAGCTCAATTACGTTACAATAAATTTTCGAAGTGATTTTCATCACCTGATCTTACTCCCTACGATTTCTTCTTATGGGAACATCTGAAATCTGTTGTTTTTCGAACTACACCAGCAAGCATTAACCAACTGAAATAGAGAATTACGCAATAATGTCGCAAAATTTCAAGAACATTTGAAAAAGTTCGAAAAATCAATGAAAATCACTTCGAAAATGTATTATACCGTAATTGTGTGTGACCTTTAATAAATAAATTGACAAAACTTACTTCTAGCAATTTCTTTCTCGATTTGCGCGAAAACTACTCATCGAAAGGTACCAAAATTTGGTATTGTTGTAAAGCATTTTTAAAGAGCTTTCCAACGTTGTATCACACATGGGGGGTTGCTATTTAAGATTACAAAGTTTGGGGGGCTATTCCTAAGGGGGTTGGAGGGGGTGCGTCTCCGATTATGTCATTTTGGTTCCCCCTCTCCACTGCCGAAACCATATTTTTCTTTTTTAGAAAATCTCTGTAACTTTTTGAGATATTGGGGTGGCAAGTTTTCAAAATGTCACCCTGTATATGAGCGGAATATTGTCTAGCACGTGATATCAGTCGAGCATTATTATCGGTGAGCCGCCGAGTTTATGTAGTGTAGTTTGTGTATACGGGTGTCCGTAAAGTATGGAAACGGTTAAATATCTCGAAAAGTACGCTTCAAAGCGGAAAACGAAAAAATACTTATCCGATATTTTTTTAAAAACTATCAAATGATACCAAGATTGATCCCACACCCCAACCCCTGTGGGTGGGGCAGGGGGAAGCTTCAAAATCTTAAATAGGAACCCCCACTTTTGATTACATAGTCGCATTCTACATTAAAAACTACATAACTTTTATTTGAACAATTTTTTTCGATTCGTGGCAGATGGCGCTATAATCGACGAAATTCAATTTTTCGGTTTTTGCAATTGAGAGTCGATTTATTCAATTCTGCAATACAATTGCGATAGAAATTTACATTTTTTATTCTCATACTTGATATTTTTGTTAAAAATTTAATTTAGTTTTGCAAATTTGAAGTGCAGATGCATTCTGTACCTGGAATTCCCCCGGCGGAGGGTATATTCCGGGAATCGTAGCTATTCTTTCACTAGTAGTCCGTTTTAATGATATCCCTTAACCTGAGTACACGTAAACAGGTACCGCTAATTGCCGGGCCTTCCGGACCCTCGAACCTCGATGTATTCCGAAAGGGATTATCCTTGAGTAAAATTAGCTTATTTCCTCTAACGGAACTTAGTGCGTCACGGGGAATTCCAGGTACAGAACGCATCTGCACTTCAAATTTGCAAAACTAAATTAAATTTTTAACAAAAATATCAAGTATGAGAATAAAAAATGTAAATTTCTATCGCAATTGTATTGCAGAATCGAATAAATCGACTCTCAATTGCAAAAACTGAAAAAATTGAATTTCGTCGATTATAGCGCCATCTGCCACGAATCGAAAAAAATGTTTCAAATAAAAGTTATGTAGTTTTTAATGTAGAATGCGAATATGCAATCAAAAGTGGGGGTTCCTATTTAAGATTTTGAAGCTTCCCCCTGCCCCACCTACAGGGGTTGGGGTGTGGGATCAATCTTGGTATCATTTGAGTTTTAAAAAAAATATCGGATCGTATTTTTTCATTTCCCGTTCTGAAGCGTACTTTTCGAGATATTCAACCGTTTCCATACTTTACGGACACCCTGTATATTATTGAGGTTAGAAAGTAGTCAGAAATATTTCTGCGTAGTGTGGAGGTTATTTTCGAGTGAGAATAGTGCCCAAATCAAATTCACCGTTGTGTAAAGTTTGTATATATATATATATATATATATATATCGGAATGTGAAATATTCTAGCACGTAATATCAGTCGTGCATTCTCATTGTCAGTGAGCGCCGAGGTTATATTGTGTATATACTGTAACGTTGCAAATTGTGCACGATATAATGTGACGCAATTCCTACGCCGCGTCGCTGGTCCCGCCATCCCCAGAGCATTTTTTTTAGAGTAAAAGCATAAATAGAGCACCAGTAATTAGTTTGTTATATTAGAATCGACTACCGTATTTAGACCCGCTAGGCTAGGAATAGAGTTACGAGGACGCCGGAGCTGGAGGACAAGGAGCTGCAACGAGCGCCAGATGCTGTGCGGCGAGATGCCGACGACTTCCCTGCCAGGCGCAGGACTGGGACTTGCAAACGAGCAGCTTACCCGGCGAGGAACGCAACCTGTGGAGAAAGGGAAACAAATAGTTGATATATACTTTTAGTACAATAGATACCTACGATTCTTTAGCCATATTAATAGCCATTCTTGAATCGACTTTAAAACTTCACTACACGCCACTGCCCTAATTTTGATTGGATTTTCGCCAAGTGATAAATAATTTAAACTTCAATTGTTCTAAACAGAACAATTCAAACCAATTACATCACTCTTGAGTATTGAAAAATCTGTATCGTCTTCGGACACTTGCTGCATGCCACTAACGTAACATATTTTGACATACATACTTACATATACCTATATATGTTTACTTTTATATTTATATTATATTTTTATATACCTATATTTATATTTACTATACATATATATTTTTTACTTTTTTCGCAATGTTTTAACATTCCATTGTCTTAAATAAACTAACTACGAGTATTTTTACTGCGTAAAACGTAATATTGAGGGTGAATGTACGTTTCGCAATATTCAACGCTTCCAGCCCGCCACTGGTTTCCAAAAAATTATGCACTGCTATATACCATTTTATAGGTAATTTTATTGGCTTTAATTTTGGTCTGTTCCATTTTAAAAAAGAGCCGTTTTTAAGATATTTGAGAAAAACTAAAAAAATGTACCTTTAGCGGTAGTTTTGGGGTTGTTTGCACCCTCGGAGGGATGAGGACTTTTAGTATGTTAATCAGGGCCACAAAAGCTAAATAATCCCGCATAAATCAACTTTAGGGCATTTTGTTCCACGAGCGATCATTGCACTGGCCTATCAGTATACTTTCATGAGTGTGTAGATAATTTTATGAATAACTTCTCAGAATGAAGATGTTAATATTCCATTATTTGCTGTAGTAAATTTTTTTATAAATATACCCGGCTCAGAGCTTCGCGCTACCCGCGAGTCGAAATTTTCAACCTACAAAAAGCCTAGAATAACTTAAACAAAGCCCAATTAAAACATCCAAAGCCTAAACTACATATCAAGACCTATTTAAAGCCTAGAATAACCTAAACAAAACCCAATTAAAACATCCAAAGCCTAAACTACATGTCTTGACCTATTTAAAGCCTAAATAACCTAAACAAAACCAATTCAAAACCTTCAGCTCCTATTCTTGCGATATTTATTGAGTGTTAGGTTTCTTTGGTTTTAATAAGGTACTGTTAATCAATATGAATTTCTTTTATATACAGGAATAAATAAATTAATAAACATTTCGTGATTAATAATGTTAAATATATAACATTTTATTTCAACTCAGCATTATTTAAAGGAATAGCGATGTATTCCTCATTATTACAATTCATATATACACAGGTAGTAAGAATGTCATCGATTGAAATGATTTTCATTACATTTGTAGATTTAACAACGTGAAGAAAGGCATTTGTGTCATATACATATTGATCACCGCGAGTGTGAAGAATATAATCGGTGATGATTTCTCGCAGTATTGCATAATGTCTGTAGTTGTTACAATTACATACAGCACGTTGGCAATCAGATTCCGAAATTTTTATAAAATAAAGAAGATTACCGAATTTCATGGAATTGTTAGCTGATTTCATATGTTATATGTTCTGTCACATGTGCCGATCTTTCAAATGTCAAAACTTAATATAGGTTATGTTACTTGCTTCATACAGGTTATGCCTACCACTGTCTGCCTAGCAGACAATAATTTTATAATTAATCAGAAATTACTCCTATCGTTTGGAAACAGTTTGGGGATATTTAGGAAATTAGTTTCAGTTTTTGGGAAACGTTAATTAATATATTATAAATTATTTTTACTTGACCGTATAGATAGCAAATATTAATTAGAAATACAGACGAATCAATTGGAAATCATTTGGGGAATTGAACCCTATTGTTAATTTCATTTGGGAAATAATACTTATGTAATTAATAATTAATTATCATTCCACAGTGAAAACTGTTTTATCAATATATGATAAATACGTTGACGGTTATCGACCGTTAGACATTACAACCTTCGACTCGGATTCTGTCGCTGGTTACTTTTTTAAATGTTACTTTTAAATGTACTAACCATTGATTAATCAATCCTCATGCTTTCATTAATGAAGATAGACACCACCGTAGCTAATGAGGGCATGAGAATTAATTGTTCATTGGCTTGTATGTTTAAAAATGATACTTTAGAAAGTCACCAGCGACAGAATCCGAGTCCCTATACAAGGAAGAGTCACATGTTTGAATACGATGGCTCACACGTCGGCCATCTTGTATACGCCTGTTGCGCATCGGTGGTGGCGCCGCCTTACTCGCCTGGTGAGCAAAAAGTGCCGTACTGGGTTACACGGCACGGGGTGTATGACTATACGTGTGGTCACATGCACACTTAGATTTGCCTGTATAAGCACAAGCCGGAAGGCCTGATTGGTTGACAGTGTAACCCATTTGTGCCAATCTTGGCCACTACGCGGCGCTTTCGGCGCACTTTCGAGATACGCAACAAGCGTATAGTTATTTGCTTCAGGTAAATTAGTGATGCGCGTTTCCGATAAAAAAATTAGTGCAAGAAAGTAAAAATAATGGCTAAAGGACGAAAAAAGAAATTCGCATTAGTTTGGTGGGCCAATTGTGGATCGACAAGTGTTGTGGATTGGGCATCTATCCCAGGAAATCGAGAAATAGGAAGTACGGTTAACCTCCTATGGAAAACAGCTGAAGGGAAAACAATGCGATTGCCAGCTAAAATACTCGCAATTGGCAGTAAGTATTACACTTGTATATTACGATTCGTAAAATAAAAAAACGAGCTCAGTTTTCAATCTTTTTGTTCTTTCTTATTCACATTTCTAACATTATGTGAATATAATTAAAATTGTATTTCAAAAAGTTCATTCATTCTAAATATTTGGCATATCTATTTTATGCTTCATCATTATCAATTTTATTGTTGATATTTATCATGTCCTAATCACATGTTTCTTTCAGCTGAAAAAGACGAGCTGAACCAAACGATTGTAACATCATCTGGAGAATTGCACGACCCGGCAAAGAAGATATTCTCTACCAGTGTCCTGCATGAAAAAAAAAGAGAAAGCTCAAGAGTCGAGAGTATTGAGCAATATTAAAAAATTGCATAAGAACGATTTATCTAAACGGATTTTACAGGAGAAACCAATTTACAGCAATTTTTTAAATTCATCTTTGCCAAGTGTCTACAGTGACAAGTGGTGAATATGAGACTTCATGTTCCACGGAAAATGTCATGCCTACAAACTCAGCGACCGATATAATACACCATACGTCACCTCAAAATTTCAATAGTGATCATGGCAAAATGTCATATATTATGATTCATTTGCTAATGTGATGCATTTGAGTAGCTTGGAGCCAACAATAATAGCTCCCATGTGTACAACGAAGTCTAAGAGCTCAACAGAAGAACGGAGCTAATACGAATTACTCAATATGGATTCCAATAGAAGTAACGAGTATCTTCTAGATTTGACTGACGATAAAGGACGATTAATTTCACAAAATAAGCTGCCCTGTGTGTCAGATGCTTATAACAATAATGCGGTAAGGCAAAATGATGAATCACAACCTCCCTCTTCTTATATACATAATTTTGATAATAATGGTTATAACAACGAAAATAACAAATCACCCCTAGGCTCAGGCAGATCAGTTTATATTAACGAACAACACAACAACAACAACACAATCAACACAATCCGCAGATGATGATGACCAAACATCAAATAAGAGTGAAGATTCAGATGATGGAGAAAATGATGATGGACCCGTGCGAGCCATGGCTGGCATGATAAATTGGGAAGGTATATTTACTCCAGAAACTGAATTTAATCAACAAATATACATTACATAATAATAGTTGTCTTGTACACTGACGTAAAAAGTAAACTCATTTATTGTGTAATTATACGTGTTACTAATTAATGTAATACATAGTTATAATGTATTTTTTATTTAATAGTGACTGAGAGAGACATTGCTCACCAAGAACTGTTGCTGAAAGCCATGAGATATGTTTTTGAAATTAGTCAAGGGAACACTGGTGAACCAAAAGGAGAAATTGAGGTAAAAAATATTTCTCAGTTATATAGGGCCGGTTTTACCAACACGGTATAAACGCGGTATAGCGCTATACTGAGAATATAACCAGCAATAAGCTTTATGGTTATATTCTCAGTATAGCGCTATACCGCGTTTATACCTGTTGGTAAAACCGGCCCTTAGTCAGATAAATCATTTTTTTTTAAACTTTCATTAACATTTAATTATAATTATATATAATTAATTAATTAATTATTTTCACTTTTTTATAGATGAACCCAGTTTATTTAGAGCCGTCAGAGTACATGGTAAATAAAATTTTAATTAAAAATATTCGTGAAATAAAGTATTTATCAATATAATTAGTTGAAAAGATGTTTATAATGAATAAATGTAATTTTACAGGAAGAGATATCGCCAAATAGTAAATTTTATTTATCAAAAGCCAAAATCGCCGTAATCAACATTCAAATTACGCACATTGAGACTGATGAAGAACGATGGAAGGCTTTAGTACGTGAAATACTGATTGAAGTCTATGGAGCAAGCTTACGGAATTATTCGGCAAAAGGTTTACGTGGTGGTCGTCCTGCAATCGATCATCGATTATTCAAAGGATTATATGGTAAAATCAAATACAAAAGTTTTGAATTAAAATACATTAAATATATCTTATCGACTAATAAATTGTGATTACTTTACAGAATGGGTTAAGCGAGTTTGTCCAACCGTGGATAAAAAAAAATTCATCAACGAAATTAATAAATTGGCATACAACAAACGCAAAGCACTTTGCAATAGAATGAATCTACAAACGAAACGCAAAAAGACGGCCTAAAAATTATTCTGAGGTTTTTTATAATATTTATTCGTGAATCGATATTTTTTCAATAATGCTTTCATTGATTTGTTCCAAACGCCTGTGGGATTTTTATGAATACTAAAATAAAGAAATTTATCAATAAATAAATTGTTTTATATGTAATTTCAATTAATTCATAACATATATATATTTTTTATATCTAAAATGGGGTGAAATTGTGCCGCGTGTAGTGAGAATGTGCCGGAAGGATTTTCTACATATCTTTGAATTTGGCGGCTCGACCTTGGTATTATCAGATGTACCGGCATTTACTCTAATGAAGTAAATGCCGGTACATCTTACAATACCAAATTCGAGCCATCAAATTCAAAGATACGTAGAAAATCCTTGCGGCACATTCTCACCACACGCGGCACAATTTCACCCCATTTTACGGACTACAGCACCTTTTAGGTTATATAGGTTTAAAATTGGTCCGGCGATATTTACTGCCATTTAGGTCTTGTGGGTTATGTTGAGGCTTTCTTAATTTTTGAAATAGACCTAATCATGACCTAAAAGTGGCATAACTGGAATTAAGTGCCATTTTTAGGTTTAGATTAGGTTTTAAATTATATATTAAATATATGTGAATTATGACCTAATGTAAACCTGCAAAACCTAAAGAGAATAGGGTCTTGAGGTTTAAAATAGGTTGAAAATGTCGACTCGGGTATGCAAATTAATTATTACTAACGAGAATACAATTTACCACATGTAATATATGTACATATAAATCGAAATTAAATCAAATTAAAGGTACTGACATAGAAGCTTCGTTTTAATCTTCATCGTTTTCGTGATTTATTGTGGGTTCAATAATTTCTTTTTGAAATAGTTTGCTTAGTGTTTCTGCAGGTTTAATAACCTTTGTTTAATATCGCGCAAATGACAAATAATAAATAATTGAAGTTATATGGGAACAACAATCCACTGTTTTTTTGCCGTTTGCACACTCGCATGTGTCCATATAAATCCAACAGTAATTTCAAGACAGTGGGGGTAGAGATGTTCTATTCCTGATAAGCCAGGGGTTCCGTCGCACGTTAAGCGGACGTCTATATTGGTTCCTATCGCTCATTATCATTGCGATCTAAGTAAAGCGTATATCATAGCATTAATAATTTATAAAATGTTTCAAATTATAAAATAGGATGTTATCTGTTACCTGAATTTGGATTTGTATCACTGTTCCGCTTACAGTGTGTGGTTGTGGAAGCTTACACACAATATCATTGCGTAAAAAAAGTAGGTTTCCGTTGCATCGTTAATAAATTTATGAGATTCTGTATTCCTAAAATGGTTTTTGTAAATGTTGACTTTGGATTCGTAATCAGCGACCCCGAAAACCCCCGAGTATTCAATTTCACCCAAATTCGATCAATTTTTGAGGAACTCTTCGGCCATATTGGATCCGCCATATTGTTTTTCGAAATTTTGACTTTGGATTCGCAATCAGCGACCCGAAAAACTCCCGAGTACTCAATTTCATCACGATTATATACGTTTTCGAATTTATGCCAGCTTTTCGGGATTTGGCCACACTGTGCGACGTGTAAGCCAGCGGAAAAAATAAACTGCTTTCGTTTATTACGTCGATTATTTGAAAAAAAAAAACGCAAACGAGTATCAAAACTATATCGGAGCGTCTGTCACTTTCACCACTATTGAGATGACCGATATTTCTCAGACTGATTCGTCTACCGTATGTCCCGGCCAGAACCCCACAGTTGCAGGGATCTTGAAATTGACCATCGGCCATGCTTGGTCGGTACTCGAGTCATTTTTTACCGATAGAAGTCGAGTCGGTAGTTAGAGTAGGTGAAGGTGTCAATTCAGGTGATCGAAGCGTCTAATCTCAAAATCGTGAATTTGTGAATAATGAAAATTACTCACCATAATTCACAAATTCACAATTTTGAGATTAGACGCTTCGATCTCCCGAATTGACACCAACTCTAACTACCGACTCGACTTCTACCGGTAAAAAATGACTCGAGTACCGACCAAGCACGGCCGATGGTAAGTTTTAAGGTCCCTGCAATTGACCTGAGTGAAGTTAGCACCCCCATGGCGGAATTTCGAAAATTCAAATGCGTGATCATTTGTCCTTTGTTTGTCCATGATTGACCATCACTTTGTTTTTTTTGTCCAACTCACCGTTTCGGAGATGTAGGGGGGGGGGGGGTAGGTCGGGGTGCTAACTTCACGCTAGCACCCCCATGGCGGAATTTCGAAAATTTAAATGCGTGAACGTTTGTCCTTTGTTTGTCCATGATTGACCATCACTTTGTTTTTTTGTCCAACTCACCATTTCGGAGATATGGGGGGGGGGGAGGGGAGAAACTATTAGGGGAACAACTTTGCTGCCGCCGCTTTCCCATAGATATTATATGAGGAATATACGGCTACACCTCGGCATCGTTTATCCATCTCTAGATACAGTGTCTGTACTCCTTTGCGTCGTTTGTCCAACCCCTGAAACCCCTCTACAAGAAGTTTTTTTTCATACAAAAAAATTCAAAATCGTATTTTCGGTGATATCACCTCGGCATTGTTTGTCCATCTCTAGATACAGTCTCCGTACTACTTTGCGTCGTTCGACCAACCCATGAAACCCCTCTACAAGAATTTTTGTTTTATACAAAAAAATTCAAAATCGTATTTTCGGTGATATCACCTCGGCATCGTTTGTCCATCTCTAGATACAGTCTCCGTACTACTTTGCGTCGTTTTCCAACCCGTGATATCACCGAAAATACGATTTTGAATTTTTTTATAACAATAGAAACTTCTTGTAGAGGGGTTTCAGGGGTTGGACAAACGACGCAAAGTAATACGGAGACTGTACCTAGAGATGGACAAACGATGCCGAGGTGATATCACAGAAAATACGATTTTGAATTTTTTTGTATGAAAAAAAAACTTCTTGTAGAGGGGTATCAGGGGTTGGACAAACAACGCAAAGTAGTACGGAGACTGTATCTAGAGAGGGACAAACGATGCCGAGGTGATATCACCGAAAATACGATTTTGAATTTTTTTGTATCAAACAAAAATTCTTGTAGAGGGGTTTCATGGGTTGGTCGAACGACGCAAAGGAGTACAGACACTGTATCTAGAGATGGACAAACGATGCCGAGGTGTAGCCGTATATTCCTCATATAATATTTATGGGAAAGCGGCGGCAGCAAAGTTGTTCCGCTAATAGTTCCCCCCCCCCCCCCCCCCTATATCTTCGAAACGGTGAATTGGACAAAAAAACAAAGTGATGGTCAATCATGGACAAACGTTCACGCATTTGAATTTTCAATTCCGCCATGGGGGTACTAGCGTGAAGTCAGCACCCCGACCTACCCCCCCCCCCCCCCCCTATATCTCCGAAACGGTGAGTTGGACAAAAAAAACAAAGTGATGGTCAATCATGGACAAACAAAGGACAAACGATCACGCATTTGAATTTTCTAAATTCCCCAATGGGGGTGCTAACTTCACACAGGTCTGCAATTGTGGGGTTCTGGCCGGGACATACGGTATTTCGTTCGAGTCTTGGCTGTCGGTATTACCACCGAATTACAGGAAACCGTAGCGGATCGGTAGCGCCGACCGATATGCAACCCGCTCCTCTGGCCTGTATTAAGATTGTAGAAGGAACTAGGTACTCCGCATTAGAGATGCAGAAACAGCCATCTTTCATAAGAGAAGTGCGTCATCTAGGGAAATGCAAAAGCAAAGACGACGCACAATTTAAATTTTCTACAAAATAATAATGTTTTCAAGTCAAATTTCTATCACGTTTCATATTCTGAATATACTTACATTCAAATATAAAATATAAATATAAAATGTTGTGACGTGAAATTCGTTAGTGGCCTCCCTCGATGGCCAAATCTCAGTCGCAATGACTCGGCTCGCCGCGGGCCTCGAATGACGCTAATGTTCGAGGCGAATCGAACGGAGGATCATCCGAACGCGAGGATCCGCGACGGCCGCAGCTAGCGTCAAATACGGTAGAAGGACGGTTCGAATGGAGTGGACAGTTGGAACCTCGGTGAAGTTTGTCCTCCATTATGTGAAATATGCACTCTTTTCTTCACCAGTCGTTTGCAAGTCGTTAGAAATTGTTTGTAAGTTTTGAATTTTTGTTAGCAAGTCAACCGTTCAAAAGTTATAGGAAATAATACCTTATATCATTAGGTGGAAATCCGAGGTTTTTTCAGATTGTATTTAATTAGGTCGTAGTACGAGATATGGTGGGAGGAAGAGGCTCGCCGAAGGCGAGCCTCGTCCACTCGACATGCCTCGTTCTACGACATAAACACTGTCTTAAAAATCCGAGGATTTCAGCCGAATGCCATATAGATACTATTTTTTCTCACGACTGCCAATTTCTCAAAATAAAACAAACAAGTATACACGGCTCATTTCACATTGCGTTTATCAGTTTGGAAAAAGGACTCACTTCGGACTAAGCAATCTTTTGACAGCCTGCAGACTCCCGGTCAGTGTCATGCGGGAAAAACGCCATCTTACGGTCTAAAAATAGGCTGGAAAAGGTCTCGAAATGGGCATGAGTGAGGAAAAACTAATTTAGGGGTTAGCTTTCCATTTTTTAAAACGTACACTAACTGACTTTAATCTAACTTCTCGGTAGATCCCCATTATTCGAAAAATGCATTTTTTCCCCACAGATCGTTTGCAAGTCGTTAGCAAGTGTTTGTAAGTTTTAGATTTTGATTAGCAAGTCAACCATTCAAAAGTTATTATAAAAACAAATTAGAAGTTGACCCCCATTTTTTAAATGTACATTTTTTTTCTTCACATATCGTTTGCAAGTCGCTAGCAATTGTTTACAAGCTTTGTAATTTCGTTGGCAAGTTAACCGTTCAAGAGTTATTAAAATAAACTATCCTGTTAAATGCCGCCTAGGTACTTGGCACGAGATTCTATCGAGTCTCCTTACTGGACTGACCAACTACACGGTAGCGGCTCATTCTTTAACACGTACACTTTCTTCTCCATAAATCATTTGCCTGTCGTTAGTACTTGTTTGCAAGTTTTGAATTTTCGTTAGCAAGTCAACTGTTCAAAAGTTATTGCAAAAACAAATTAGGGATTGGCTTCCCATTTTATAAAATGTACACTTTTTTCTTCACAGATCGTTTGCAAGTCGTTAGAAATTATTTTCAAGTTTTGAATTTTCGTTAGCAAGTGAACCCTTCAAAAGTTATTGTAAACAAAAATTAGGAGTTGGCCCCCCTCAGTTTTTAAAATATGCACGTTTTTCTTCACAGATCGTTTGCAAGTCGTTAGCAATTGTTTGCAAGTTTTTAATTTTCATTAGCAAGTGAACCGTTCGGGAGTTATTGTTAAAATAAGCTATGTTGTAAAATGCTGTATACTTGGCGCGAGACTACCGATTCTCGCGACGAGAAGGATTAACATTACGGTAGCCGCTCATTTTTTAACACGTACACTTTTTACTTCATAGATCGTTTGGATGTCGTTAGCAATTGTTTGCAAGTTTTGAATTTTCGTAAGCAAGTCAGCCGTTCAAAAGTTATTGCAAAAACAAATTAGGGGTTGGCCTCCCATTTTTTAAAATGTACAAATTTTTCTTCACAAATTCTTTTGCAAGTCATTAGAAATTGTTTGTAAGATTCGAATTTTCGTTAGCAAGTCACTATCTTTTATAAGTAATGATTAATAAACTACTTTAATCTCAACGGTAAAGTACCTCGCATGGTGGAAATAAAGGAATCATTTACCAGTAAGCGAGACCTCATCATTCTTGTAGAGTTCACTTTCAGAAAGCAGTATCATATTCATCCCTCTAGTTATTTATTTAAACAAAGAAATATATACCTGGATATGGTACCACGCCCTTCTTTTTTAGGAGGGGGAAATGCTTTTTACGCACACCCGGGTTGGAAATCCCGGATAGTGTGGGACTCGAGACACCCCGCCGCAGTATGTTTGCCTGCGAGTGCAATGCGGGGGCCCCTTACCCACTAAAACCTAACCTCCAGCCGAGAAATTCCTATCTGTGTGAGAGTTCCCGGAAACGACCCAGGGCCAGACTGCAGAACAACTCTCAGGGGGACGAGCACCAGCTCTCCAAATCTTATTTCGTGCCTGCTACGACAGTATAGGCGCAAGATATGCGTAGCCACCAAACGCGCCCCTTACTATGACGCTACCATCAAAAGGCGGGGGGGTTCAAGGCGCCACGGGAGGAGGAATGCGCACAATCTGCCCCCGCAGGACGACCAACGACCCAGCCCACGCTACGTCCAATCGGGAAACAATGACAAGTCCGGTTAATTGTGCCGGCAAGCGCATTACCGCCGGCCAGGGGTGGTAGGGGGACACCCCACCAACCACGGCACGACGGTACTAGCACACGTCCACACCAAGAGGAACACTCATGCCCAAATAGAACCCAGTGCCAATGGGCGTTAGAGGGCTAGCACCCAGAGACACACCCTAATCTAAAAGTCGCGACGGTTGCGTCCAGCAGCCTCTCTAGTCCTCTCGGCCTCCTCTTTTCTGGTTAAAACCGTCTTGGCGAAGCGGGCCACGGCAAACCAACTCTCCTTACATGCGAGCATACAAGGGAGTATACGTTCCCACGTTACAGGATCACCCATAAGAGTGCGCAGCGCCTCCCTATCCTGATACCAGGCAGGGCATTCACTCAGGGTGTGTTCGGCAGAGTCGAACTCCTCATCGCAATGGTGGCATCGGGGAGACCCTTCCCGGTGTATCCTGAAAAGGAACTCCCTGAAACAACCATGCCCACCCATGAGTTGTGTCAGATGAAATGACATCCGCCCATGTTTCCGGTCTAGCCACCTGTCAAAAACAGGCAGGATGGCATCACGCACCCTCGCACCCGGGAGATTTTCCCCCTCTAAGGCGATCCGCCATTGCACTCGAGTGAGCGCTTTCACCGCCCTCACGATATCGCGCTTGCTCTCTGGCCGGTCCTCCCCATGGTCACGCAGGACCTGCACCCGGTCATGAACCCGGCGAAGTCATTCCGCCAGAAGGTGAAGCGGAGGTATCCGCGCCAACAACAGGGTCGCCTCCAGGGAGAGCGAGCGATATGCTCGAATCACCCGGAGGGCCATCCTGCGCTGAACGGCCAGCAACGGGCCCCGGTAGGATTTGTAGGCACTCAGGCGATGGCTCCACAATGGAGCACCGTACAACATCACCGAGTGCACCACATTGGCGTATAAACGCCTCCTCACCTCACCAGGTCCACCCAGGTTAGGCAGGACTCTCCATAAGGTTCCGACCACCTTCTCGGCCTTCAACCTCACAAACTCGAAGTCCGGCTTGAACGACAGGGCTCTGTCGAAGATGACCCCGAGATACCGCATCGAGGGCTGGACCGCAACCATCTCACCTCCAACATACACCGTTACTCCCTCCAACCTTGCCGCAGCGCCAAACCACATGGCCACGGTCTTGGATGGAGCAATCTTCAACCCAAATTCATCAATCCGAAAGGCCACCGCGCCCACCTGCCTCGCAGCCAATAAGGAAGCCCTTCCTGGGTCCCGACAACGGGCCAAGACCAATGTGTCATCTGCATAAGCCACCACCTTGCACCCGTGGAGAATTTCCACGTCGATGGCATAATCGTAGTCGATGTTCCACAGGAGAGGCCCCAAAACGGAGCCCTGTGGAACACCGGCGCGAACCTCGCAGGAATGCACCGCACCGTCCTCACCCAAAAACCTGATGGACCGTGCATGAAGGTAGTCACGGACTATGGCAACCAAATAATCCGGCAAGGCTTTATGCTTCATCTGAGCAATGATGCTTCCCCAAGGTAGAGTATTGAAGGCGTTCTGAATGTCGATAGCGACCGCCAGAACTACCTCCCCTGCCTCAATGGCTTCCTCCACGAGGCCCCTAACCTCGAACATAGCGTCCAAGGTGGATAGCTTCGGTCGGAATCCAAATTGACAGTTGGAGAGACCGCGCCCAGGAAGGTCATTGAGAGCACCCTGGATCTTGTCCACAATAATCCTCTCAAGGCCCTTCCCGACGTCATCCAAAAGGCAAACGGGCCTATACTTGCCCTTGCTCTCCTCTCCAGTCCCCTTGGGGATCAGCACCAGATTGGCCGTTTTCCAGCTAACTGGGAAACGCCCAATCCGGAGGCATTCCGCATAAAGCTTGGCCAGCTCTTCTAACGCCTCCTCCGTGGCAGAATACAACCACCTAGCCCGGATACTATCAGGCCCAGGGGCCGAGGACTTCGCCTTCTTCCCAACGAGTGCTCGCCTCACCGCAAGCGTGGTCAAGTGAAAGTCTACTTCATCATCACCCGAAATGGGGGGGGGGGGGCAGGATCCCGCCCCACATTCGAGGACGTTCCAGCAGGTGTACTCGGAAAGAGTTTCCCAATCACTCTATGCGCCTCCTCAAGGGGCATCGTCCCTGTGGCCGAAAGAGAACTAGTTCTCAGCTTCCCCATGACAATCTTATAAGCTCGACCCCAAGGGTCAATATCAAGATCGTCGACGAGTTTAGACCACGCAAGAGCGCGAGCGCGGCGAATTTCCTTTCGGAAAGCCTGGCGCTTGTCCTTGAGGTCTTTTCGGAGGGTCTCCAGAAAGTCTGGATCCACGGATCTTCTGCGGTTTATCCGCTGCGATTTCCTGCGCGCTGCAATACATGATCGCCTGAGCGCCGCAAGCCGGGAGGACCACCAAAAAGTGTCCCTCGGGCCGGGCGCCCTGCGAACACGTGAGGCCGCCACGTCACACGTCTGCATAACGATTTCTACTCATCGTTGCGCCCAATCATCGACTGACCGCTCCGAAACCGCATCCAAAGAGTCCGGTCTCCAAAAACCCACGGCGAGAGCCGCGCCGAACATGTCCCCGTCAAAAGATGCCTTGGACCATCGTGGACAGAGGTCCGACCTCCTTGCCTGGGCACCACCACCAAAAATATGCCAGCTAGGCGGCACCATATCAAAGGTGATATACAGATGGTCGGAGAGCGACTTATACCTGTCGCCCCCGAGCACCAGCCACTCCGATATACCTCGGCTCATGTCACGGGAGACCCACGTGAGATCGACAACGGAGGAGCCCGCCACCCTAACACACGTGGGGACCGTTCCAACATTGGCGAGGGACATGTTCAGCTCGGCCATAAGGTCGAGCAACCTCTCCCCGTGAGGGTTCGTGTCTCGGCACCCCAAAGAGCGCGACCTTGCATTGAAATCGCCAGCAACTAGGAGGCGAGACCCCCTGTGACGGACAACTTCATTTCTAAGCTCATCAAGAGCCCTCTCGTATTCCCCTATGTGCAGATTGGGGGAGAAGTAGCAAGCTACAATCACCACCCCCTCGCACGTGATGACCACGAAACCCCGCCCCTCGTGCCGCAAGACACAAGGAAGGGGGATCGTGTCGCGCCAGTATATGGCCGCAAGGCCCGTGCGGTTAGAGTTCCAGCAAGTGGAGGCCGGAATATGATGGGGCTCCGAAAGAAGCGCCAGGTCCATGCCCCATTCCAGCATATGCTGGATACACAGGTCCTGTGCACCAGAGCTGCAGTTCAGATTGACCTGAATCACCTTAGCCATTGCGGGGGCTTTGGGCATTAGGTCTCCGAGCCTGGGACGTCGTCGCCTTAAGAGAGGGGCACGTGGTACTGGTCATACGGTGGTTGTACGGTTTCCCCGCACCAAAATACACGACACATCTCGCCTCGTAAGTGCAGTCCACTGCCACATGTTCCTGCGTACCACAATTAAAACAGGCACCCCTCCTGTCAATCGGGTTTGAGCAGACGGCCCGCACATGACCATACCCCAGCATTTGAAACACTGAAGGGGCTGCGCGGCCAAGAGCTCAATCTTTGCGACCGTCCACCCAATCCGCATCTTCCCGGCCGTATCTGCTTTCACCGCCGCCTCAACCGGCAGTTTGGCCCAGGTCATGAATAGGCCCCGCCTCATAGGCTTAATGGCCCCAACTCTAATGTCCTCCGGTGCGCACCCCACGACCCGGCTGACTGCCACCGCAACGGTCTTCGGGGAGGCTGAATCATCCAGTTCCAGGATGTGGACCTCTGCCATTTTGGTGGGGGCCCGCACCCTGGCTCTGCCCCCGGAAACGTCTCCCAGCTTTTCTGCTAGGAGTCTCGCCTTAGTTTGGGCCTCGTTGCCTCTGATGGTGATTTTGACCACCCTGGTCTGAGTCTTGGTAACCTTTGACTCCTCAATGCCGAGCTCCTCCAGGGAGATCCTTTCCTGGGCCTCCAGGATCGCGGACTTGTAGGAGAATTCCTCCCCCTTCCCAGTGATCGTCATAACCGCTGACCGCGGGATCCTCCGGCTGGCCCCGGATGGTCCCAGGGGACCAGCCGAACCCAAGAGGATTTCTTCACGAAGGGCGATCAGCGTGTTGATCTGCTGATCACAGTCCTGTCCAACTGGTTGGATACCTCCAACCTTTGCGCCATTTGACGGCCGGCAGGCGAAAACGGCCCTGGCATAGAGCCCCCTCTTGAGGTCTTAACAGCCGAACTGTATCCCGCTTTAGGAGGGGGTTGTGGTGGGGGTGGAGGGGGTGCAGCAATTGCCGCTTTCCCCTTACCCTTCCCTGCGTCCTTCACACTTTTCCCTTTTACTGCCGAGGCCCTTCCCACCACTGGGGAAGGGGGGGGGGGCATCTCGATAGTACCTTCTGTCTCAGAGTCCATCCGGACACTACGGGATCTCTTCCTCGGCGGAGACTTCAGAGATACGCGGGACGACCGGGCCTCACGTATCTCCTCCCGCAGCTGCTCATTCATTCTCTCAATCTCAGCTAACCGACGGGAGAGCGCCTCATTTCGCGATCGGAGAAGGGCAGGGTCCCCCTTCTCGATCGCGCGTTCGACCAGGACTGCTAGCCCTTATCCGATTCCCCCTTCGGCGAGTTTGAGCTGCTTTTTCATACCTCCTTTAAGGTTTCTACTCTTGGTCCTCACCTCCTCAGTCTTTTTATCCATTGCCGCAGAGCCTTCCCCACGGCAACGACGTCCATACTCTGGAAGCCTCCTAGCTCGGTCTCAGCCTCGGAAGCCTCCGTGGAGGATGACTGTTCGAATTCCTCCTCCTCTTCACGGCGTTGCCTGGCAGTCACTGCCCGGGTTCGCCTCGCCGTTTCCCTACCCCTACCCTTAGGGGTAGGGGGCGGGAGCATCAAGCCCTTCGCTTCCTCACCCGAGCCAGAGGAAGCCAGTTGCTTGGTGGCCCTCCTTCTGCTCGTCTCCAAAGGGGGCGAGTCAAGCTCAATCCCGTCTTCCTGGGTGACCGGGCACACGTTAGTCCCGCTCCCCCCAGGTTGGCTACCCTCGCACATGGGTGTCCGGTCCCCCGGCACCTCCCTCTCCTCTAAGCCGGCCAGGAAATCATTCTTTTCCAGCGCCACATTGGTGTTCCCCCCCTTTCCAGGCGAGCTTCCTTGCGAGCTGGCCCGGGAACTCCTCCCAGAGCCAGACCCATCGAATCTCGCCGCACGCCCCTCATATATTTTAGTTTTAGAATCCATTAATAGTCTCACGAGAACCTCGGAACAAACGGTCCGCGCTGGCAGAGCCGGGTTACCAGCGTAAGGCCTGCATACGACGGGGTTCGGCCCGGTACCCTGGAGGCACCGTTCGTTTTGTAAAAAATTAACGTATCGTTACGTTCTATGATGCTAAATGATAGATTGTATAGTTTTCTTGCAGCAATTCGTGAAAGAAAATAAAACGATTTTTCCGTAAAATGAAAAAAAAACATGGAGAAGAAAAACTACCGGTTTTCCTATTATAGCCACTTCATCACCATTAATAGCCAGGTGTAGGTATGTACCATATTTAGCCACCATACTTAAATTCAATTGAAATTAATAAATAGGGAATTGAATTGAATTGCTAACAACTATATCAACATTAAATGAATCAAAAAAGAAGTGTAACGATTATTTATAATATATGTAGGTATATTTAGGTATTGAAATAGTAACACATTTGTTGTACAGAGAATAAACCTCGAGAATTTATACTTTTTCTGGCTCTGTTATTACTTCTATGATATTATCAGATGAATACCATATAATATCAGGTACATCTGGCAATTTCCAGTATAGTCCACTTTTTTCCATCGCTGAGCACTGTACATCATCTTTATCTGCCTGCAAAGTCTTAGCTGGATAATAGTCTTTATCATATTGGACGATAACATAAGAACCCACGTCCCAGTTTTTAGCTTCATCTTTTGTCCTCGCAGTATCTTTAGTCTTATTTTCCATATCCTTTTCCAGTTCATTTTGGTCACGGTTTGGTATGGTTTGGTTTATTGATACTAAATCTCTGTCACGTTTAGACTCTTTTTTACATTTATTTTTTGTTTTTGTTTCCATCGTCTCTTTGTTTGGCTTGCTTTTCTCCTTCTCTTCTTTTTTTCGTTTTCGTTCATTTTTCTCTTCTTCTTTTCGTGACAATTCATCAGCTTTAGCCTGAGCTATCTGAATCCACTTATCGGTGGTCAAAACTGAGGGCAAATCTTCCCTTTTCCGCTTTTTATTTGATTGTTTAGGCTGGGGATATTGAAGTTGCAGAATATCATTCAGGTTACTTTTAGGGTTTACTGTAATTAACAGCATTAGGGTCAAACGGGTATGGAAAGCCGGAAACTATACTGTCTTTAAAACTTCCATTTTGAAGCACTTCATTTAAGGCAGCGGGGACGTTTTTTTTCTTCAAGGTCTCACCATTGTGATTATACAACCAGTTTCTTGTAATCTTTTTCCAAGCTTGCTTAAGCGGAAAAAAATGCGACGTCTAGTGGCTGCCTGATATCAGTCGAATTTGGTGGAAGGCACACTAAAATGATCCTTTTTCTCGACAAAAATTGCTAAGTGAAAGCGACAAGTGTGATGTATGACCATCTAGAAAAACTATAATCGGACGTTGGATATTGTTATTTGATAGATAAGGCTCGAAAACGTTGGCAAAATATTCAAAAAACGCCGACTCTGCATCCATCCGCTGTCACTTTTACTAATGCTCCAGTTTATAGGCGCTGCCTGCAAAACTGATTTAGGCAAGCGATCATACTTAAAAATGGTAAGTGGAGGAGCCATTTGACCTGCGGCGTTTACGGTCATTAATGTTGTGACATTGTCTTTCTCTGACGTTGAAGTTACCATAGGTACCATAGGTAGTTACGTTGAGTTATCATAGGTACTTTTTCCCCTTTCTCCTAAAATCAATGCTCCTTTCGGCGACAAAAACACTGCGGCTTTATCCATATTCCAGACTCTTTCTGCGTGGTTAAAAACTTCAATGTCTTCAATTAAATTCCTAACTTCAGCAAACCAAGCTCTAATTTTCTCTTCGGTAACAGCGGCGCGGGCTCTGTTTATATATTCCGAATGTTTTTGGCTTATTCGAGGATGACGTTTGAAAAAGGATTCGAACCATTTTCTTTCTGGTTTATTGTTTTTAAAAGGAGTGTCTAGCACACTTTTCTCACATATTCGATAGACAGAATAGATCAGTCCTTCTTTGTTTACTGGAAATGAATAGGACCTTTCTTCCTTTGCATACACTACAAACCGGCCTCTCGATAAAACGTCTTAAAATAATACGGAAAAGTGTCTTATTAACGTAAAATAAGACGGTTAAGTGTATTGATCAGAAATTCAAGACACGAACAGTGTCTTATTCCAAGACGTTTGTCTGTCTTTTCTCAAAAAGACATTTATTTTCCGTCTAAAATCATAAGACACATGGTACTGTCTTAAGATAAAGACGCTTAATCGTCTTAAAGTAAGACACTTCTTCAGGTATAAGACATTTAAATGAATAAGTTGCTTAAAATAGTAGGACACTTACACAAGTAATACACTTCAAACGTCTTGTTACCTGTGACGTCAAGCATCATTATTCACATGTAACCTTAGATATACACTACTCCCGAAAAGTTTCCGGTCACCCTCAAAAGGGCTTTGAGTGAATGAAATTTGAGTGGTAGATTATATTGGAAACGAAGCAAGATAGATTAAAAACCTTCAAACAAAATTTCATTTGACTGACAATTAAAGAAACACATCGAGCATGACAGTTCATTTTCACGTTGAATTCTATTCATTGTCAATGTCAACACATCAGCCGAATTTGTATCCTTTATTTCTTTTTATTATTTGTTAATAAAAAAATATCTACATCAGCCGTATATGTCGCGTACCGCTTACAGAAAATCTGTACACTCTCTCTCTCTCTCTCTTTACTCAAGTAACGCCGGTCGCGAGGAAAAAACCAACGAGCGCACTGTACTGCACATGACGTGTACCGTTCAGGGTATACGGTTTTCGGCTCGGTTGGAACAGGATAAACGTACTTAGCGTACTTTACTGGGGCCCCTTTCTCGAACTCGCTCGTATTTTTGCGTGCACGCATCTTAGCGAATAGACCAATCAGGATCAAGTATTCCGTTGTCCGTAACCCCACCACAACGGAATATTTGATCCGGATTGGTCTATTCGCTAAGATGCGTGCACGCAGATACGAGCGAGTTCGAGAAAGGGGCCCCTGTACTGTTAGGTAACGGGACCTTCCCCTCCTTTTTCGACCTCACCTCAATTCACATTCTGTAAAATTCAACGCGGCCAACAAGCACGTCATTTTCCGGAGGTTGTTTGCTGTGCAAAAATGTCGAAAAAAAAAAGAAAAAACAGTGTTTTGTGCATTAGGTCAACGACGCAAGTGTGTTAGATTTCTCTCACGAGATAATCAGCCTGACGCTGAAGTTGTGTTGGAAGAGTTTAAGAAACTATGTGCTCGCGATCCAGCATTGTTTGATGATAGCAAACACAGACATTATCATTCAAAAAAAACATTAAGCATCGGACATGTATGATGCGGATGACAGCATAATTGATGACCATAGTGAATTGAATATTGTGCTGGTGCAGTCTCCAATGCAAATGATATTGCCAACAATTAACCTAAAAGACAGCACAGGTGGGAAGGTTATTTACACAGAACCCCCCCTCCAGTTGACAAGGTGGATGAACTTTTTGAGACTGAAGAAACTGCGATAGTCATCTCGAACGAGTTGAAAAATACGGTAAATAAATTTTTATTTCATGTTGGAATAAAATTAGAACAAAAAGATATTCATTTTCGTCAGACTAGCAAGTCCTTGATATATTGAAAAAAACATGAAGTTGTTATGTCAAATTTTATTTAATCAAACACTTAATAAATATCAATAAAATCATAATTCATTATAAATAATAGGGGAGAGTGGTCTATAGTGGGACGTAGTTCATACTGGGACAAAAGACGTGGCAACCCAGGTAGCACACTGACGTTAGAATAACGTCTCAGACGTCATTTTTTGGTCAGTATAGGGTTTCAGACGTCAGTTGTCGTAATATTAACGTCGCAGGGACGTCATATTTACGACGTACCTTGGACGTCAAAATTAAACGTCTTTTTAACGGAACTTTTCCGTCATTTTTAATGACGAACAAGACTTAGAAAAATTTCCGTCTCCTGCATATATAGGGACTTTAAAATTTATTTGTGAATAAATGGACAAAAATTGTAATTTGTTCAATTATTAAATCAATAAATTATTTCATTTAGTCTCCAGAGTATGTTGAGCAAGTTATAAACTATACAGTTTATTAAAAAGCACAGATTATTAAAGTAAATGAAAGACAATCAATTAATGTAGGATGAATAAACATTCATATAATTATTTATTTATTTATTTATTTATATTTATTTATTATTTATTTCTTGCATAGACGCAAATTGATATTAGTATCAATTTGCGTCTATACAAGAATATTTATCAAAAGATACAATCATAAATTTAGAAAAATGTTGAGAAAAGAATAATACAATTATAAAATCTTATTTTTTCAAGCTCTTTCTTATTGAAAAGTAATATACATTTATTCATCAAACTTTATATATGAACACTAATACATAGTAATAATATTTTTAACCACAGGAGCGCGCAGCAGATGAGGACTCGAGGACACCGACCGATCAACGAAGTTAAGCAGCGAAAAGTGCAGACACTAGCTGGATGGGTGACCGCTCACGATGAAAAGATATACACTCGGCGTCTCGGATTCTGTCGCTGGTGACTTTTTTAAAATGTTATTTTTAAACGTACTAACCAATGATTAATCAATTCTCATGCTTTTATTAACGAGAGTAGACACTACCGTAGCTAATGAGGGCATGAGAATTAATTGTTCATTGGTTAGTACGTTTAAAAATAACATTTAAAAAAAAGTCACCAGCGACATAATCCGAGACGCCGGGTGTACGTCAGACCTAACCTTTTAGAACCGTCATTTTTTTCGTCTTCACAACGTACGGTAGAACGTCATTATTACGTGATTTGTCTGACGTCGTGTGGATGTGCAATTAAGCCGTCTTTACGACGTTAAAATGACGTCATTTTTTTCGTCATCTGACGTCAGAACTGACCTTCAAAAAACGTCATTTCGACGTTAGTGTGCTACCTGGGAACTCTGTAAAAGTCAGCTGTTATTAACAAGTAACCTTATCATGTGCTACTGTTTATGTTGATTTTGTGTAGCCATTTTTTTCTTAATTTGTGTAGAACAGTTGTCTATAAATGGTACTTTTAAGAAAAAATGGTAAGTAAAGTTTCAATTTCTGATTTTGATTATGTAGTACTGTGTATAGGTAGCTCTTTTGGTTGATATATTTTTAAAACGTTGCTTATGCCGATTTGAGGCTATGATATAAAGGTATAATTATACAAATAACTTGGCGTATTGTATGTTGCCTAGTGTAGGAAATTAACAATAATGTATTTTTTGTGAACCTGGTTCATAGTGGGACATTTTGGTATGGTTCATAGTGGGACAATGTAATGAAATGGTCTGTAGTGGGACACACGTAAACTATGCTAGTTTGAACATAGAATTCACTTAAAAGGCTTAGATACTTTAAGTGGGATGTTCCGTAGCACGGTGGATGGAATTTGACACAGCGGTTCATACCGCTTGATATCATTGCCGTCTGATTGTGAGTGAAGCATTAATTGAGGAGCTTTGGAGCGAAACCGAATAAATCCACTTTTTATGAAAATTGAGTTAGCAGTGGATATCGACTGACTTTGTTAAAGTACATAATATAAACTATTATACCTACTACTGACAAAAATTAAATAAATCCTTATGAATTTCAGGGTCTAAATTAATGTTTTCGTGCAAAACCGAATAAATTCACTTTGAGGCCCAATCGGAAGTTAGCAAATCTGCAATAGCTATTTTTTGTCTAATTCGGCATTATAAACTTTTATTATTATTTTTTAATTTGTAAAGTACAGGTTTTTAATACTTAATATTTTTGCAAATATTAATAAACAGCTTTTGTTTATTAACAAAGTTTCAAGTTTTGTTAACCACATACAGTTTTCATGTTTCCATTAATACTTATAAGAATGTTTTTATTAATGTTTGATAATAAAGGTTCTTAGGAAAATCAAATAAATCCAGTAGTTTTGAGCAATACCGTATAAATCCAGTTTCGTTTTTGTTATATAGGGGAGATCGGGGGGTTATGAGACACGGGGGGTCGCGAGACAAGCTCACAGCACTGAATTGAAAAGTGCGACATGTACCAATGACTGTTAAACTTCATTCTCGTTCTGTATCTCCATTTTCATTTGACACTCGTCGCCTTGACACGGATTCTTAGTATCTCTTCAGATTGCAACTTCAATTTTGTGTTTTAAAGTTTTTTCGACTATTTGTGTTTGCAGTATTTTCACTCATGTTTTCAAGCTGTTCACGAAAGAGTGTATAGATATAAATCATTCCTTGTGGTGAGTAGCCTTTTGACACACAAAAAGAATTTGGATAAACATTTTATATGTCCATGAAGCGGTGGCTATTTTAAAAATATTGAACTTGCGGGGGGTCGTGAGATAACATTTTCGGGGGGTTGTGAGACGCTATTTCTAAAAGCGATTTAATAAAAATCGTATTTTATGGGCGTATTTTGAATTTCTTGTGAACACTGCACGTTTTGTGCAATTTTAATTGCTTTTTAATTAATTTAGCCTTCTTCAAATGATTTTTTTTATTTTATAGCGAGTCGCACCTAAAACTTGTTTATTAGTTATATGTAAAAATCTAACCTTTTTAAACTTGAATACATTATAAGCCGCAACATTTGCTTTCTTTTTTTAACTTGAATAAACTATTTTGATAAACGTATGCCACTTTCTATGATTTAAAGGCGTGTCTCACAACCCCCCGAACATTGTAAAAATCCAGAAAAACCAACTTTCGAGCTAACAGGCCAAACTTATAGGATTTTTTTTAAATTTCAGCAAATCCATCTTTTTTTTAAGTGTTGTTATACTTACTCACGGTTTGACAAAATTTATGGGCAGAAAAAAAGTTTTTTCATTATACTTTTTTTACAAAAACAAAACCCGCCTCATAATCTCCCGATCTCCCCTACATTTATTGAAAATAAAAATTGTGAAAACGTAACGGCAAACATTTTTCATGTGCAAAAATATTGGCAAAAATATCTTTCTTTTTATTAATATCTTGTCGCATTACCTACCTTTTTTTTCAATACCTCCCTCAACCTGTTCGGCATTGAATGAACTAAATTTTGCGTAATCTTCGACTCAATTTTATTCCATTCATTTAACAGTGTTTCTTTTAATTGAATTTTACTACTAATATTCATTTCCTTACGCGTCTGTCGAGTTCCTCGCAAAGGTTTTCAATTGGATTTAAATCGGGGGATTATGGGGAGTTGGTAGAACATGCGGGATATTAAATGCAACCCGTTGGTGAACAACGTAAGCTGTATGCTTTGGATCATTGTCATGTTGAAAATAAAAGTTCGACCCAAGTCTCAGTTTCTCAGCACTTTTTTTACGTTATTTTTTAAGATATTTAAATAAACCATTTTATCCATAGTATTTTCTATGAAAACTAACTCTCCTACCCCAGAGGCAGCCATGCAGCCCCAAACAAGTACGCCACCACCCCTATGCTTCATAGTATTGGGTTGTTCGAAAAGTAATATAGTTTTTTTCATGAATTTCAAAGTGATTTTATTAATATAAATAAATAACAAACATCAACCAATGATATATTGACCATTTTGTTGAATGACCTTTCCCAATCTATTAGGCAGCTGCATAATTCCGCATTCGAAGAAAGTTTGATCTTTATAATTAGATCCAAAAAACTGAATCAACTCATTTTTGATAACCTCATGTGAATCGAGTATCTTTCCACTTAACCCTTCGAGAACACAAGGGGTCAATTTGACCCCAACCTCGAGTTTGATTGAAAATAACATTAAAGCATCTTCGAAATTGGCGGGTCTAAGGCTCTCTAGCTGTAGTTTGGGTTACTAAGAATACGTTAACACGCTGTATTTGTACATAGCAATGCTCAATAGGTGTTGAGCATAGTTCAAAGTTGGTGTGGGGTCACTCTGAACCCATTGTGTACTAGCTGTCGGTTTTCTCTGCAAAGCGTTTATTTTCTACAAGTAAGTAAATTTAATTTTATAATGTAACGAAAGGTTCTTAGGAAAATCAAATAAATCCAGTAGTTTTGAGCAATACCGTATAAATCCAGTTTCGTTTTTTTATATAGGGGAGATCGGGGGGTTATGAGACACGGGGGGTCGCGAGACAAGCTCACAGCACTGAATTGAAAAGTGCGACATGTACCAATGACTGTTAAACTTCATTCTCGTTCTGTATCTCCATTTTCATTTGACACTCGTTGCGTTGACGCAGATTCTTAGTATCTCTTCAGATTGCAACTTCAATTTTGTGTTTTAAAGTTTTTTCGACCATTTGTGTTTGCAGTATTTTCACTCATGTTTTCAAGCTGTTTACAAAAGTGTATAGATATAAATCATTCCTTGGTGAGTAGCCTTTTGACACACAAAAAGAATGTTGGATAAACATTTTATGTATCCATATAGAGGTGGCTATTTAAAAAATATTGAACTTGGGGGGTCGTGAGACAACATTTTCGGCGGGTTGTGAGACACGCTATTTCTAAAAGCGATTTACTAAAAATTGTATTTTATGGGCGTATTTTGAATTTGTTGTGAACACTGCACGTTTTGTGCAATTTTAGTGGTTTTTAATTAATTTAGCCTTCTTTAAATGATTGTTTCTTTATTTTGTAGCGAGTTGCACCTAAAACTTATTTATTAGTTATATGTAAAAATCTAACCTTTTTAAACTTGAATACATTGTAAGCCGCAACATTTGCTTTCTTTTTTTAATTTGAATAAACGATTTTAATAAACGTATGCCACTTTCTATGATTTGAAGGCGTGTCTCATAACCCTCCGAACATTGTAAAAATCCCGGAAAACCTACTTTCGAGCTAACAGGCCAAACTCATAGGATTTTTTGAAATTTCAGCAAACCCATCTTTTTTTTAAGTGTTGTTATGCTTACTCACGATTTGACAAAATTTATGCGATGAAAAAAAGTTTTTTCATTATACTTTTTTTACAAAAACAAAACCCGTCTCATAACCCCCCAATCTCCCCTACTTATTCTACAAATATAATTTTTCGAAATTAAAATTTTCAGAAGAAGTTGTATTATGATGTCCCTATTAGTATTTGCTAACAAAACAAAAGAAAGAGCTAGTGCTTTTTGCGTTTCAGAAAAATCATCTGTTTCTAAAAATCGTTTATGGTGGATTTATTCGGTAAGCTACTGTGATGAAGACGGTGATGATGTGGACCAAGAAGTCAATATGGGAGACTTTGTTATAGTTCGGTATGCCGCTAAGAAAAGTTTCCGCTATTTTGCTGGTTGCGTAGAGGCTTACGAACAAGGTGAATATACTACTTCATTCCTAAAAATTGTGGGCAATAGCTTTGTATACCCAGCAGAAGAGGATGTTGATACAATCGCACCAGAAAAAATGTTGTAAAAATATTACCAAAACCATCTGCAATAAAAGCTACCAAACGGTCCGCTTGCCAACTACAATTTCAATTCGATTTTTCGGAATATAACATGTAGGTATTAATTAGTTAGTAATTTGTTCATTTTTTTGTGTTGGAACTTACCTCAATAAAAATTTGATATTCAAAAATGTTTTTTTAAGCAACCTATAATTCGGAGTATAAAACTCAAAATAAAACGGCATGTCCCAGTATAGACCTATATGCGTCCCACTAACTATAAGGACGATGGGTGGTCTATGCTGGGACAAGTGGTTCATACTGGGTCAAAGGGCGAATACCCGTTGATCTCTCAACTTATCCCATAATCCACCTGTATCCAATTAAGACATACCTGGACTAATTAATTGAGACTTTGAGTCATTAGAAACAACAAATAATAAACACTCTGGAACAAAAAAATTAAAACTGTCCCACTATAGACCACTCTCCCCTATATGAGTCGATTTGTCACAATTTTGTCCCACACTTCGCTTTCCTTATAATGATTTTTGGCAAATAACTTGCTTAACAGTTAATTTTTTTGTGATTAAGTTTAAGCAAATATTACTCATGAAAAAAAATTATTGTAACATAATTGACCTTTAATAAATAAATTGACAAAACTTACTTCTGGCAGTTTCTTTCTCGATTTTCGCGAAAACTACTCATCGAAAGGTACCAAAATTTGGTGTTGCTGTAAAGCATTTTTAAAGAGCTTTCCAACGCTTATCACACATGGGGGATTGCTATTTAAGATTACAAAGTTGGGGGGGCTACCCCTAAGGGGGTTGGGGTGGGTGCGTCTCCGATTATGTCATTTTGGTTCCCCCTCTTCACTGCCGAAACCATATTTTTGTTTTTTAGAAAATCTCTGTAACTTTCTGAGATATTGGGGTGGCAAGTTTTCAAAATGTCACCCTGTATGTTATTGCATGGAAATAATTGCAGTAATGGAAATGCTCGTTATAATTTTCTGAATTCAAGGAAAAAGAAACAATATTTTTAAAGTAATTAGGAATGGAGATACAGGCATTTAAAGTCATACATATATATTCTTTCACATACATTGTTGTCGTATGCGTGTGGTCGCATTTGTGTACGCATTTCCGATCATCGCCGAACAGTCAACGATGAAAGCCGGAATATATCTTACACATTCAATGGCGCGTGTGTGTGTTTGATCGCATCTATGTATACACATTTCCGATCATGGCCGACTATCGCCGAAGATTGCCGGAATTTTTGTGACATTTTGACATACTTATAGATATCGGCCGAGAAATCTAAAATTCTCGAGTTTTAGGCGGGAGGGGCATGGATTCGAGTTGTGTGTTAAGGATGAATCTCTGTTAATATGTAACTTATAAAATTTATTCTGGACTCTATCAATAGGGAATAACCAATTTATATGGCGTAACTAAGCATAGTTTTGGTTATAACCATACATTTATTGAGAACATTCGATGTAAAAATTGAGGGGTGAAGGGGGCAGAAATTTTTTCTGTAAAGATACACGGGTGCTGCGACGTTGAACGAACATGCCGCGAGACACTGCCGTGTCTCTTGATACGCGTATGTGCATCGCCGTATACGCGCAAGTGTGACTCGCGCCGCGAAGCGAGCGATCGCAAGGTTATCGTTGGAACTCGATTTTTCTTATTCCGGTCGCAGTCGAGTCAGAGATTATTGGATGTGCACGTCATCGCTGACTAACGCGTCCATGACGTCGCATTGCTTTCGAATCAGTGAGGAGTATAGTGCGGGAGCAATATAATCGAAGAGATTCTTAGCAACAACCGTGTCATGTGGCCAATGTGTGATTATACATTATACATAATTTTAAACGGCGCGAGTATTTCTATCCTCTTACGTGGCATATTTTTCCAGGCTTTAACTTGAATTAAGCTGGAATGCCTCGATAATAAATTACGCTCTAGCTCAGAAATATAGCATTTTTAAATCTTGGGTTCATATCGAGATTTAGTGAGAAAACCGTACCTAGGAATATACTGTGATAGATTTTAGACTCAGGTCGTTCCAAGTTGTATACAAAATACAGTACTTCAGACATCACTATCTATAAGGTAAAAGGGGCATATATTGACACCACTTTACTTACTGGTCTAAAATATATTGCAAACTGAAGTTATCAGATTTGATAAGGTATGGATAAGCAAGCCTGACTCTCTCTTTGTATGATATAAGACGTATTTTATTTGACTACTTATCGTTTTTGAACAATGATTTAAAAAAAAATAAAGTTAGATGTCAATCTTATCCCATATTCTGTTTAAGATTGACACCTGTTAAAATTTTAGTCTATACTGCATGAAATCGGCTAAAAATCCCAATTTTTGTTTATTGCATTCCCAAATTGACATCAGTAGGTGATTTTGTATCGAGATTAAATTATAATAGTCATTTTATTTATAAATTTTTGCCACTTTAAAAAGACCTAAAGTTTCTAAAAGTTTTCTTCGTCGAAAGTAGGACATGCACGCCCACGTCAAAACTTAACGACACTGAATCTGGTGATCATCATGAAAGCGCTGATAATCACGCGCGGCGTCAGGCGGCGGTCCATATGCGGTATTTATTAAGGTAAACACAAGAACAGTATTATACGAGTTATTAGCAGAAAGTAATAAGATTCAGAAAATGTGTCAATGTTAACCCAGGGTCAATGTTCGTCCGCGTTACCCTATACAGTGCCATGCAAAAGTACTGGCACAATCAACATTTATGGTAAGGAGGCATAAAGGTTTTCTATTTAGTTTTTTGTTATATAATATTCCTTAATTAAATGTAGATTATAAAACACACTATTGAACTTTAATACCACTATGTATGTTGAAATTAAAAATTAGAAAAGCTAGAAAGCAGAAATGTTCCATGCGCAAAAGTATTGGCACGCCGATTTCTTTGGGTTCTCGTAGGTTAGAGAAGCTTCGAGACTATGGATATTGTATTTATAAGGCAGTGCAGCGGGGAGCACTGTAGTCATTTGTATTGATTTGAGTTCAGTTTCAACTTAAAAATCACGTGATATTATCAACATGGACCGAAAACAAAAAGAGACGAGTGAAAATGAACGAAAAATTATTTTAGATTTATGCCCCCTACTCGCTTCCCTTGTCAACCCCCGGGGGGCTATCGCCCCTGCGCCGCTATCGCGGCGCTCCCTCATGCTTCTGCAGCAGCATCATGTCGTTGCTCTTTTCTCCGTTCAATACGTCGTCGTCGTCGCCATCCTCGTCGTCGCCGTCCTCGTCGTCGTCGCCGTCCTCGTCGTCGTCGCCGTCCTCGTCATCGTCGTCGCCGTCCTCGTCGTCGTCGTCGTCCTCGTCGTCGTCGTCGCCGTCCTCGTCCTCGTCGTCGCCGTCCTCGTCATCGCCGTCCTCGCCGTCCTCGTCCTCTAGACTAAGAGCTAGTGACATTTTTCAGTGATTATTTAGTTAAGGCCTATTTTTTGAGAGAATGTTGTGGGGGGCATGTCTAAGTGCCATCCGTGAGGATTAACCTTGAGAGCGGTATGGGAGGCTGGCGGAACGCCCCCAACTTGTAAAAAATAGTGCACAAAATTATTATTTAGTTAAAAGGCTGAAATTTTGTTTACTATTCATCTGGTAGTCCACAATTATGAATATAAATTGGCGGATCGATTGGCCGGCATTAAAAAGGTGGCGGATCATCCTAAATACGTCGTGTGAACAATAAAATTTTTATTATTTATTGAGGCAACTGTTTCAAGTGGAAATTTAAATTGGCGGAACAAAATATTGGCATTAACTACCTGGCGGAACGGTTTAAACATCCATTGTGCGCGCCTCGATTTCGTGTTGTTTGCCGCAGAATTTTTTGTATTAGGAATGCTTCTAATATAGATAATGATTTTGTTTATTTTCTGGAATCTTTTTAGTAATAATAGTAATTTAGTTTTTCCCTGGAGTTAATATTTTAGCGCTCATTCAATATTGATGAGCTTCAATATATCAATCAAACATCAGTCTTATGTTAGGACACTCTACATTTTATTTGTGATGTCGGAAGTTTTAACAATTTTTAAAACGGATGAATGATATAATTTTTTTTTAGAATACCCTTTTGGCATTTGACCGACGATATAGTGCTTTATACAAATATAACGAGGTGCGTGAAGTGGAAGAATATTTTTAACAGAAATTTTTTTAAAGCGAACTAATTTCTTAGAGTAGTTATCGACTTACAAATATATGGTAGGTACTTCGTATAAAGACAATTTTAATACCGTCAGTTGTTCGATCATCTAATCATCTTCTGTGTCCGGCCAGTCAGAATCATCACCTTCGTCAACAGAATCCAGATCACTAGATGCTCGGGAGCCTATGTCTATAAATTTAAACAAATTGATTAGAAAAATGTAATATTTTTTGTCTATATTTACTGTTAAATCTGCATACCTGATTCAATGTCACTGTTCACATTCTCAAGAGCTCAACCTTCTCAACATTCTCAAGAGCTCTGCCTGGCTTCCACGCCCTTACAGGGTGTGATTACAACCCTTCCCGTAAAGGAAAAAATAAATCATATCAGTTATTGAAGGCGTTCTATAATTATCAAAAGGCATTTGAAGACCTAGGCAAAGATGATGTTGACACTTCAGCAGTGTTTCCTGTTTTGCAAGAATTTATCTGCCAGATGTATGGTGTCAAAAACGCAGACACCGTTAATGAAGCTCGTTTGGTACTCTTTAACGAAGCTTATAAAGTTGCAGACACTCTACGTACTCATTTGCAAAAAACATCCGCAATTGCGACGCATCAAACTTGCCACCATGCTCAACTGAAGTGCAACAGCAACTACTGCGGAGCTCGTAAATTGCCAGTATCTGGCTAAATGCAAATTTGCAACAATCAACGGACAAATCTCCAGAAAACCATGGCTGGTGCATCAACGACGGCAAGTATGAATTCGTCTGGTTTCAGGGAGATCAATTGCCTGAATTTCTTGGAGATGTACTTGTTGAAGATTCCAATAAAAGCGACAATGATTGCAACAGTGACATTGAATCAGGTATGCAGATTTAACAGTAAATATAAACAAAAAATATTACATTTTTCTAATCAATTTGTTTAAATTTATAGACGTAGGCTCCCGAGCATCTAGTGATCTGAATTCAGTTGACGAAGGTGACGATTCTGACTGGCCGGACACAGAAGATGATTAGATGATCGAACAACTGACGGTATTAAAATTGTCTTTATATGAAGTACCTACCATATATTTGTAAGTCGATAAATACTCTAAGAAATTAGTTCGCTTTAAAAAAATTTCTGTTAAAAATATTCTTTCACTTCACGCACCTCGTTATATTTGTATAAAGCACTATATCGTCGGTCAAATGCCAAAAGGGTATTTAAAAAAAAATTATATCATTCATCCGTTTTAAAAATTGTTAAAACATCTGATATCACAAATAAAATGTTGAGTGTCCTAACATAAGACTGATGTTTGATTGATATATTGAAGCTCATCAATATTGAATGAGCGCTAAAATTTTAACTCCAGGGAAACTAAATTACTATTATTACTAAAAAGATTCCAGAAAATAAACAAAATCATTATCTATATTAGAAGCATTCCTAATATAAAAAATTCTGCGGCAAACAACACGAAATCGAGGCGCGCACAATGGATGTTTAAACCGTTCCGCCAGGTAGTTAATGCCAATATTTCGTTCCGCCAATTTAAATTTCCACTTGAAACAGTTGCCTCAATAACATATTAAAAATTGAGGCTTAACTAAATAATAAAAATTTTATTGTTCACACGACGTATTTAGGATGATCCGCCACCTTTTTAATGCCGGCCAATCGATCCGCCAATTTATATTCATAATTGTGGACTACCAGATGAATAGTAAACAAAATTTCAGCCTTAACTAAATAATAATTTTGTGCACTATTTTTTACAAGTTGGGGGCGTTCCGCCAGCCTTCCATACCGCTATCAAGGCTAATCCTCACGGATGGCACTTAGACATGCCCCCCACAACATTCTCTCAAAAAATAGGCCTTAACTAAATAATCACTGAAAAATGTCACTAGCTCTTAGTCTACTCCTCCTCCTCCTCCTCCAACAACCGTCCGTGCTTCGCGCATCCGATTCAAAGTCGCCGGGGTTTTTGGCGACACATTTATTCGAAAACTATTTCATATAATAGAAGAAAAGGACATGAACAGCAAAAATCGTATGAAGAGATGGGGCAAGGATTGGGCAAGGAATTGTTTACGATAATGTCGTGCGAAATCGATCGTGGCGCAAGCGAGATGAAATGTCACAATCAACATCAAAAGCTGATATTCATCAAAAGAAAGCTTTGGTGTCTGTTTTGTGGGATTATAAAGGTATTATTTTTTCGAATAACTCCAAAGGAACCAAAATATCAATTCACAGAAGTGTATTGTCTCTCATCAGCTAATGCAATTAAATCAAGAAGTGAAGAAAAAACGGCCAAAACTGGCATCTCGTGAAGGCGTTATTTTCCGTTACGATAATGCCACACATCTTAGGTCACTCGCCAAAAATTGTTGGAGCTAAACTGGGTAGTAATGCCTCATCCATCATATAGCCCGGACCTTGCTCCAGCAGACTAATATTTATTCCGTTATCTTCAAAACCATTTTTAACCCTCCGAAAACACACCTATTTTTTCAATTTGACCCCAACAACTTTGAGTGCCCACCATTTTTGATAGACTGATACGATCAGCTTAAAGAAATGCTGGGATATTCTTTCAACATCTTTGAATAAATTGTCATGAATAAGAAGGTCTATTAAATTTATTTTCACATTTAAAGAAATTGCCAAAAAAAAGTGTTCGAAAACGATGTAATTTACGAGAAGAGTCATATCTTTTTTCTTTTATAATATTTCTTGCTAAAAATTTAGCAGTACATTCTTGAAATATCATAGAAAAAAGACAAAAATTGTACTTAATTGTACCTTTAAAAAAAGGTATTTATTTTGCCAGGTGACGATGGGGGTTTTGAAGCTACAAGGAATCTAGAAGTTTTGAAGAAAAATCGTATAAAAATTTATTTATCATTATAAAAATGTTAATATTTTATTATTTAAATGAATATAAATGAAAGAAATGTAGCTTCTAACTAAAATATAATACATAATATCTTATTTAATCGTTTCCGGCGCAATCATTACACAAGTAAGCCCGATGATCTTCACACATTGGTCGATAACAACTAGGACACTGCATCTTTGTCTTTTTATCATCTTCGCGAGAACAGAGTGCACGCCTTACTCGTTTATTGTACTCCGGCCGATTAACTTTCGGCACAGTTGATGTATTACCAAGAATGAGCTGTATACCTTTGCGAATGTCTGATCGCAGCATCTCATTTTTCAGCTTATTATGCAAGTATGGTGTGACCAAATGTAAAACAAGCTGCTTTATGGCAGCTGGAGCAGATAATTTCATTTCTGCTTCATTTGTTTCGGCATACTTACAAGTATACAAAATTCTTGCATTTTTACTTGCGCTTGATCAAGTATGCCTAAAAAAACGCATCGGCCAACATTTTGTTGTACGAGTAATAGTGTATGTGTGGCACAACTTATCAAAACCGTCGGTACCGCCTTTCGTTACATTATAAAATTAAATTTACTTACTTGTAGAAAATAAACGCTTTGCAGAGAAAACCGACAGCTAGTACACAATGGGTTCAGAGTGACCCCACACCAACTTTGAACTATGCTCAACACCTATTGAGCATTGCTATGTACAAATACAGCGTGTTAACGTATTCTTAGTAACCCAAACTACAGCTAGAGAGCCTTAGACCCGCCAATTTCGAAGATGCTTTAATGTTATTTTCAATCAAACTCGAGGTTGGGGTCAAATTGACCCCTTGTGTTCTCGAAGGGTTAAGTGGAAAGATACTCGATTCACATGAGGTTATCAAAAATGAGTTGATTCAGTTTTTTGGATCTAATTATAAAGATCAAACTTTCTTCGAATGCGGAATTATGCAGCTGCCTAATAGATTGGGAAAGGTCATTCAACAAAATGGTCAATATATCATTGGTTGATGTTTGTTATTTATTTATATTAATAAAATCACTTTGAAATTCATGAAAAAAACTATATTACTTTTCGAACAACCCAATACTATGAAGCATAGGGGTGGTGGCGTACTTGTTTGGGGCTGCATGGCTGCCTCTGGGGTAGGAGAGTTAGTTTTCATAGAAAATACTATGGATAAAATGGTTTATTTAAATATCTTAAAAAATAACGTAAAAAAAGTGCTGAGAAACTGAGACTTGGGTCGAACTTTTATTTTCAACATGACAATGATCCAAAGCATACAGCTTACGTTGTTCACCAACGGGTTTGCATTTAATATCCCGCATGTTCTACCAACTCCCCATAATCCCCCGATTTAAATCCAATTGAAAACCTTTGCGAGGAACTCGACAGACGCGTAAGGAAATGAATATTAGTAGTAAAATTCAATTAAAAGAAACACTGTTAAATGAATGGAATAAAATTGAGTCGAAGATTACGCAAAATTTAGTTCATTCAATGCCGAACAGGTTGAGGGAGGTATTGAAAAAAAAGGTAGGTAATGCGACAAGATATTAATAAAAAGAAAGATATTTTTGCCAATATTTTTGCACATGAAAAATGTTTGCCGTTACGTTTTCACAATTTTTATTTTCAATAAATGTAGGGGAGATCGGGAGATTATGAGGCGGGTTTTGTTTTTGTAAAAAAAGTATAATGAAAAAACTTTTTTTCTGCCCATAAATTTTGTCAAACCGTGAGTAAGCATAACAACACTTAAAAAAAAGATGGATTTGCTGAAATTTAAAAAAAATCCTATAAGTTTGGCCTGTTAGCTCGAAAGTTGGTTTTTCTGGATTTTTACAATGTTCGGGGGGTTGTGAGACACGCCTTTAAATCATAGAAAGTGGCATACGTTTATCAAAATAGTTTATTCAAGTTAAAAAAAGAAAGCAAATGTTGCGGCTTATAATGTATTCAAGTTTAAAAAGGTTAGATTTTTACATATAACTAATAAACAAGTTTTAGGTGCGACTCGCTATAAAATAAAAAAAATCATTTGAAGAAGGCTAAATTAATTAAAAAGCAATTAAAATTGCACAAAACGTGCAGTGTTCACAAGAAATTCAAAATACGCCCATAAAATACGATTTTTATTAAATCGCTTTTAGAAATAGCGTCTCACAACCCCCCGAAAATGTTATCTCACGACCCCCCGCAAGTTCAATATTTTTAAAATAGCCACCGCTTCATGGACATATAAAATGTTTATCCAAATTCTTTTTGTGTGTCAAAAGGCTACTCACCACAAGGAATGATTTATATCTATACACTCTTTCGTGAACAGCTTGAAAACATGAGTGAAAATACTGCAAACACAAATAGTCGAAAAAACTTTAAAACACAAAATTGAAGTTGCAATCTGAAGAGATACTAAGAATCCGTGTCAAGGCGACGAGTGTCAAATGAAAATGGAGATACAGGACGAGAATGAAGTTTGACAGTCATTGGTACATGTCGCACTTTTCAATTCAGTGCTGTGAGCTTGTCTCACGACCCCCGTGTCTCACAATCCCCCGATCTCTCCTAGTAATATTACAATTTTATTATATGTGTTTAAACCTACAATAATAAGTACATATTACAGTGAAAAATATTAAATAAAATGTCTTTTATTCAATAGTTCCTCTAACACTTTTAACCCTTTCGGTCACTGTGTCGTCCATTTATGCGCAACTGATTGCGTTTTGCCACATAAACACGACGTAGTCAATTGATGGCATCCCATTTGAAGTGCGTTAGTCACATTTAGCGAAAGATCAATTTTTCAAGTAAAGGGTTATAGCACCTCCAATGATCCAAAACCACTAATCAAATATTTTTTCACCTGATCAAAAAAATTCGTGACTAAAAGGGTTAAACAAAATCCTTATCTGTGTCAATACTTTTGCATGCCACTGTATGTATACCGGGTGATTCTTTAATATTGCGACAAACTTCAAGGATGGGTTCTTTGGATGAAAATAAGAAAAAAAGTTCCTATGAACATGAAATGATATTTAATACTCCTAAGAGAAGACCCTATTACAAAAAATAAATAAAATGGAAGCTCTGCAAAAATATACTTCCTATTTATTAGTATAGAAAATTTGTATAAAAATGAACACCCTGTTTATTGAAACTCAGCGTTTCCGCGGACCCATATTCATAGGAACTTCTTTCTTATTTTCATCCAAGGAACCCGTCCTTGAAGTTTGTCGCAATATTAAAGAATCACCCGGTATATTTCTCTAAGCCATTATTTTTGTGCACAACTAAATAACTTGAAAATTACACGTTTGATTCAGATAATTTTTTAAAAATTACATATCTTCGAGAAGGTTTATAGCACTTTTTTATGGCTGCGTGGTGAAAATTAATTTTTATTACATTTCAAAGAATGATTGAATGGAATAACGAATTAATGGATGAACTGGCGGACTTACTAACGGACATATAGACAGACTGACAGATTGTTTTTTAAACTTAAAATTTCAATTTAATTTTTTTATTTCTTCATTAAATGTTTTTGAATGGATAGATTGAGGGACTTTTCTAAGAAAAAATTAAGTTTATTTGTCAATCACTTGAAAAATACGTATCTCATTTAGATAATTTTATTCTAAATCACATAGCATATCTTAAAAAAAGATTTTAATAATATTTTATAGCCGTGTAATGAAAATTTCTTTTTCTCCCCATTTATGGAGATATTGATTTTTAAAATAATGAATCAATAGATCTTAAATGTCGGCCAATTTTAATAGTGACAATTAATGATAATCCAATTGAAATGAATAAAAGTGTTTGAAAAAAAATACACGAAGACAAAATGTACAAGTGATAATGAAATAGATAAACTTGCACACCCAGAAGAATTTTTAAACAGTCTAACACCTACTGGAATTCCACCTTATGAGTTGAGAGTTAAAGTTGACTTAATAGTCTTATTATTAAGAAACTTGATTTTTTCGAAAAGTCTTAGTAATGGTACTCGATTAATCATCACTAGATTAAAAAATAATATTACTAAAGGTAAAACCATTCAATCAGCTAATAGACAAACTATATTAATTCCTAGAGTATTCCTACCACAGTCAAATATAAAAATGCCATTTAAATATAAAAGAAAACAATTTCCAATACGATGATCCTTTTCATTTACTATAAATAAATCGTAAAGTAAAATATTTGTCAGTTTGTTTATATTTGGAAAAAAAACATTTGATTCCATTACAGTGATCTCAGAAAATAAAAATGAAATGTATAAGTGTGCGTTATGAAATTTTAAAATGGAATTTTTAAATAAAATTACTTTTTATAAATCTGGATTTGCGTATATTACACACGTGTTTTATTATTTTATCAAATCTTTCCTTTTTCTCATTCTTGAATGCATAGCTGGACGGAAAGACAAACAGACGATTTACTGCATATGTTATAAAATTGTTGAATCGATGGCCATAGACAAATAGAACGAAAGAGGAAATGGAAAAAAAATTGTTTAATACCGTGGGTGGACCAGTTATTGACACTTTTTGGTTAGGGATTTACTTGAATCTACAATTAAATATTATTTTCTGTATCAAAATAATTTGTTTTCTTTATAAAAATAAACTTTAGACTCTTCGACATCTAACAAACAGTCAAAAATATTCAAAAAATTAATCCAAATAATTAATATTACATAAATAAATATTTGTCTCAAGTGGATGAGTTTATGACAGGGGCAAAACTGAAGTGGATGTATTTCTGGCATCAAGTGCGCTAGTTTTTGACAATAGGTCGCGCGTGTTGATTTATCATTATAAATCATTATAAACGATTAAATTTACTTACTAAATAATCAAAATAACTTTTATTTCATATAAAAATACAAATTTGTTTTTTTTTGGCGTAATATTTTCATTCTCTGACATATAGCTTGTTAATGGCAGCGAATAATTGAGATAGTCATATTGATCTTATTAATTCAAATTTTCAAGGCTCATTTATTATATTTCTTGTTTAATTTCTTTGGCAATGCTCAGTGACTTCTTTGTTATATTTTTCTAGAATTAATAGAAAGTCCTGCCTTCACTGCTGTTAAAATGCCGCTTATAACTCGATTTCAGTGTAGGTACTTCCCTGTGGTTTTTTTGTTGTGCATTTTACCTCCGAGAGAAAAAAATATATATATTATTTTTTCTTAATTAAAATGAGAGAGCATATGTACTTTCATAGGCAAAATGATTTTAATTGCAAAGTGTTGAATAGGTACTTGAGAAATTAAGTGAGGTTAGGAAATTGACGGGTAAACCGGTGTCACAAATAGGAACATAGCAGCTTATACAGGATACATTATTGTCACACCAATTTTTTATTAAATAAATTTGTATTTAATTTTTTTATCATTTCAATTAATAAATTAACTTACTATTTTTCTACAAGAATAATTTTTATTTATATTTAATACCTACATTGTCAAAATTAAGAGAAAAAACTGAGATCGAATTTTCACACCATTATTGTAGATGGCCGATGCAAGCGAGCTGACACCAGCCCGCACATCCTTGAAAACTTGATTTAATTATATTGGTCTATTGTCAAGCGATGATTTTACGCGAGAAAAGACACAAGATCCTGTAGTATGCGCACCAAATTCTTTTTCTATGTTTTTAAAACGAAATTTCGCTCAAATTACTGAAAATGCGCCTTACCTGTCAGAAACTAGCGCATTGTCAATAACTAGTCCACCCACGGTATACTTTTCGTCACTCAGTGCGTAAAACTCGGTTTTACCGGCGTCCTCAACCCCGTCAACCTCGTATTTGACACTTAGTGACAAAAAGTAGAATTCGTTATAAGGGCGTTTCGCGTCGTTTTAACTCGTGTGGTTGCCGCACTCGCTTCGCTCGTGCGGAAAACTTTGCACTTGTTAAAAACGACGCTTTACGCCCTTATAACGAAAATATCTATAGTTGAATTTTAAAAATTTTGTTGCACATTTGCTACGCGCAGGAACTTATAGTAGCATATATTATTCTGTTAATCATCCTCGCTAGGATCCTGGAATTAATTACAAGTTTTTTCGATGTTTCAGGAATAATTTATAGAGCGACTTCGTCGATTGCTATGGTCAAAGGAAATATGTGGAGTCTGTACTCTTTTATTAGATATTTTCGATTTTATTTTGCCTCCTTTCTCTTCTTAAAATTTGGCGAATTTATCTCCCTTTCTCGAGTGTGAAAGTACATTTCTGTTGCCATGTATGTATATGATGGTTCGGCAAATATTTTCAAACAATCGCAGAACTATTTCGCAAATAGAGAGGGATATACAAAAAAAGTTTCCAATCAAAATATGTTTGGGTTCAAGATCTCAGCGACTTTGAACTTCTATCGTATCTCGCTTCATTTCCGAAATAGCTTATTATTAGTGAATCATCGATAATACTCGCAGTGGCCTCGTGTTGTATAAATCTGCTTTTGATAAATACAAAATTCGCAGGAAAAAACTTTTTAGACGAGAGACGTAAATAGTTGTGTGATACGAGGAGTACGAATTAATTGTGTACTCTTTTTTGTAATACTTCGGGCGTGTTTTAATGTTGTTATCCCATTTGTTTGATGAGAGAACGTATGCTTACTGAGCCCACGTAATATACGTACATTATGTAGAAGGGAGGAGATGTATGCATTCTCTAAATTTAAAAGCGTGAGAGCACTCTGATGGCATAAAAAGCAAGCCTGCCGGATTTCAGTGACAAATTCATTTTTAGAGATAGTTTATTAACGCGCCAAAAAAGCGAATATTTCAATTTCGAAAGGTGAATTTTTCTCTCCGTATGACACTGACTCACCATTCATCGTGTCAGTGAAATTTTTGCTTTCAATCAGACAGATTCGTCTTTCAATGTATCAAAGTGAAGTCTCATTCTTTCAAATTTAAAGAGTACCTATGTGTAATAAGTGCATGTATAAAATTCTGTCAGCCTTATCATTAAATATATATGTCTGCATATGGGGCGTTCCATGTGAAAACAACGGTTGTAGTACCCGAATCTCTCCGATTTCCGATATTTTTTTTGTTATAGACTTGTATTAAAGAAAAATTCATAAAAAAGTGTTCAAACCATTATTAGCTTTTGTTCTAGTTATACATTTTTGATTAGTTGAGCTTGTATAGCTTTAAACACAGATAATTTCTTACGAAAACACCATATCGGCAAAAACGAGACGCCATTTTGTTCTTGAAGTGTACTTTTTTGAAAAAATACGAACCAAAAATTTGGTCAGCTATTTGATATTTTTTATTTTTGAAGTAGAAACAGTATCTTATGTCATTAGGTGGAAATCCGAGGTTTTTAAGACTGTGTTTAATTAGGTCGTAACACGAGGCTACGACCTAAACACAGCCTTAAAAATCCGAGGATTTCTGCCAAATGACATACATCTACTATTTTTTATCACGAATGCCCATTTCTCAAAACAAAACAAACAGAAGTATACACGGCTCATTTCACGTTGCGTTTATCAGTTTGGAAAAAGGACCCACTTCGGACTAAGCAATCTTTTAACAGCTTGCGGACTCTCGGTCGATGTCACGCAGGAAAAACGCCATATTACGGTCTAAAAATAGACTGGAAAAGGACTCAAAATGGGCATGAATGAGGAAAAACTTTTTTTTAAGTTGGACCCTTTTGATTTTTTCCAAAAAATTCCTCAAAAATACTTCAAGCAATTACAAAGTTTTTGAATCTCCGTAGAATATCTGATTCGAATTCCTTATATTTTTAAAGGAGCTTTAAATTGAATAGAATAAAAAATATAGTTCTTATAACATAAAAACTACTTATGCTATATCTTTCACTATCTAGTCATTAAACATCCGCACGGAAAGGCATAGTTGGCACTTTTATCGACTTCATAATACGAATAGATAGTTTCGTTCAGTGAATGCACTATAATCACGGTCTTTGTTTGGTATGTATCGTCATCATTGCTTGCAGATTGTTGTTATGCTGAGGCAGTGTTTAAAAATGTACAAAATTCTTCATTAAAAAATTAAGAGTTATGGATGTTCATTGTGTGTTTGTATTTAATACAGATATAAAAATAAATGTGAAGATGAACAAACAAACTGTTTTGACATCAAGAATAGAATTTTTTTGATTTTCGTCAACTTCGAAGCTTTTTTAAAAATAGAAGGAATTCGTATCGGATATTCTACGGGGGTTCGAAAATTTTGTAATTGCTTGAAGTATTTTTGAACATTTTTTTGAAAAAATCAAGTATCTAACTTTGAAAAAAAAAACGTTTTTCCAACTTCAAAGACAGAAAAGTTTCAGAGAGCTGATCAAATTTAAAAAAAATATAAAATGGTATCTCGATTTTGCCGACATGGTGTTTTCGTAAAAAGTTATCTGCGCTTAAAATTTTTACAAGCTCAATCAAAAAATTATAATTTCAGAACAAAAGCCAATAATGGTCTGAAAATTTGTATGAATTTTTCTTTAATGCAAGTCTATAACATAAAAAAATCTCAAAAATCGGACACCTTCGGGTTCCACGGCCATCAATTTCACGTGGAACGCCCCACATATACGAGTATATACAGTATGTATTCGAGGAAGCTTGACATGAGCGACATGCCGCAGTACACTTTAAACCGTACGCTATTGGTTATTGATTCGAGGATGCTGTAATGATTGATTCTAATGACTTACCAGTACCCGGCAGTCGTTCCAGTAGAAAACCCCTATACTCTATCCCTCTATAGTAGCTGTAAAAACATCCCGGGGAAATAATACATGAAGGGTACGAGGAATCGCGAAATGAACCAAACTTCTCAGTGTGTCTCGGGGTGTTTAACAGTGACAGAACAAGAAACAGTTTACCAATACAACAGGGAAGATGAACGAACCAGCGAACAATGCCCGCTAGTGAGCGCTGCTGGAAAATAGTTGGTATAAACAAAGCGTGTCAGTAACATTTTTTAAGTCGGTGATTTCTTCGTGTAGTGTAATTTTTAAAGTATTTTATGCGTGTGTTTCGAAAAATGGACAAAATTATTCGCTATGGGTTTGAAAAAATTTATTTCAATAATAACACAGACTATCAGAAGTGCTAAACGGAAAGAAATTTCGTCTTCAGAGAATGTTCCGTTATGCAAAACAGGCGGCATAACAACTAGGATATTGTCATTATTTAAGTTTGTCTTTATTCCGGGGAATTCCTTGTCGGCAAGAACCACATCTCCTGGCTCTAACAAATTTAAAAATCCACTATTAACAGTGATATACAAATCGCTTGCTCTTCCCCCATAGCACTTTGATTTAAGACTTATTAAACCATTTGGTGTTATCCCAATTAGAAATTTAAATGTGTAGGCGCTTTTGTAAGAAGAGTACATGTATACTCGTTGATCTACTTTTGAAGGCTGCTCTGTTTTAACTTCTGTACAATCAATTATTACACGCGTATCGGGATAATGTAGCTTAAACGCTTTGGGCATACATTTTTCAATAGAATTTTTCGACGATCAGAAAATTAAATTAGTTGTTTTGTCTATCAAAATTAGAAGTACATTTGTGAATAACCTAACTGCTGTATTTGAAACACGTGCATCGAAAGTGGTGCTTTTCATGCTAGTTTTACGGGACGAAAATAGCAAATTGCACGCTAGGATAGAAAAGTTGAGCTCGCGCATGCGCAATTTATACTTACTTCACTTTCGTCCCTTGGGTGAATTTTCGTTCACTTTCGTCCCTGAAAACTAGCATCAAAAGCACCACTTGCATTCACTTGTTATAAAAAATATCGTGTGCAACACGGAACAAACTTCACACTCGCGTCGGCAATCGCCAACTTTCAGCCCTTGTTGCACAATATACTATTGAGTTAAAATAGTCGACAGTTGTACGAATGAGAACAATTCCAGAAAATAGTGAAATGTTTGAGAATTTACACTAGTGAGATCTCTCAACTGCTTTTCTTTCTTGAGGCTACTGTAACCGTCATTCACGTCAGGTCCACATTCCTGGTCTTTAACCCTAGAATACTAATATGTCGTAATTTTTGTGACGCTTGCATTAAAACTAACGTATAAAGAAAAACATATTAGTATATAGTAGTAACATATATTAGTAGTAACTACGGTTAAGAACCACACATGGCGATTTCATTCTTATATTAATATTGCACTGACAAGGAAACGTTTCGAGGCCGCCGCTTCCGATCTTGATGAAACTTCGTAAATTTAAAGTTTATCGAAAAATAAGAGACCCCTATTTTTTTATAGCGGCCCAAATTTGGTTTAAGGAGGTGAAATGGACCCCTGAATTTTCACCCCCTTCGAGCTATCTCCGAAACGAAGCGAGATAGATGAAAACTTTCAATGTACGTTTTGTTTGGTTTTTTTAGTATAATAAAATCCCCTAAACAGATTTTGAAAAAAAGCATTATTTTTCAAAAAAAAAAAAATTTTTTTATCTAATTTTTCGAAATTTCGGTTTAGTCATGTGGACAAAAACTTAGGAAATTTGATTACAAAATGATATATTTCCCTCCTACAGTTTTGCAAATTTCTAACTTTTATGTCTGATAATGAGCGGGCTACCAATGGCAGTGACGGGATAGGTCGGGGGTTATTACTTCTATGTATTTTAATGCCACTTTTCTTTTATTTAATAAAGTTCAACTTCTATGGCTCATAATTATGACAATAATGGTATTCCGTGAAAAAATGTTTCATACAAAGTTGTTTCTTACACCAAGCACACGTAATAACGGCAATATCGCCACATATGTGGCATCGTGGTTCCGAGTCCTGTGCAAAACAAAATTCTACAGGATGTTCAAATTCAGGAGGTCTCCTGAATATATATCCACTCTTGAACCACGAATATTTAATAAAGTTAGTAAACCGTGGTGAAGAAAACTGATTATGAGTAAGAGATTGAAGTTTTAAAATATTATCTCTCGAATGAAGGTTAATATCGTAATTGAAAAGAGTTACAATATCTGAAAACCTCCTTACAAAATTCTTCCACATTCGAAATCCGTATACGTCTAGCGGTTGAATCAGTCCGGTGGTGCCTTGTGGAATCGTCATTAATATTATTGTCTTGTCTTCTGGTGTAGCTTCTCGAACACTTCGCTCACATTGTCCACTCCAAGAGTCCAGCAGTAAGACGCTTGTAGATCCAGTGTTAGGGAAGTAAACTTCTTGCAGCCATGTTTTCATGAGATCGGTTGTAAGTTTCCCAGATTTGGAAGCCATGAAGTATACATTTGGCGGCCTAAACACGGTTTGTTGCACTCGTTCTCCCAATTGCCCACTAGCCTCTTTTAATACCACATAAAGAGGCGACAGTAGTTTTCCATCAGCAGATATGGTGGGTTGTATAGTATAGCTGTGGGTTGTAGAAGATATTGATTGTACCACAGCTTCAATTTTTTTTTGCCCCGATGTAGCTAAAGTTCGGCCAGAATGTATTTCTAAATTAAATCCACTCTGATCAGAGTTAAATACATTTTGTGGTCCATATTGTGTAATGAGTGGCTTCACTTGTTCTACGAAGGCATGGCTTCGTACTTTCAAACTTTCCTCACCCTCAACGTTTTTTCTCGTTACAAACTTTGTGATCTTTCGAGAGACAATTCTATATGCTTTCTTGAATGACCTCAACCATGTTTGACTTGCTTTGAAGGTTGGAAGATTCTCTACTTCTTTTGCTTGTAAAGCCCATCGTTTAAGGTCTACATTATGTACTATTATTTTCGATCTACTAGTTTCTACAAATTTATCAAAAGTATATTTCGCTATGCGTATTAATTTATCATTTTGAGTACCCCCCTGTCCTACTTGCACAGCCCATCTTCGTAATTGTCTATCAGATTTCACTTTTTTAAACTGATGTTGAACTGCTGCTACGGTTCGACGTCTTTTCTTCCCACTGTTCCAGTAATCTATGGCACTTTGTTTATATTCAAAGCTAACCGCTTCTTCATCGGGTGTACAGGGATATGGTTCTGGAGGTATAGAGGTTTCTACGTGAGGAACATCCTCGACATCCGATTCCAGCCAGTCAGTATTAACAGCGTGCATTTCACTATCCTCGATTGAATCTTCCAATTCCAATTTATTTTCATGTTCGACTCGAAATGATGAATCCTCCATGCTACGTATAATAATATTTTGTAATAAATCTTTTAATTGCACTTCTGCACTATTCATTGGAGTTTCTCTTCCATTGGTACACTGAAAACGGCCACCAATAAAGTTAACACATTGATCGGATTTATAATTGCCATAATAATAATATGAACTGCTGTGCACCATAGAAACTGAATATTCAGACTAAAAAGCTTTCTCTTTCGCTTCCTTATATATAATGAAGTCGCCTCACAAGAACGAAACAGACTGGAGAGGGTGGGAGGTCCGACTTCCCAAAAAGGGGCCATCATCCTCGGAGTCCGCGTACGAAACTCGAGAGCGCGTACGAAAATATTTTTACATGGGCACAGAGCCAACTAATAATAAAGCTTGTCCAAAGAACTAAACTCCCTCTTTCGCATCACCGGGGCCATATAAGGCAACCCTACAAATAACAGGAATGTTGTTTACGGCATTTTCGAGGAGTATATATACAGGGCCGAGAAGCAAAGAGCTTCAGTTTCATTGGCTGCGTCTATCATTCAAGTGATGGGTTCAAACGAGTTACCGACTTTTGAGAAGATCGTGGAGGATCTTAAAAATGGGCACATACCATTGCCGTCTCCCGGGAAATCGCTGGATCTGACATTCCGCACAACAGGACCATCCATAGCCGAAGTAGAACGAGAGCTGCAAGAATGTGAGGAGTACTGGAGGAAACAGTACGCGAAGAAGAAAAGTAAAGAAAAAAATGATTCCAACAAAAAACTATAAAAATTCAGACAATTTTATCTAACCTGTGAGTGAATTATTAGTTACTTACACACAAACAGAAAATAATATAAATAAATTAACGGTCGGATTTATTAATAAGATTTCTGAACAATTTTTGTCCATTTTATTTTGATAATATTCCGCTAGACGTATACGGCTTTCGAATGTGGAAGAATTTTGTAAGGAGGTTTTCAGATATTGTAACTCTTTTCAATTACGATATTAACCTTCATTCGAGAGATAATATTTTAAAACTTCAATCTCTTACTCATAATCAGTTTTCTTCACCACGGTTTACTAACTTTATTAAATATTCGTGGTTCAAGAGTGGATATATATTCAGGAGACCTCCTGAATTTGAACATCCTGTAGAATTTTGTTTTGCACAGGACTCGGAACCACGATGCCACATATGTGGCGATATTGCCGTTATTACGTGTGCTTGGTGTAAGAAACAACTTTGTATAAAACATTTTTTCACGGAATACCATTATTGTCATAATTATGAGCCATAGAAGTTGAACTTTATTAAATAAAAGAAAAGTGGCATTAAAATACATAGAAGTAATAACCCCCGACCTATCCCGTCACTGCCATTGGTAGCCCGCTCATTATCAGACATAAAAGTTAGAAATTTGCAAAACTGTAGGAGGGAAATATATCATGTCATACATGGTTGAATTTGTAATAAAATTTCCTAAGTTTTTGTCCACATGACTAAACCGAAATTTCGAAAAATTAGATAAAAAAAATTTTTTTTTTTTAAATAATGCTTTTTTTCAAAATCTGTTTAGGGGATTTTATTATACTAAAAAAACCAAACAAAACGTACATTGAAAGTTTTCATCTATCTCGCTTCGTTTCGGAGATAGCTCGAAGGGGGTGAAAATTCAGGGGTCCATTTCACCCCCTTAAACCAAAATTGGGCCGCTATAAAAAAATAGGGGTCTCTTATTTTTCGATAAACTTTAAATTTACGAAGTTTCATCAAGATCGGAAGCGGCGGCCTCGAAACGTTTCCTTGTGAGTCGAAAAGTTATTTCCATCTAAGAAAGTTTCAAATACAAAATATTCTTTATTTGTTTCGTAAGAGTCAAAACAACACTGTGTTTCAACACTACTTTTTGTATTGATGGGATGGCTTATTCTTTCAACCTCTTCATCTTCATTGTCAGCTTGTATCACCTGCGTAATTTTAGGACTGAAAACAGTTGTAGAAGTGCGGTCGGTCTTTTCATATGTCTTTCAAAACGAGAAATAGCCTGTGTCACAGAGAATATCGTTGGAATATACGCAGGATGAGACTGGATGGAACTTCGTTGATCTCCGACAAAATGTGCACTACATAGTCTTGAATATTTTGTTGGTACCTATAAAGAACCATGTCACTGAAATACTGCAAAATGTGATAATTTTGTTCTCAGCGACCAATAAACTAAACTCACTTCTTTCGGTTAAGAGCTTTTATCCACTGCTGTCGCCTTCCCATTTCGTAGGATAAATCCTACCTGGGAATGAGTAAAAGTTAATATTACTGTTTTTGCAAAATCTTTCAATATCTTTGGAATTAGTAACACAACAGTTTCGCTCCGATTTAGGCACATGATTCAGTTTAAAATCACTATTAAACTTTGATATAACCTCATACTGTCACGAATTTTTTATACCAATAATGTGCAGAAAATCTCCACCGATGGCGCCACTAATCAACGTGTATCTTCCCTACTGCCCTTGTACGACTCGCTGCCGAACCGTCAGGTCAGTTCTTGAACAGGAAAGAACCGTTAATCCCTAATCGCCAACCTGTCGGGACTCCACTGCCGATCCTCATCGAAATGATGGGGAAAACCCGTCATACCCTAAAATTTCTTTACAGCCATTAAGGTATTCCTTGCGTTCAGGTGAGTTTTTTCAATGTACCACAGGCGGGCCCCTCATAAATCAGTAATTCTACGTCATATAATATACTCATATTCCCTATAATACTAATAATGAATAAATAAGATAAGGCCAATAAATATTCAAGATTATTATTTACATTTTCATATTTCTGAAAAATATTCAAATTTGAAATCTGGCAACGTCGCATCACATGGTTTATGAAATGACAGGAATACGGCCCTGAGTATAATAATCGTATATCCGCACAGATCTGAAACATAACCTCTATAAATCACCGAACTCAGTGTATTGCGGATCTTTACTCATCGAAAAGAATTTGAATATTGTAATTTCTCCCATTTTTGAAAAATATAATAAAATTCACTTCTGTACCATTAGTGCCAGTACAATTCATAATGACAATACTTCTCAGATGGCCACCGGTGGCGTTGAACGTTGCTTACTGTCGCGCCATCACCCGGCTATGCACGAACTCTATGATGCAACGTTGCCAATTCTATTTAAGGTTATATTCTACCGTCAAAAAACTACGTTTTGCTATTTACGAACATCAATATTTTTGTTAAACATTCGGTGAACTTATATTTTTATGAACTCAAAAGATTCTATGCAATTTTGTGAAGATATGAAAATGGTTTTATTTAATGTGTATAACCTTTAAACATGTAGATGTCGGCATTCAAATGTAGCAAAGCGGATTCTTCCATAAGGTTACATGTTAAATTTTCTAATTTCAAAATCAAAATTCTTTCTTAAATGGTAACCGGACCTGAAACTTTTCAAAAATAATCTTACAATATTAATTTCCATTCTACAAAAAAATTTGCATTCTCTGAAATGTTTCATCTCATGCAAGGAATACCTTAACGATTGGGGTTTCCCCTTCATAGCAAGCTTAACCCTTTGTAGGGTAAAAGTATTTATAGCTGAACTTTTGATGGTAGATTCCACAACCAGTTCTAATAACGAATACAAGCTTATTTTGAAAAAAAGTGTTTTTTTTGCAAAAAATGGGTTGGAAATATTTATCCCAAAGGTCACTTTGTTCGAAATAAATTGTAACTATCTAGAAATTATAAGAATCAAAGCTCGTTGCTTGCAAAGGTGGTGGGACATATATTTCCCAATGACCTATAAAGGGTTAAAAGCCAAGGGTCGAGTGACCTAGTCTACAGATAGAAGCACAGACACGCATTACGCATTCTCGGTACAACATAAAAAATTATCGGGGTTCGATATGTGTCCTTAAAATTAAAATATTTTGCTTTTTAGCAACTATTATTACGCATCTTATTTTTTGTGACGCTAATCGATGCATTAATTTCGGAATACAATAACCTTAACTAATATTTGACATTTCCCGCGTAACCACGTGTTTACGCCTGCCCGGCGATCAGGGCTTAGTAATTTTCTACTGAAATGATTGCCGGGTACTGGTAAGTCGTTAGAACCAATCATTACAGCCTCCTTAAGTCGACAACCAATAGCGTATAATTTAGAATACGCTATTTAATGTACTACGGCATATCGTCTATGTATGTCAAGCTCCCTCGAATACATACTGTATACCGTATGTCCGATGGCAAACTCCAACTTTTGAATTTCTCTGACATTTGACTTCGGTAGTGGTTGGGTCGGTGCTCTAGTCCTGATAGGCCAACACTAACTATCAGGCCTATCAGGACTAGAGCACCGACCCAACCACTACCGAAGTCAAATGTCAGGGAAATTCAAAAGTTGGAGTTTACTATCGGACATACGGTATATTATATAGGTCATATATCTACATACAGGGTGTCCGGAAAGTATGGAAACGGTTGAATATCTCGAAAAGTACGCTTCAGAACGGGAAACGAAAAAATACGTATCCGATATTTTTTTAAAAACTATCAAATGATACCAAGAATGATCCCACACCCCGACCCCTGTGTGTGGGGCAGGGGGAAGCTTCAAAATCTTAAATAGGAACCCCCACTTTTGATTGCATACTCGCATTTTACATTAAAAACTACATAACTTTTATTTGAAACATTTTTTTCGATTCATGGCAGATGGCGCTATAATCGACGAAATTCAATTTTTTCGGTTTTTGCAATTGAGAGTCGATTTATTCGATTCTGCAATACAATTGCGATAGAAATTTACATTTTTATTCTTATACTTGATATTTTTGTTAAAAATTTAATTTAGTTTTGCAAATTTGAAGTGCAGATGCGTTCTGTACCTGGAATTCCTCCGGCGGACGGTATATTCCGGGAATCGTAGCTATTCTTTCACTAGTAGTCCGTTTTAATGATATCCGTTAACCTGAGTACACGTAAACAAGTACCGCTAATTGCCGGGCCTTCCGGACCCTCGAACCTCGATGCATTCCGAAAGGGATTATCCTTGTGAGTAATTAGCTTCTTTCCTCTAACGGAACTTAGTGCGTCACGGGGAATTCCAGGTTCAGAACGCATCTGCACTTCAAATTTGCAAAACTAAATTAAATTTTTAACAAAAATATCAAGTATGAGAATAAAAAATGTAAATTTCTATCGCAATTGTATTGCAGAATCGAATAAATCGACTCTCAATTGCAAAAACCGAAAATTTGAATTTCGTCGATTATAGCGCCATCTGCCACGAATCGAAAAAAATGTTTCAAATAAAAGTTATGTAGTTTTTAATGTAGAATGTGAATATGCAATCAAAAGTGGGGGTTCCTATTTAAGATTTTGAAGCTTCCCCCTGCCCCACCCACAGGGGTTGGGGTGTGGGATCAATCTTGGTATCATTTGATAGTTTTTAAAAAAATATCAGATACCTATTTTTTCGTTTCCCGTTCTGAAGCGTACTTTTCGAGATATTCAACCGTTTCCATACTTTACGGACACCCTGTATTTATATCTTGTTTTGTTTTATATATATAGGGCGTCCCCCACGCCAGATCAACAAACCTCTAACCCTCATCATCCCAGATTTGCTTCGCGATTTTTTACCTTGTTGTGTACTCACTCTAAAAGGCCTCCAGTTTTTTAAATAGATTTTTTTCATAATGGCTTTTATGAATTATGAATTTTTTAAGATTACCAGAAAACGAATTTATTAAAATTCTAAAAAGGTTCTCAAAAATCTTCTGAGAAATTAAAACCAGTTTAAGGATCATCCAAAAGTGGTCAAATTCGTTTTACTATTTTTTTACACTTCAAATATATTTTTTTTCACAAAAATCATTTTAGCGCGCTATCGCACACTATGGAAAAATGAGCTCGAAGTCGTGAGCCGACTGGGCGAGCTAAAAGACAACGCCACGCGTCGCAACTACTCGCTCTCTCGACGTCCTCCGTCGTGCTCTGCGCTTCCAGCGTTGCCACCTCTGTTGCACGGGTGCCACGCTCTACATTTTTAAATTTAGTTCAATTCAAAATTTACAGGAGAAATGTTAGAATATTCTCTACTGAATAAAGATCACTTCACGCGACATCTAGTGGCTTAAATATACATCATTGCATTATAGTGTACGCCATTACCGAAAGCTATTAAAAGATGAAGAGTTAGTTAGCTGTAATGTAAAAATATGTACACCTCAGTGTACATCATGACTTAAACGGTTAAAAGTGAAAGTAATTTTTTCGGAAATTGTTTGAAATATTTACGGAAAAATTTATTTTATTTTTGAAATGACTTATTCATCTGGAAATATTCCATTTCTTACAGAATTTGAACCAAACTCAAAAATTATTGTTGTGAAAAAAAGTACATTTGAAGTGCGAAAAAGAATAGAAGACCAATTTTTACCACTTTCGGACGAATCTTAAAAAATCCATAGATCGTGATCGTCATGATGAACAAATCTATCTTAAAAAAATCGAGCCCTTTTAGGGTGAGCGCAACACGAAAAAAAATCGCAAAGCAAATCCGCGATGGTGAGGGTCAGAGGCTTGTCAATCTCGCGTGGAACACCCCATATGTATACATTAACCCTCTTCTGCGGTTATCGGACTAAGTCGGCTTTCAGCCGACGGTGTAGGGACGCCCAATCATACGCGCTGATTGTTCCCACTACTCAACTATGCCCGCTTTGCATACAGCCAGGCTCGTAACATCACGCGATTAAGTGGGTCCGTTTGGCCCCTAACGTTATTTGTAATATTTTAATAAGATTTTTCACATTTAGGGCCGGTTTTACCAACACGATATAAACGCGGTATAGCGCTATACTGAGAATAACCATAGGGCTTATTGCTGGTTATTCCCAGTATAGTGCTATACCGCGTTTATACCGTGTTGGTAAAACCGGCCCTTAAATAATTATTTTTTATAGAAAATAAAAAAATCCGAGACGGTAAATAATTATGATATGTTAGTGTTTTTAATAGAAATACAAGTATTCGAATTACTGATACACATGCATCCGGCGAAAATGTTATGTCACATGTGCTAGTAAAGATGGAAAATGGAATTCGTCGTTCATGTGCTCTGTGTGCAAAAGTAAAAAGGAGAACAAAAGGAGGATATTACATAGTAACTTCATATCAGTGTTTGCAGTGTGGTATACCGCTTTGTCAATTTAATTGTCATGCAAAATATCACGGATTGGAAGCATAAACGTAAAATAAAAGCTGGAATGACAAAAATATTTGAGCTATAATATGTTATTGCAATATTTTTTCAATAAATCAAAGAAATAATGTGCAAGAAAAACGAAAATTTGAAATTATTTGTGATTGGAAGACTTTCATAATGTAAGAAAATAATATATATTGTTAAATAAACAAAATTTCTTTTAATCAAAGTTTTGAATTATACTTAAGGACCCCAAAGTTACGGCACTGACTAGCGCGAAATATACTCTTTACGCTAGTGGCCCGTGTAGGGTTGAATGCTCCGCCTGGCAGAGTGGCCGAAGAGTGGGGGAAACACCTATTCGCAGAAGAGGGTTAACTTATGTTATACAGTTGAAAAAAAAGAAAATGACAAGCCACAAAACCAGTTTATAATGAGAAAATCAACGTTTATGTTTTAAGAAAGACTGCAAATAGGTACTAATGCTATGTTGCTTAAGTGACTTACACTCAAGGAAAAATCATACGTAATTTCAAGTAAATCGTAGTACTTGAAAATGTAGTGCTCAAATCAAACAAAAATTTAGTCAACAGAAATTAAAATTTCTTTGGTTCAACGATAATTAAAATTTTGGTGTACTTGATTCTAATAAACATATTAATTTAACTTCTAGTTTAGTTAGCTCTAGTAGAAGTTGCTTTATATCAAGTAAATATACCGGGTGTTTACGTCCAGGCTCCGAGACTGGGTGGAGCTTATTTAAAATGTGTCACAGATGCGGACTAATAGTGGCCGTGCCATCAGTATAGCCATCTATTGATCGGGAACCAAATTCTATAGATCTCGAGGCGCCGAAATTATCGACGTCTAATCGAGCATTGCAACCTCCCCGATAGCCAAGCGTGACTTTCACCCAAGCGTCACGCGGTGGCACCACGTTCTGTCTGCATGAGAACTTCACTGTGATGCCACTGACAAGTGATTGTCACTGAGTGACGTTACTGTGATGCCACGGACGTATTCGCGTCGGACACCGCCGTATGGTGGCGTTTCGTTTTTCCTAAGATGGCCGTCGTTATGGACCGAATGTCAACATAACCACGTAACATAAACAAAGTATTTGTAAATAAAAGTAGTTTTAAGAGTGCAAGTGCAATAAACCCAATTCATAAGTGATGAATATCGGTATCGAAGATATCTTGTCAATTTTAGGAGAGTCAAAAATGCCGCTAGTGGAAGGAGAAGCGGTATTGAAAAAGCAGTTTGTATTTTCCTGCGGAATCAAAAAGAGAAACCAAAATGCAGTGAAAATCGTCGCTTCTTGCGTACAATCGTCACATGGTACTATTTGCCCTACCGATTTATGTACAGAAGCGTTGCAAAAACATGTTTGCATCTTCCTCGGGCCCAGCTGCACTTGCACGTTACTTCTTTATTGTTGTTATCAGTAAGATGTTCACTTCAACTTCGTGAGGAGCACTTGTTACATGTGACGATACGCTAACGAGGATGAGGACATGAGAATTACGTTGTAGGTGGCGGTATTGAGGCAGAAACTTAACTTGCGGTTCGTCCGTTGATCGGATAGCGCACGACCGACTGTTTTTCGTTTTTAAGCTTTAGTATTAATTTGTACATTTGTAATTATCATGACCGATAGTTTGTAGAAAACACACAAATTTTTAATTTTTAGTAAACTTTTAATAAATAGTTGTGGTTTCTGTCTCGGTGGTGCCCCTAACAGCAAAAACTCGCGCTCCGGATCCTCACTGTGGCATCACAGTAACGTCACTCAGTGACAATCACTCAGTGGCATCACAGTGAAGTTCTCATGCCAACAGAACGTGGTACCACCGCGTGACGCTTGGGTGAAAGTCACGCTTGGCTATCGGGGATTTTATTGATAGGTTGCATTGCTCGATTAGACGTTTATAATTTCGGCGCCTCCAGATCTATACAGTTCGGTTACGGTCAATAGGTGGCTATACTGATGGCAGGGCCACTATTAGTCCGTGTATGCGGCATATTTGAATTAAGGTAGTTCCTCCGCGACAACCTCAACCAAAAGTTACATACCATGTTCATGTTTAAAATATTGATAATTGGTTTAATTAGTAGTAAATAAAATTGAAAACTACGCAATATTAACTCGGTACTAATAGATAATACGATGAATATCATTTATCGCCGTAAAATATATTCTATATTGTGTTTTTGATCTACCATTGCTAGTAAACTTTTTGCCGGGACTGTCCGGGCTTTGCCCCAATACACGAAATAGCTTGTATATACAGACGGCGCACTCTTCTGTATGCGTATGAGCGACGATCATGGCTCGCTGTTCCGTTCCCCCTCCACGCACTCGTTCGCTTGCAGGCCTTGCAGATATATGCTATTGGGATCTGACATGTCTCGATACGCCGTCTGGTGGCGAAAAGTAAAACTAGTCCTAGTATACCGTTTAGTGGGTTTAGCGAGTGACTGGAATTGAATTAATGTACACAAGCCATTATTATTAATATTAATATTAAGCTCGCAAGCGGCTCGAAAGGAGGGGGTACGCTTCGATACAAGGGCGGGTTTTTTTTTCAAACTCACGATGCGAGAAGAAAGTTTCGAGAAAGTGGAATAGTAAAAACGTGAGAAAAACTCCGGGGAGACGCGCAGATACGTCGACGTCCCGTGATGCGGTCAAGGGACAGGCGTATGCACGTCTCGAAGGCTGAATTTATGGGAGGTCAACCATGGACGATAGCGGAGGGCAAAGGGTGCCCATGTCCTCCCGCGAGTCTGATGAAAGTTGGGAAGGGTTCGTGAAGCCCTGCGCGTGCCGAAACAATAAATAATAATTAAATAATAACTACACTCCCATACACTCTATGTTGGCAGTATACTGCTTTCAGCCATATTGAACTTTTCGAAGTAAGCTCCTCCCCTATGTCAGATCCCAATACGACCAAAATTGTGAGGGCTTCTCATGGTTATATCTTGAAAACTAGATGGTGAATCATTCTCATTTTTTTTCACATTATTCGTGATATCCTATTCTACCTTATCCTCGTTTTTTATCAACTTCTTAATTTTAGTTTCGACGGTAGAATTAATGACGTACTGTTTTGCCCATCATAACGTATCTGATTCGTGTAAATCAAGCCAACTTCAAGTGTAAATATCTCAGGTTTGGGGTGGCCAAACTTTTTTAAATTACATAGATGTTTGGATAATGCATTAAATAACATATATGTCAAATTTCAACCATTTCTTAATTCAACGATTTTGTGGAGGTACTACCTTAAACTCTACCCAATCTCGGAGCCTGGTCATGAACATCCGGAATATTTGCAGTGATGAAATTATTTATTCATTAGTAGAAATAAATTGTATCGTTCATAGAAGTAAATTATTTCTTTGAATTGAACAAATCTTAAATTTAAATTGCACATACAAATGTTTTAATACTATTATAATAAACTATTTACTTATTTTAACTGATCATCAAATTAAGTATATTCGAATGAAATAAAAGATTTATTTATTCTAATCTGTACTAGACCATTTGCACGTGCAAGCGCGCGCCTAAAACGTATTTCATAACGACATTTACATTTACTTCAACACTAATTTTATCAAATTGAATTTCCCCGCTTTAACTATCGAATAATATATCGATATCGATTATCAACTAACCAATGGGGATAGGTGGCCACGACTATCGATTATATCGTGCTGGATTTTATTAGATAGGATAGTTTATATTTTTTAATTAAACAAAGTACATTGAATCGAATAATATCTTTACTCTACTTCTCTCAATATGGTGGCAGCCAGCAGGCCATGCCCTCGCGATGCCGCCGTTAGAGGGCGAGCGCTCTCGTCATGCATAATATCTTTTGCATTGATATAGGTAGCCGTCGCAGACGACTCTTGCATCCTTCTTCTCTGCTCACTCGCCTCAGGTACACCGGATCGGAGAGATCATAGCGAATGAAGCAGAGAGCTTCTAGCCCCAAGGGGCACGTGCTCAGTCACACACTTGCACCAAGAAACGCTTAAGGCATTTCCATGGTTTTGCGTTTTTCTTACGAATCTCATGAAATTTTGCCAATCAAAAGACTGAAATATTACCCATCGATTCCCAAAATTTCAAAGGCTGAGCCATGTAGTTTAAAAGAAAATGTTAATTCAAAGTAGCATTTTCTACACTGACTTTCAATGGCTAACATGTAGAAAGACGGTACCTCAGTGACGTTTTGAGCTATAACTACAGAACCAATCTTACAATGTTAAAGAAAAACTAACGGCGAATAAAATGATATTGTAGGATTATGTTCACAAAAACTGGAAGTGCTGAGCCATATAGTTTCAGAGAAATTATAACTTAAAAACTGAGATTTTTCTTGAAACTGCAAAGTGGTGGGGAGGAGTAACGATGATGTGGCAACAGTGCGCACAGCTGATTTAACCCTCTCCTGTGACTATGGGACTCAGTAGTACTTTTGCTACCGGAGAGGGGATAGCCAGTGGCATGGCGCGGCAGCCCCCACTACGGCACGTAGTGGCAGGCACATAGCGGTCTTCTAAGGAGAGAGAAGCACTGTTGCCACGATTAACGGGCCAGGCAGTGTATATGTGTGAGGTACATTTGTACACAGAAGGTCTCTGTGTAGAAAGGAGCTCAGAGTACAGAGTTACTCAAAAGTTTCGTTCGTGCGTAATACAGTTTGTGATTAGTTGTACTAAGTCCTGAAGCAAAAAATTTGAATACGACTGTCACCATTGAAATACCTTAATCAGATCGACGAAATTTTTTAACTTACTCGTGACGAAAATAAAATCTTATTTCATATGAATACATAATTTCTTTTTATTAACAATATAATTTATTTAAATTAAATAAGTGTTTGATTCTATTATATATAATATTTAAGAGAAATTTGATTCAAACAAATTACATCGTTGATTTAAATATATTATTTACATGAATTATATACATTTGGCTGGCTCACAATGAAAAGTAAACATTTATTTAATTCAAATAAATAACATATCGTCAATATAAAGAAAGTATACATTTAATCTCTCCAAACAAAATTCGAATGCTAATGAGGAAAGAAGTAAATATTTAATTAATTTAACTAAATTGTGTCATTTTGGATTGAAGCATCTTTTACGTAGCTGAAATAAATTTAATATTCATTTTTCATATACAGTTTCACTACCTCAAGTAGCCTGTTTTAACTAAACCAACTACATTGAATCAAATAAAAGTCTAGTAGATTCATATTTAAGAAAAACTCTATACATTGGCGCAAGTAGGATTTAGTTGTTTTGAACCATATATTTCCCTGGGTGTAACGTTTAACATAGACTTATATAGCGAAATGGCGTTAGTACATATTTGTAATCGTTCTTGAAACTTAAACGTTGATTTTGTCGTTAGGTTGGCTTTGTGACACTGTTTAATAATGAGGCCTTCAATTATACAGGGTCTTCATAAATGATTAAAGACCACGTGACAAGCCACATGACCTACGCGCATATGCTATTGGTTGAGAGCTCGAACTAGTACCAATTGTACAATGTTGGTCGGATATGCGCGTAGGTCACGTGGTCTGTAATCATTTCTGAAGACTCTGTATCTGATGCTCTGTAAGCCATTTATAAGAACGCACACAAGCGGCGCGATTATACCGTTCGCATTCTGTATTTATAAACATCGATCCACTTGATAATTATGTTTACTTTTTCGACGAGTGTTTGAAGAAATGTGTAAGGTGTCACTTATTCCTGATGCACTTTATAAGGAAAAAAGAGAACACTTCCTTTCACCGATATATCCATCGTGAATAATTGAAAGTATGTCTGCCCTTCATAATCTTCCTGCGGATATTATTTTTGTAGTTATCCAGGATTAAAATTTCCTAATCAAATGACAATTTTAGCTAATAAAAGTTAGAATAATTTGGGTGTGAGATATTTAAAGAATAGCAAGTCTTCGAGACAAAAAAGCTTTACTGAACCCAAATGGTTACTCGTCATTAAGGGCGGGGGGGTAGGGTTTAACGGGTGGAAAAAAAACGGGTTGAAGTAGATATATTCTAATGTTTCACATGTTACAAAGCATCATTCGGACAACATTTTGTAATTTTTTTTGTAGAAAAACATTGTGAAATAAGCCGGTGACGAAGCATTTTCGAGGACGCCTTTTACAAAAGATGATTTGCGCGGAGGACACTATATTTCAGCGTAGAATTATCTCAAATCAAAAAATCAAAGCAATTTAGTTAAAACAGATGTTTTTTTAAACTCCAACGTTTTTTTAGATTATTTTTCCCATTTTTAAATGTTTGGTGGGTTTTTGAAGTCAAAATTGCGATTTTTCACGAAAAAATCCGATATTTTGATGCTGTAAAACCCCCTTAATATAATTTAAAAAAAAATAAAAACGTTGGGGTCTGGTATTTTATATGTAGAAAGTGTGTAGAAAATTTGAAAAGTATCGGTGCAGTAGTTTTTAAATGACGATGTCCACGAGCTTTTAAAACTTGGTTTCGAGAATCAAGCGTTTAAAGCGCCGAGTTCTCGCCGCTTCGCAGTATTAGAGGAGAGGAGACTTAAAGGTCTATGACTGAGAATTTTGCCCCGATTGACTTCAAATTTTGACACAACATTCTTTAAATGTTTTACGAAAAGGCAATAAAAAAAATTGACTTTTGGAAAGTGTTAGACGCTACCCCCCCCCCCCCCCCCCCGTAATCATACTAGCTAAAGTTCTCAGTTGATTTGAAAAATTTAATCGTGAATAATTACAAAAATATTGTTTATGAGAAAATGTTACGTAGAGGAAACATACTTTTAACCACTCACGAGTAATATACCCGTATAAAACAACATACGTTAATTTCTACCCCCCCCCCCCCCCTTCAAAACATCGACGATGTATGATAGCACGAATTAATAAAATAGCTCCCTTTCCAAAGTAATCATGTAACAACTTACGAATCACCAAAGATAATGAAAAAATTATGATAAAAAAGTAATGAAATCATTACCGCCAAATTAATAAAAGCAAGTGTGTTGTCAAGGTATGTTGCGTTAATGAGAGAAATAGTACATAAAATTCCATACAATGGTTAACTGTGAATATATTCTCAGTTTCAGTGGAACTCTTGGTTTTTTTCCTCTATATTATTTTTAGTCTCTGTAGCAAAGTTTACCATTGTATGGAATTATGTACTATTTCTCTCATTAACGCAACATACCTTGACAACACACTTGCTTTTATTAATTTGGCGGTAATGATTTCATTACTTTTTTATCATAATTTTTTCATTATCTTTGGTGATTCGTAAGTTTTTACATGATTACTTTGGAAAGGGAGCTATTTTATTAATTCGTGCTATCATACATCGTCGATGTTTTGATGGGGCGGGGGGGAGGGGGGATTTCATTTCTTTTTTCGTTAATTTTCTTTCGTGCTCTTTTGCCAGATAAATATGAAAAAAAATTTTAAATGATAGAATGTGGTCAGTTACTATTATTGCCGAGTTCGGTTGTGTATTGAACTGAAGCGTGATATGAAGCTTACTTCAGGCATTGGAAAAACGTTATGTATATGTTTTTTTCCATTTTTCGGCCATTTTACAGTAATAACTTTCTCGTTCCCAACTGACTTTCATTTTGATTTTGATTTTATATTTTTTCTTAGAAACTTTTTAATTGCAGGGACCTTAAAACTTACCATCGGCCGTGCTTGGTCGGTACTAGAGTCATTTTTTACCGGTAGAAGTCGAGTCGGTAGTTAGAGTTGGTGTCAATTCGGGAGATCGAAGCGTCTAATCTCAAAATTGTGAATTTGTGAATTATGGTGAGTAATTTTCATTATTCACAAATTCACGATTTTGAGATTAGACGCTTCGATCACCCAAATTGACACCTACTCTAACTACCGACTCGACTTCTACCGGTAAAAAATGACTCGAGTACCGACCAAGCACGGCCGATGATAAATTTCAAGATCCCTGCAACTGTGGGGTTCTGGCCGAGACATACGGTAAGATACTCTCGGTCGGTCGGTTGTTACTTTGCCGCGCAACTTTATTATTTTATTAATTCGATAATCTCGACCGAGATTATTGATTTATATGGTGTAACTAAGCATAATTTTGGTTATAACCATACATATATTTATTGAGAAGATTCGATGTAAAAATTGAGGGGTGGAGGAAGCAGACATAAAGATACACGGGTTCTCGCTGCTCGCTTTACGCCGAGATGAACGAACATGCCTACTACACGCTCACTGTATTGGTGTACGAAGCAGTACGGAGCGTTCTTTAAAGCCTTGTACGGACAGCGCGTCCAGTATGTGAGCCTTCGTATACACGTACATGATGTCCCGAGCAGAACCGCACAGTTACAGGGACCTTGAAATTTACCGTCGGCTGGGCTTGGTCGGCTGGGCTTTGTACAAATACCGACTGGTCGCGGGTCGTCGCGACAAAGGGAAGTGTACGTGAGTATGAAGGCCGGACGGTGGCGACGCCAGCAGACCAGTGGCGAAAGTATGAAATGCCACAAAATCTCGTATTGACTATTGACTATTGAACGCAAAGGCGTTCCAATTCCTGTATAGATACTCTCGGTCGGAGGGTCGGTCGGACAGTCGGACGGTTTTACTAATTCGATAATCTCGACCGAGATTATTGATCCTGTATAGATACTCTCGGTCGGAGGGTCGGTCAGACGGTCGGACGGTTTTATTAATTCGATAATCTCGACCGAGATTATTGATCACTTTCTAAACTGAACAAAATATTGAGGAAATTAAATGTTACAATTTTTATATGCGAAGTATACAAATTTTTTTTATAATTAAACTCATTATTCTTCATACTATCTTGAAAGTATTTTGTGAGGATAAAAATTGTAAGGGTTATTTTTGGAGAACTACAAATATGTATATCAAGATTCACATTAAGAATAATGGTGAATTGCTTCGCAGTTTTTCTTTGCAGTTAGTGGGAAACAAGGCGCTATCACGAGCCTCGATAGAGGATCGCGGCAAGGACTAAAAGCGTAGCACCGGCACGAGGCTCACAGAAAGGTTATAATTTACTCCGCACATAATTTATACCCGTAATGAGGTCTTTATTTCTTAGTAATTATTTGTGACTCTCACTTTCAATCAAGCCTATACTTAACCAAATCGACTATATACTATATGTCGCACGGAAAACCGATCAGGTGGGGGCCGTCTGAATTTGAACTCGGCACTACTTGGACGATGCTCGATTGATTCATTAAGAAATGCAGAAGGCCCCTACCTGATCGGTTTTCCGTGCGACATATGGTAGGTTCGAGGGATACGTCTCTTCAAACTTATAGGCGCTTCTATTCTTTAAGGAATAACTTTTTCGTCGTCTTTGGCACATAAGAGAAAACTACGCTGATTTCAGAAGTTCCTTTTCCTTAAGGTATTTCAATGGTGACAGTCGTATTCAAATTTTTTGCTTCAGGACTTAGTACAACTGATCACAAACTGTATTACGCACGAACGAAACTTTTGAGTAACTCTGTACTCTGAGCTCCTTGCTACACAGAGACCTCCTGTGTACAAATGTACTTCACACATATACACTGCCTGGCCCGTTAATCGTGGCAACAGTGCTTCTCTCTCCTTAGAAGACCGCTACCTATGTGCCGCCACTGCGTGCCGTAGTGGGGGCTGCCGCGCCATGCCACTGGCTATCCCCTCTCCGGTAGCAAAAGTACTACTGAGTCCCATAGTCACAGGAGAGGGTTAAATCAGCTGTGCGCACTGTTGCCACATCATCGTTACTCCTCCCCACCACTTTGCAGTTTCAAGAAAAATCTCAGTTTTTAAGTTATAATTTCTCTGAAACTATATGGCTCAGCACTTCCAGTTTTTGTGAACATAATCCTACAATATCATTTTATTCGCCGTTAGTTTTTCTTTAACATTGTAAGATTGGTTCTGTAGTTATAGCTCAAAACGTCACTGAGGTACCGTCTTTCTACATGTTAGCCATTGAAAGTCAGTGTAGAAAATGCTACTTTGAATTAACATTTTCTTTTAAACTACATGGCTTAGCCTTTTGAAATTTTGGGAATCGATGGGTAATATTTCAGTCTTTTGATTGGCAAAATTTCATGAGATTCGTAAGAAAAACGCAAAACCATGGAAATACCTTAACACACTTCTAGATAGCGCTAATAATATATTCATATGAAATTATATGCTAAGAATATAAAATCATTCGTCAACCAACGTGAGAGGTAAAACATTAATTATTATTTGAAGTACTAATTTTTTTATTCCAGTGCACAGGACAACAGAACGATCCTATATTATGTGAATTCGAGGATGGTAATCATAGGCGTATACGAGTGTAAGTGATAGCGTTTTTCCTTACAAGGGGTGTTAGGTAGGTGTCCGCCTCCGATTTTGATCTCCTTGTAATATGTTGTAGTCCACTAAAAACTAAGAGACACGTATTTTTTCTTATCGGCCCATAAAGGGTTTTAAGGGGTGAAACCGACCCCCAAAGTCCGGACCAACATCGGGTAGTTCTGCAGTTTCAGGTAGAAACACTGAACCTACGGGAACGAGATCCATGGCAAATTATTCATTATAACGAGTAATGAAAATACACGTTAACCTGCCTATGGGGATGAAAGGGAAGGGGGTGAGCTACCCCTTCAAAACCAATTTTCTTGCCGTGATACAAAAATTGTCATTTCTATTTTGATCGGACCACTTGCGTTTTGTAGAGGGTACACAATTAAGGAACACGTATTATTGCATTTCAACGAAATCCCGCTCTAAAGCGATTACTTACCCCCTGATTCTGAACTCGATTATCGTGCTACTATAACTATAACTTTTTCCTTCCAGTGTTGGATTAGTACTTAAATAATCGAATTTACGTCAATATTACAGATTTTAATTCCATTTTTAATTTTAACCATCGGTGCCTTTAGTATACATGTACTTACATGTAGCCTGATAAATTTCATATACCAGATATAATAGTCTCATTTGCGCCATTTCTTGGCCCGTACTTTATCTCTAGCAGATTAATTTTCATTATCACGTTTCCAGCATTTAATTGAGAGGTGCGGCCCCTGGGCCTATTGTCCAAGTATAGTCAGATATATCGTTATGGCTCAATAAACAAAAAGGATAGATATCTCTAATTTAATTCTTTACTGCGACATTCATTCGTAGTCAAAGGTATTTGATTATTATTTTTATCCTATCGGCTCTTTAGAACAATGGATTTGCATTTGACGTAATTCATTGCCAGAATACGGTGCACTCATTCTATTGATGTCAAATTTAATATTATTTATTTTGATTAGCAAATTAAATGAAATACATGTATCTCTTACAATTAATATAAATACTTTGTGACATGTTATTAGGGTTTATACGTTTCACAGTAGTGACACTCATCGAAAAGGCGTTTAAAACATAGTGACTTCTTACACCAAGAATACCTTACTATTGAAAGTCCAGTGATTTCTTCCACAACTTCAACTCCATTGTATTCATTCATATCATCAAATAAAATTTTCTCGAAATTATCTTCCAATTCGAGTTCTTCATCATTTAGGACTTTCGGGGATATTTGCTCCTTCAAACGTAAGCAGCAAAAGACGTATAACGTTAAGTGGGTTAACTTTCATTATCACACGAGAAATGTGTAATAAAAGAAAAACCGTTCTCCGTTAACGAACGAACTGGTACTAATTGTAGCAAAAAAATACTCATCGTGGGTGACGGGCACTATACTGATTGTAAACACGTCGCTCAAAAGTGCCGATAAGATAAAAGTAATCATCAAATACCTTTGACTACGGCCTAGCGGCCGCACCTCTAAATTAAATTCTGGAAACGTGATAAAGAAAAGTAATCTACTAAAGATAAAGTGTTGTCATACGGGCCAAGAAATGACGTAAATGAGACTATTATATCTGGCATATGAAATTCATCAGGCTACATGCAAGTACATGTATACTAATGACACCGATGGTTAAATGTTAGAATGGAATTAAAATCTGTAATATTGACGTAAATTCGATTATGTAAGTATTAATGCAACACTGGAAAGAAAAAGTTATAGTTATAGTAGCACGATAATCGAGTTCAGAATCAGGGGGTAAGTAATCGCTTTAGAGTGGGATTTCGTTGAAATACAAAAACACGTGTTCTTTAATTTTGTACCTTCTACAAACTGCAAATGGTCCGATCAAAATAGAAATGACATTTTTCGTATCACGGCAAGAAAATTGGCTTTGAAGGGGTAGTTCACCCCCTAACCTTTCATCCCCATGGGCAGGTTAACGTGTATTTTCATTGTTCGTTAAAATGAATAATTTGCCATGGATGTCGTTCCCGTAGGTTCGGTGTTTCTACCTTAAACTGCAGAACCGCCCAATGTTGGTCCTGACTTTGGGGGTCGGTTTCACCCCTTAAAACCCTTTATGGGCCGATGAGAAAAAATATGTGTCTCTTAGTTTTTAGTGGACTACAATATATTACAAGGAGATCAAAATCGGAGACGGACATCTACCTAACACCCCTTGTTAGAAGAACTGAGTGCGGTTCTTGCACTGCTAGCGTTCCTCTCACGGCGTGTTTCCCTTTAGTCTAATCAAATGGTAGAAAATAGGGGAAAGTTTTGGTGGAGTTTTGAAATTTCATTTGTATATGTTTTTTGTATTGCTCTCTTTACAGGAATATTAAATTTACTAACACGAATTTTGTCCGGAAGAGCGTTTTTTAAGGAAAACCCAATAAAAAATGATTTTAGTTTTTATAAAATAACTGGAAAACTATACATTTTTGGTAAATATTGGTTATATATGAGATGAAAGAGCATAACATTTCCTACATTTTATCTGATAGGTTTTTTTTCTAGGATCAACGGGTCAGTGCATCTTCACCGACGTATCCTTTTCCTCGAAGGCCCCGGCTTTTCATCGGCATCTACAACATAAAAAGAGACAAATAAAATTACAAGTTTGTTGTCTGGTTATGATTAGTTTAACTTAATATCTTGTAGAATTTCCTCATTTTCATTCATTGGGTTGGCAGATTCAGTGATTGAGAAATCCAACTCCAGTTCATTCCTTATTGAGGCCCCGGCTTTTCATCGTCTATAATATAAAAAAAGAAAAACAAAGGAATTAGAATTTCGTTGTTTGTTACTGATTATTTTTAATTGATACCTTGTATAATTTCCTTGTCTTCTTTCAATGGGTTGGCAGGTTCAGTGACTACGAAAGCCAACTCCAGCTCGCTCGTCATTTCCACCTCATGTTCCGGGTCTTCAAGAATGACTGCCGTATTGCCGCAACTATTTTCGCAGTTCAAACAGAAATTAGAACAGTTAAGCCCTGCTTTCTTAAAGCCACAACTTTTTTTTGCAATTTGTAGTGCATTTGCACGAGACAAGCTTCAATAAATCTTGGGGAGCAGGTGGTACGAGGGGGGGTCAATAAGTCCTTAGAAAAAGATAGAAAAACAATTTTTTGGGGTAAATTTTTTTTTATTTTTCAACATAATCTCCTTCTAGTTCGATACACTTTACCAGACGTCCCTCTAATTTTTTTAAGCCTTCAGAAAAGTATGATTGTGGAAGTTCCTCAAAATACGCGTTTGTTTGTGCGATGACCTCCTCGTTTGACGTGAAGCGTTGTCCGCCGAGCCATTTTTTTAAATTTGGAAATAAGAAGAAGTCACTCGGAGCCAAATCTGGTGAATACGGTGGATGGTCTATTAATTCAAACTTCAATTCCTCAATTTTAGCCTCAATTCACTTTTTTCCATTTCTTTCGATAAACGAGACTTGTTTTCTTCAACTGAATATAAAAACTAGATCACTCTATGAATATAGCTGAAACTTTGACAGCTATCTAGCGAGGATTGACACTTACTAAAAACAGACCATTAGCGATGCTACGAGTGCCACCTCTTATATCTTCTAAGGACTTATTGACACCCCCCCCCCCCCCCCCCCCTCGTAACAAGCTTGTCACAGGTGCAAGACCAGTTTGTAATCTTTTCCATCCCCACTCTTCTGAGTTTTTTTTTGACACCTAACCATTGCTGGACCTGATGGTAGACTCTTAGTGAGTGTTGTCGTGCTGCAGCTGCAGATGGTGGTAGTGATGCATTGTTTGCCTTGTGCTTGAAAGCAGATTTAATGTAGGATATATATCTGAAGTGATTAAGTGAAGGCACAGTTTTACCAGTTTACCCATATAGTGAAACCAAGAAACGTTCACCAGCATCAGCAACCATATCCTGAATAGCATGGAAGTCTTTGAATACTTTGATAGTGACAGAAAGATCAGGGTTTTTTCTCAGGGTATGAAGGAACTTCAGTTACCCATAAAAAACAACTACTGCGTGTGATTTATATTTTGATTTGACATATTCCACGTAATTGTCACAAATAGAAGAAAATGATTGATTCATGGTTCATAATATCTTATGTAAAAGAAAACCGCCATCAATGACGTATTCAACTTGGTCACTTAACTGCTTGTTTATTAGGGGTTTGAATGATTTATACACAGAGTAGAGTTGGCTCCTTTTCTTAAACCGTTATCAAACAGTGACAAGGAAAAAGGGCCTAGATCATACGTCAAAAACTCCTCGAGCTGCTCCTCTGAGTGCTTGGCAACGGTCATTCATTGGTTATAATATATATATTCATAATTATATATATATATATATATATATACAGGGTGACATTTTGAAAACTTGCCACCCCAATATCTTAGAAAGTTACAGGGATTTTCTAAAAAACAAAAATACGGTTTCGGCAGTGGAGAGGGGGAACCAAAATGACATAATCGGAGACGCACCTACTCCAACCCCCTTAGGGGTAGCCCCCCCAACTTTGTAATCTTAAATAGCAACCCCCCATGTGTGATACAGCGTTGGAAAGCTCTTTAAAAATGCTTTACAACAACACCAAATTTTGGTACCTTTCGATGAGTAGTTTTTGCGCAAATCGAGAAAGAAACTGCTAGAAGTAAGTTGTCAATTTATTTATTAAAGGTCAATTACGTTACAATAAATTTTCGAAATGATTTCCATTGATTTTTCGGACTTTTTCAAATGTTGTTCTTGAAATTTTGCGACATTCTTGCATAATTCTCTGTTTCAGTTGGTTAATGCTTGCTGGTTGAGTTTGAAAAACAACAGATTTCAGATGTCCCCATAAGAAGAAATCGCAGGGAGTAAGATCAGATAATGGAAATCATTTCGAAAATTTATTGTAACATAATTGACCTTTAATAAATAAATTGACAAAACTTACTTCTGGCAGTTTCTTTCTCGATTTGCGCGAAAACTACTCATCGAAAGGTACCAAAATTTGGTGTTGTTGTAAAGCATTTTTAAAGAGCTTTCCAACGCTGTATTACACATGGGGGGTTGCTATTTAAGATTACAAAGTTGGGGGGGCTACCCCTAAGGGGGTTGGAGTAGGTGCGTCTCCGATTATGTCATTTTGGTTCCCCCTCTCCACTGCCGAAACCGTATTTTTGTTTTTTAGAAAATCCCTGTAACTTTCTAAGATATTGGGGTGGCAAGTTTTCAAAATGTCACCCTGTATATATATATATATATATATATATATATATATATAAAACAAAACGTGTGGCCGCCACGCGCGGAAGAAGTGAAACTTCGATACCAGTTTCTCTGAATTTGATTCCGGTGGTATTGGTTTCAATTGGCTTTATACAAGTCTTTTACAATGCTTCTTCGTAAAGCCAATTGAAACTAATATCACCGGAATCAAATTCAGAGAAATTGGTATCGAAGTTTCACTTCTTCCGCGCGTGGCGGCCAAACGTTTTGTTTTTTTTTGCCATAATTATTTTAATATTACACATACGCGAAAGAATGTTCAGTGTTCATTGACGTTTACGGAAGATAAAGTTTATTTAACACGTTGCCTGTCACTGTACTATTTCGACCGTTCTGTAACCTTTTTTGCAATAATAATTATAAATTAATACACACACACACACATGAGCGCGCGCGAAAGAATGTACAGTAATGCACGGTGGTTACTCGAGAAAAGTCGCAACTCCGATCGCAGACTACACGAGCTCTGTATGGCCGGCCACTCGACGCGGTAAAATCCGGAAAACTAAAAATGCGATAAACGAAGTACAAACAACTGACAAGTAACTCTGCGCCCTTTAGTCTGGCTTCTCATATCATCTTACGGATACGCCCAAAAAAGGGTCCTGAACGCTAAATTTATGGTGAGCCTAAACAGTCCTCTTAGTGGAGGTGCGACACTGCGTCGCCTCATAATATGAACAATAGCTTTCATCGCCCGAAGAAACCCTCTCGAGCAACGCAAACCAGACCGACCCCCTCTGCACAGTCTAAACAGCGATTGATTTTTGCGTCATTTATTCTTCAGTTTCAAGTTAATAACTATAACATGTGCGATCAAGAGTAGATCTCGAGGTCGTAAATCCCGAAAGCACTACTGCGTGACACGACTAGTGACCGAAAACATGGAGAGGTAGATTTAAACCATATCGGTTAGTTGAAATGATTTAACACTGCACACAATCTTACTGGTGATTATATTGGATTCAAAAAGATACAGTAATTTCGTGATGTAGCCGTGGTTTACAATTAGATACACTACGAGATTATTTTGAGGGGAAGGTGCGAGACTGCGAACGCATTCGCATCCCACATTCACCCAAACAGACTGCCCGCCTCGCCGTTACGACCGATGTACAGATTCGATCTTGATTAGCGCGTTACTTAGGTTGTGATAATAGTGAGCGGTAAGAAATGACGTAGAAGTCCCCTCGCGACGGAACTCATATTTTACGAGGCTGGCTCGCGAGGCCGCCGCGCAAGGTAGCCTCAAGACATTTTTGCCTCGGAATATGTAGACAAACGAACAGCGGTAGCTTCATGAGACAAGGCGATGCAACGCGAGGCACGCCTCGCACAGCGGCCTCGCGCTCCAGTCTCGCAAAGTCGACACATGGCTTGCCTGGCAAAGGCGATAGTCTACGTATGGTAGAGAGCGGTGGAATGGGGCAGAGTTGAGAGCAGTGTATTGGGGCAGGGTCGAGAGCGCTGTGTGAATGAGGCACGGTCGAAAGCGCTGGAGAGTGTGTGGATTTCGTTACGGTTTTTCGTGTCGCCGCGCGCGATTTTAATACTCTCAGCACAAAGAAGTTTCACTTCAAAAAATGAATGTTTGTCTGTCTGTCTGTCTGTCTTTTATGCCTTCCTAAACCGTTCATCCGATTGCGATGAAACTTTGGGGAATGGTTGAATGCATGCCAGCGATGGTTTCTGAGTTAGTAAATCTTATACAGAGTGTTCAAAAAGTCTAGGTAAGGCTGATTATCTCTGCGGGAAATCATTTTAGAGAAAAATGTTTAATACAGAACTTTTAGAATTTTTCACTGGCTACCCGATGGTCATATTGGATTTTACCGTGACCATGACCTTCAAGGTCAAATAGATTTTTTAAAGTGGGAACCCCTATTTTTGATACTGGAAATGAAAAGAGCGGGAAATTTCACGTTCAAATATGTCCTTGACCATTTTTTTCATGTGACCTTTATGATCAGCGGGGGTCAAATTGAGGTCGAGTACAGTTCGGCTTCGTACCATGAAAGCTATGGGCCCTAGAAAATTCTTTTTGATAGTAGGGTTTAGGATTTTTTCATGGCTATACAATGGTGATATTGGATTTAACCTTGACCATGATCTTCATTTGGAATTTCTTACATCTGACATAATATTCTAAATCAGTTACACGAAAAACCCCTTAGTACCAACCAAATTTACTCGAAGCAACAATCATCACTGGCAAATTCAAAGGCGAAGACGTACTCATTCACGCATACCTATGATTTCCTATGATAACATTCGAATTCAAGGGGCTCCAGTTCCCTTTGCGTCTTGCTTTTGCTACCATCAACAAAGCACAAGGTCAATCGTTGACTATTGTTGGCTTAAATTTGGAAAATTCATGTTTTTCACACGGCCAATTGTATGTGGCTTGCTCCAAAGTTGGCACACCCAAAAATTTACACGTTTTTACTCCAAATAAAAAAATTAAAAACATTGTCTATCCGCTGGCCTTAAGATAAATTAATAAAAGAAATATGTTTTCCAATTTAAATTAAATACATGTTTTTTTTAGCGTAGCATAGCTCCCTACCTATAGATATCTGCCAACAATTCGTCAAATGACGGCCAAAATCAATCCACAATCTACCCGCGCGAAGCCGGGCGGGTCGCTAGTATATATATACAGGGTGTCCAAAAAGTATGGAAACGGTTGAATATCTCGAAAAGTACGTTTCAGATCGGGAAACGAAAAAACACGTATCTGATATTAAAAAAAAAACTATCAAATTATACCAAGATTGATCCCACACCCCAATCCCTGTGGGTGGGGCAGGGGAAACTTCAAAATCTTAAATAGGAACCCCCACTCTTGATTGCATATTCGCATTCTACATTAAAAACTACATAACTTTTATTGGAAACATTTTTTTCGATTCGTGGCAGATGGTGCTATAATCGACGAAATTCAATTTTTTCGGTTTTTGCAATTGAAAGTCGATTTATTCGATTCTGCAATGCAATTGGGATAGAAATTAACATTTTTATTCTCATACTTGATATTTTTGTTAAAAATTTAATTTAGTTTTGCAAATTTGAATTTACAGTAAAACTTTCGTCGTTAGACGTTTAGAAATCTGGCAACTACACTACTTTTAGCGTATCCCAGAAACAACGACGTGGAAGTACGAGTTTTCTGTTCCATTCAAATGCTGCCCTTCACACAATTTTTTGATGGAAAAGTACCATTTTATGAGATTACTTGAGCCGGAAAATTTTATTTTCCATCCTAGTCCAGAAAATACATTCTTTTACCTGTTCAGTCAACAGTCAGACTTTTAAAATTCAAAACAATTAGACCCATCATAAATTGAGCTATTTAAATAATTTCAGGTCAGAAATTCCTTTGTCACCGTCAGTACCCGGTATTTCCTGTGTTTATTGAAACCTATTTCTTGAAAACTCATTAACTCTGCAAGTCCTAGAATTTGTCGTTAGACTGACAAATCACAAATCTACCCCACGCGAACTGCTACATCCCTTCTCTAATTCTCCTTCTTGTCTTGTATTGTATTGTATTTGCCAGATTTCTAAACGTCCAACGACGAAAGTTTTATTGTAAATTCAAATTGTCAAAACTAAATTAAATTTTTAACAAAAATATCAAGTATGAGAATAAAAATGTTAATTTCTATCCCAATTGCATTGCAGAATCGAATAAATCGACTCTCAATTGCAAAAACCGAAAAAATTGAATTTCGTCGATTATAGCGCCACCTGCCACGAATCGAAAAAAATGTTTCAAATAAAAGTTATATAGTTTTTAATGTAGAATCCGATCATGCAATCAAGAGCGGGGGTTCCTATTTAAGATTTTGAAGCTTCCCCCTGCCCCACCCACAGGGGTTGGGGTGTGGGATCAATCTTGGTATCATTTGATAGTTTTTTTAAAAGTATCAGATACGTGTTTTTTCTTTTCCCGATCTGAAGCGTACTTTTCGAGATATTCAACCGTCTCCATACTTTTTGGACACCCTGTATATATACCAGGTGTAGAAGTATGAAACCGGAATTTTTTTGTAAAAATTACACGTCTGTCGTTTGAAAATGATAAAAAATATTTTATTCAAAATAATCTCCATTGCTATTTATGCATTTTTCCCACCTCTCTGGCAGTTTATGAATGCCACGCCAAAAAAAAACTGTTGTTCTTTTGAAGCAAACCAGTTATCGAGCCATTTTCGTATATTTTCATACGAATTGAAGCATTGTTCAGCGAGAGCGTGTCCCAGTGATGCGAATAAATGATAATAATCGGACGGAGCCAAGTCTGGAGAATAAGCCGCATGCGCTAGTATTTGCCAACTGAACGCCTCGATCGTTTCCCTGACCCGTTTTGCTGTGTGTGATGGGGCATTATCATGGAGCAAAATGACTTTGTGGGTTGCCTTTTTACATATTCCGGTCATTCTTCATGTAATGCTCGATTTAAGACGATCATTTGCTGTTGGTAACAATCAGTTTTAACAGTTTCACCAGGTTTTAGCAGCTCATAATAGATTAGAAATTTTTTGGTGGTTTCCGACGCTCTTCGTTTCTCATGTCAAAATCACCACTTTTGAATTTTTTAAACCACTCGAAGCACTGTGTTTTACCAAGAGCATGTTGACCGTAAGCTTCGACAAGCATTCGATGCGATTCTGCAGCAGTTTTCTTCAAATGATAAAAGAAAACCAACGCTGTCCGCAAATCGTAGTTCGTAGGCACAAAACTCGACATGTTTAAGGTTATAGAAAAATATACTGGTGTATGAAACTTGGGTTGTTGTATCTTGAAAATCTTCGTCAGCTATTAGAGGAAGACACAATGGCGCTGCAGAAGCGGTCTTACGGCCCCTAAATTGATGGCTAGCACCATTTATAGGGAAATTCCGGTTTCATACTTCTACACCTGGTATATAACGGAATATTCTCATGACATATACAATCCGTTCCCTCTATACACGCCAGCGTAGCACATTGCATATCGGTTGACGCTATCGGATCCAAGATGGTTGCCTAACATTCGGTGACAATACCGACAGCCCGGACATGAACCAAATAGCCAGGACACGAACTAAATAGACGTTTCAGTCCGAAAAACATCGGCCATCTCAATAGTGGTGAATGTGACAGATGCTCTGACAGATAGTTTAATAACACAAGTAACTTATCTGATGGCACTTCTTCTGAGATACTGATGTCTCCTTGCCTGCTCTTTATGCACAACCAGAAAAAAATGGCACTGCTTCCGTTCACTATCTTGATTATTCGAAAAAGATACAAACAATTTTTATGTTATTTGGTGTGCTGATTTCTAAAATGGCCTCCATTTTTTTCCATCACGTCAGGATTTTTTGTAAAATCGATATCGCTATTTTTGCTGGAATCCTATTTGAAAATTAATTATCTCGAACAATTTTGCGTACTATCTGGCAACAGTGGTTTTTATCTATTCAAATATATGTAAAATAATCGATTCTTGGTGAGGCAAATTAATTTTTCAGCAATCGATTATTTTGTATAGGTTTAAATGGATGAAAACCACTGTTACCAGATCGCAGGAGCCGCCTCTGGTCGAGAGGAAAACTGAACGTTCCCTTGAGTTTAAACTTAAATACATCAACTTATGGTGTAGTTTCTAGAGAAAAATCACCAACATACTATTTTAATTTGTTTTCATTAAGATAAGTTACATGAAATAGGTTATCGACCAAAAGTTTAAAAGTTAGAAATGTTCATAAAAATCCAAGTAAACTTAAATTTTTCAAGAAAACTTGACGTGATAGAACTTTCTTATTATTTTTTTTTTAAATTAATACCAAAAAATACATAAAGTTCAGTTGTCACTTTTCTTGTATTTTTTTTCATCGCAGGCTTGTGTTATTAAACTATCTGTCAGAGCATCTGTCACATTCACCACTATTGAGATGGCCGATGTTTTTCGGACTGAAACGTCTATTTAGTTCGTGTCCTGGCTATTTGGTTCATGTCCGGGCTGTCGGTATTGTCACCGAATGTTAGGCAACCATCTTGGATCCGATAGCGCCAACCGATATGTAATGTGCTACGCTGGCGTGTGTAGAGGGGAACGGATTATATATATATATATATACAGGGAGTTCCTAAATATCATGTACAAACGGAAGGAGGTAATTCTTTGTCTTATTTCATGACTAAAAGTTCATATAAACATAGGCCCGTAAAGGCTTCGTTACTGATCTACAGGGTGTTGAGATTTCAAAATTTTTAAAGTTTTTTTTATAGCTCATGCAGTTTTTAAGATATTTAGCTCAAATTTGTAATGTAGGTTATGCTATAGGGCTTATATCATCCCTAGTCGCGCCAGTCAGCAAATCGCGTGAAGCCGCCGGTTCAGAGGAAGTGGTTAGACCACTTTGCCCGTCCCGACACCTCGTGGACATTACCTTGATCCCGTTTCGCCAAAAGGGTACTCCGGTAGTGCTCTACCACTGCCACCCTCATCCGGTGCACTATCTGTGCACGTGCGGCGGGTGGCACGATGGTCAGTCGATCTCGAGTCCCTCTCAACTCGATCGCCAGTTCCTCCCGTGCCTCAGACCACGTCCAACGCAAGCTGAGTTTCGCTGACTGTCTCCTAGCGGCGTCACATGCCGAGGTCCAGAAGGACTACACGTCCCCCCGTGCCTGGCGAAATCCTCCTCTAGCGAACCGGAAAGGAATTCCGCCGTCTCGTTCATGCACGGCTCTCGGCCGAGCCTCTTCCTGACCGCCGCCCTCAACCCGCTACTCGCGATTGTTCTCACCACCTCATTCTCCGCCGTCAGTATTCTGAAGGCCTGTGCGATGGTGAGCGCATCCGCAAGATCAGCAAGTGGAAGTAGTCATCCCCCCATAGATGAAGGTAGGAAAACCAGTTCCGCGCTAGCGCGCTGAGGGAGATGGAGTCAGCCTTTTGCCCCTTTTCCATTCTCATTCCCCTTAGGCCGAAGTCCATACGCGGCAGCACGAACTTGGCTACCGCGCCGAACTTCTGCCAAGGGGCGAGTAATGAGGCATTGATCGCTCGCAGGTAGTCAACGATGTCTACGAGCGTCTTTATTTGGGTCTGACGCACATTGGCACCGGTGGGCGTGCCCAGGTGGGGGTAATCATCGGTGTTCGATAGTGCACGGATGGGCTCTCCTTGGAGAGCGAATAAGTCGGCAGCACCCGGCGCCTACCTCTGCAGATCATGTGCAGAGTGGCAAATTTGGCCGGTTTAAAGTGCAGGCCAATCCGCTGCGCTGCACTTTCCGCTGCGGACAGGAGGAGTCACATCCCATCGGGGTCGTTCAATCTCGTCCCGCGTACGTCGTACCCCGTATCCGTGGAGGCAAGGGCACATAGCACGGGCTCAAGAGCGAGATTGAACACTATGGGGCTCAACGGGCAACCCTGTTTTACTCCCGACTGGATGTTCATCTCCTGTGTGAAACAATCCGCTGTTCTCACACTGGTAGTGGCCCCTCTGTACATACTCTCCACCACTCTCTATAGAGAATACTAGTATTCTATCAATGTTTGAGAACAGCTATTGAATATCTATGAAATATTTGTTTATATTTAGACGATGTCCATAATATATTCTCTATATGGAGACAGTACGAGGATAGGATACCTAGGGAACGTGAGTGAGGACACTCGGTGACGACCTCTGTATTACATATCGTCGGATCACAAGCAAAACACATTAATTCAGTTTTTCCAATTTTGAGTTATTTATGCCATGTGGTCACATTTGATGTATTCTCTTTATGGCAAAATTCAGTAAGTCATCCGAGAATTTTTTAGTGTTTCATTTTGCAATAATCGTATTTCCATTGAGTCAGTAATTCGTTATTTTATTCAGGCAAAACAAACTAACTGACTTAGTGGATATTTTGACTTAGTGTATTTTTTGTAACCCGACGGTATTTCAACCAGTACTTACTGCAATTAACCTTTACATCTTATTACAAACCTGCAGATAAATATTATTCTGTTAGATCCGATCAGTTACTGATCGAATTCTGGAAGAAACAATGATAAAATCATGTTTTGTAGTGGCTACTACTGAAAAGTACACAATAATTATTCTAATCAACCCACTATCAATTTACAAATTTGAGAATGCGAGGGATTAGTCAAATTTATTATTCCTACCGATCGCAGGTACGAAGATTCTTTAATTGAAAGCGGGTCTACCAGAATATCATCCGCGATGGGAGCAAAACTGTATCTACAGGGTGTCCCGTCATGTAATGTCCATACTGAATTTACGTGTTCCTGGGGTCAATCTCGACCGAAAAGTCTTAATATACAAGGGTCCTAAAAGCCACCATGCGTGTGTTCCGTAACGACCATGAAATCCTTTTACGCTCCACAACAACGATTTCTCAAAGAGCACAGTTATGTATTGATCATCAAGGTGGTCATTTCGAACAATATGTGAGATGATTGGATATTATTTCAATTATTGTCTAATGAAAAATAAAGCTGCTTTACTTATTAGTATTAATTTTTTTACTTACACACGGTGACTTGTAGACCCCTTGTGTATTAAGACTTTTCGGTTCAGATTGACCACAGGAACACGTAAATTCAGTATGGACATTACATGAAGGGACGCCCTGTATATAGCATCGCTAGAATATCTGTGATCATCTGATCAGACGTGAAGCGGGCAATATTTGCTAATATTCAAAGAACATCGCTGAAATATTCACGAATATTGTCTGCTTAATATCTGGTCAAAAATACACTAGCAATATTGTATAGGTATCCTGAATATTGCCAGATATTTTCGACTATCTCAACGATATTTACTAATATTCTCTGCTATCTGGATATTAAGCGATAGAAGAACGATGTAATCAGATAGAAATATTATTCGCTCCGTGCGTAGAAGCAGTTGTACAAGCAGGTTGCATTGCTCGATTAGACGTTGATAATTTCGGCGCTTCGAGATCTATGCAGTCCGGTTACCGATCAATAGATGGCAGTACTGATGGCAAGACTACTATTGGACCATGTATGCGGCACATTTGATTTAAAGTAGTATGGTCACGAATCGATTTCCAAGATTTAAATATGAAATAATTATGTATGCAAGCTAATATCAATAGAAACCTCCTGGTGTAATTTGGGGTAGATTGACCGTTTAGTATGTCTGATAAAAATTAATTACCGAGTAGAAAATAACCCAGAGTCTTATGGGCAAGACACATTTCTTGGGGTTTGTATGTAAAATCCAAGATTAAAATATAAAAAATATACCAAAAAACGGGGGAAAAAACAAAAATGTACACCCCCATTGATGAAAATTATTGACCGTTTGATACTTTAGTTATAACCAATTTCTGCTTCTCGGTGTTCGGAAATAGCGCATCGAGTAGATGCGCCAACGTCGCGTCAGTGGAGTGGGTTCAAGCGTGCATTTCAGATCACGTTTTCCCCACGATACACTCAAACGTTTGAGTGTGTCGTGGTTTTCTCTACTGGGCCACGAGCCCATTGATAATATGCGTTGCCACACATAAAAAGACGCTAGTCAAAGGAGACACATTTAAGTGAAAAATAATAAAAATAATCGACTAATTCTTATGGTCATAAATTTTATAATTCACAAAGAGAATTTTCAATTATAAATGATAGTTAATGACTTTTTTTACGGACACTCAACGATCACTTTGGAGAGTGACCATACTACTTTAAGCTCCACCTGATCTCGGAGCCTGGGCGTGAACACCCGGTATACATAACGGCATCACCCGAGGATGGCCAATCACTATTGGTTGGTGTCAAAACCAGCTAGGAAAAAATGAATATTGCAAGTCACATACCAAAACTCCCTGGCTAATTTAGCATGCTGCATATCGATGGCTTAAGTGCAAAAAGTCGTATCCCCAATAATCTCAATCGTTCAGGGGAAACAAAAAACCTTCTGATTTTCAGAGAATTTTATATACAATAGCACTGATTATTTTATGTTTAAGTTATATCATTTCATAACATTTTTTACATATTTACTTTTGCTTTTATTTTTCAAAAACGTAGTGGGTTACGACATTTGGTACTCAAATTGGTTGTGGCATACGACCTTAAATAAAATTTGTTAAACACAGTCATTATAATTTATTATAAAATAATATACAAAAACAAAGATTATAATTTTATTTATATTAACATTATTTTCATATACAAAACAGAAATGAATTATCTTACTTTTTGGTACTGAAAGGAATGTCGCCGTAAAACTTCTTTACCTCCAATGTGGTAAAACTTGTGTCAGGTCTTGAAGATGGTCATATTTTTGCTTAGTTATTGGGATCCTACATTTATATAATTGTTGTCTGATGAAATTTGCAGTTGATATAATATTATTTTGCCTTTGTGGAAGTGGTGTATAACTTTCCTGTTGGTAATCTGTTTTATAATAAATAATGCCATCTGGGTCATACCGCAGACATTTCAGATGATTTAGGCGGGATTCATACAGAACGGGTGCGTGATGGTGGCGTGGGGCTAGCGTGGTACGATAGGCTAATATGCAGGTGGCACATGCCCGTACCACGCCAGTCCCACGCCACCACCATGCACCCGTTCTGTGTGAATCCCGCCTAACAGCGGGATCCTAACAGCGGGATCACCCGTTTTTCGGCCAGGTCTAATGGATTGGTACCTGAAACTATCTACCCTTTCGGTACGAGCGCACTGTCCGCCGTGATACTCCCGTTGTACGGGGTGCTGTGCCGAAAATGCGCACATAGCACATGGTCAGTCCTCCTTTGTATGAAGATTTTATTAAGCGTTAAATAAGAAATGTGCTTAATAACACAATGTTTTTTCCAACAAGTATTGTTTGTAGCTTTCCTTTTATTATATAAAATAGTTTTCGAATAAATGCGTGGACAAAAACCCCGGCGACCTTTGGACCGGATGCGAGAAGCACGGACGGTTGTTATGCGGCCCTCCTCCTCCTCCTTCTCCTCTTCTTCCTCTTCTTCTTCTTCTTCCTCCTCTTCCCCTTCTTCCTCTTCCTCCTCTTCTTCTTCTTCTTCCTTCTCTTCTTCTTCCCCCTCGTTTTCCTCTTCCTCTTCCTCTTCTTCCTTTTCTTCTTGGTCTTCTTCTTCCTCCCAATTTTCCTTTATCAGCAACTATCTTTGGTAGTTTTTATTTGGTCTCCACTCCAAACCATTATTTTTTTTAATTCACCTCCCTCAACATGTTGAACGTCGTCAAAATACATATTACCTTCTTCTTCTATACCTTTCTTTATGTAATTGTCCATGGGGAAACGTTTCAGCTCATTATATAGCAACATGTCGTATAAGGGGCATTCCGTGTCAAGACGGCCACTTTTTTCATGAGGGTCTCAAAAAGATGTGATTTTTATTTACAGTCATACTTGATGAAAAAACATTACCTGATTTTTTTTAGATTTTTTTAACGCGCCTTTAATGGTATACATCGATTTGAAAAATAAATTTTAACCTTAAAGTTTCACGTGTACTATTAGTGGCATAAACAACTTCGTATATATTAAAATTTTTTTCTTCTCCGATTCAAAAAAAAATATATCAAAATTTTTAAGTGACATTAAAAGGCATTACAAAAAAGTGAAAAAAACACCAGAAAATATTTATTTCGCCAATGCGACAGTCAATTTGTCTTTAAAAAATTCAGTATATTTGAAATCAATAAACACTGTGTAGAAAAAAATTTGGTAGTAGGAGTGCCATTTCTTCATGAAGAAAAAAAATCTTTTTGTTTTTTCTCTTAAAAATGTTGTTTAAAATCAGAAAATGTTCTTCATTCCTCTATGCATCAAGAGACACGGCAGTGTCTCGCGGCATGATCGTTCAAGTAGTTCCGCGCTCAGACACGACAGCGCTGATGTCGCGAGCACCCGTGTCTCTTTACACCACAAATGTCTGCCCCCTGCACCCCTCAATTTTTACATCGAATTTTCTCAATAAATATACGGTTATAACCAAAACTATGCTTAGTTACGCCATATAAATCGACTATTCTCTATCGATAGAGACCAGAGTAAATGTTGTAAGTTACATATTAACAGAGATTTTTCCTTAGCAACGCGAAGCCACGCCCCTTGTGCCTAACAGTCGAGAATCCGATTTCTCGGGCGATATATATATATATCAAAATCTCACAAAAATTTCGCCTGTCTTCGGTGATATTCGGCCATGGTCGGAAATGTGTACACAGATGCGGCCACACGCATACGCCATCAAATGTATGTGAGAGTGTGTGAGAGAATATATTCCTTGAATGTTTAGTTGTTTTTCCAAATTAATAAAATATTTCCATTCGCGAAACGATTAACCTCGCGTTTATTTCGATCCTCGGACGCGCTTGTTAATAAAATGTAAAAATTCAGTGTAATCGGAGTTATGAATCTCAATAGTGGTGAATGTGACAGACGCTCCGTATAGTTTAATAATCGTTTCTTTTTTTCGATAATCGAGATAGTGAACGGATGCAGTGCTGTGTTTCTCTGGTTGCCTGTGCATAAAGAGCAGGAAAAGAGACGGCAGTATCTCAGAAGAATTACCATCAGATAAGTTTAATTGCCACACGGAGAAAAAAAAGTGAAAAATTCCCCTTTTTCATGGGTAACGCTGCACCATTGTGACAATCGATCAGTAATAATTACCGTGAGATAGGTAAGAAATTATCAAAGGGCTGGAAGATTATTCTTCTGAAAAAGGGGAATTTTCGGTGGATTTTCAAATTTCCAGCAAAATAAAGTAAAAACTACGCAGCAGTATAGTAGTAGCTCTACTGTTTATGGTAACCATATATTCTTCTGCACTGGATTTTTTCCCCTTTTACTGGAGAAAATCTTCACCATCAAGTGCTAATATTACCTTCGGTCTTATAGACCAATCGGGATCAAGTATTCCGTTGTCCGTAACCCCACCACAACGGAATACTTGATCCTGATTGGTCGGACCAGGGCATACCTGCCGGCTCGCCAAGGCGAGCTGTTGCAGCGTTTTCGTAATTCCTATAGGGCCGCATTCTATCCTGTGTCTCAGGGGAGGGTGCGTCGCCTTTGTCTAGCGACCCTTATTTTCACTTGGGTAACGGCGATTTCTCCGACGCCTCGGTGGACGGTTGCAAGGGCTCTTCCGCTCGAGAGTACCAGTTCCTCACTAACTGTCGCGAGATCAGTAGTATTTCAAGTAATGAACAAGTCGATTAATGTATACAACCGCGTGCTATCATGCAATCATTCACAGTAGAATCTATTAAAGTTCATTAAGCTATCAATAGTGTCGTATCGTGTATATATGTTATTCTGAATACCAAGAGCAGACCAACAATCGTAAACGAGGTAAGTGCAGCAAAATACGAATTTAATTAGAAGCAAAAATTTACCGGCAAAAAACTAGGTGTGTGATTTCTTTGTAGATTTTTATTCTTTTTATTTGTAAAAAAATATTTTCGAGATCAAGTGATATATTTATTTAACTTCTTTTTATTGTTTGACATTTGTAACTGCAAAAGCAAGGGATTTGGTTAACCCTTTCACTTATGAATTTTTATTTTTACAGCCATACAATTGATAATGTATATTCCAGCTCTTCGATGATTTCAATTTTAATTTTTTTAATGAAAAATTTTTTTTTCATAAATTTAATTTTTTTAGTTTATTCATAAATTTAATTTTTAATTTATATGACGATGTATGCCTTATACGTTCGTTACAATGTCCACGAATGTACTTCTTGTGAACAAACGGTCAAAAATTTCTAATTTATGACCTTATATGTACATTAATCCACGCGTGTCCACATTTGTGGTCACCATGGTTATTGCAGTGGTTGTGTAGACAAACATACTGCGGTCAGTCAAGCGAAACTGAGAACAGGTGTCTCAGGGACGCTATCGAAGTTGTCGTTCCTGCTGAGGTAATAATTTGAATTTACAAAGCCTGAAAATCGGTATACAACTTGTACCTATATTGTATATAAATAAAAGTTATGACAGTCAGTCAGCTGAATGTGGGGACGGAGCTGATCAGTCAGCAAAAAAAGAAATGTAAATTTCGCGCGCGCTCGGCGTTGCAGGCGAGTTCAAATCAGAGTGTAGGAAAGAGTGCAGGTATACTCGTAGGTAAGAGACCGAATTCATGTACAAAATAGCTCGGATAATCCTGATCCCCCCCCCCCCGTCGCTCGGTGCTATTGTGTACATGAATTCGGTCTCTTACCTACGAGTATACCTGCGCTCTTTCCTATACTCTGATTTGAAATCGCCTGCAACGCCGAGCGCGCGCATGCGAAATTTTCATTTCTTTTTTTGCTGACTGACCAGCTCCGTCCCCACATTCAGCTGACTGACTGTCATAACTTTTATTTATATGCAATATAGGTACAAGTTGTATACCGATTTTCAGCCTTTGTAAATTCAAATTATTACCTCAGCAGGAACGACAACTTCGATAGCGTCCCTGAGACACCTGTTCTCAATTTCGCTTGACTGACCGCAGTATGTTTGTCTACACAACCACTGCAATAAACTATAAAGAAAACTAGGCTTTGTAAACTCAGAGACTTTTTTTGGCTCTGGCTCTTGGACTATTAGCGACGACCCGTGACAACGGCCCGCCGCCTCGTCATAGCCCCACAGCACTTCACACTACTATAATAGTGCAGTCAATTAAAACTTCGATTTCATTGTTATTGCTCAAAAATTTTCGTTGACGAAAACAGCGGGAATGACGAATAATACTTTCGTCAACGAATCAAAGTACATTCGTTAACGAAGGAGTTTCGTATGGGAAACCATTCCGTGTACACAGCGTTCTCAAACAAACTGTTCCGTCGCACCGAACGACGGAATTTGGCATTTTGATTTATGGCATCATTCATCATAACTCGCCGATTATATTTAATCGTATCATCGGCAATTTGAATATTTCGGCGAACGAAGGTCGTTAATTCACGGTCCCGAACCTTTCTCGGAAGGTGCAATCCGAGCCGGCTTAATAGTCCAGTCAAGATATCATTTTTCAAAAAAATAATTGCGGACAGGTCGATTTTTTGAGGGTCGATGGAGGGGTGCCTCCCGAGTCTCCAGCCAAATTTGCACCCTCGCCAACCCCTGGAGAGGGGTGCAATAGGGGTGGTTTCTTATTTTTTTTTTTTTGAAATTTTTTTTTCTAACTTGTAGAGAATAATATTTTCTACAACTTTGCCTAATAAAATTTTTTTTTAACTTTCATTTTTAACGGTCTAGCGCCCATTATACGGGAAAACATTCACCATACTTATTTATTACGGTTCAGGAAATATACGAACGAAAGGTTGAATAGCTGGTTTTTCCATGCCGTTTCATTGACAACTGTCTCCCGAGCTTTCAACAAAAAAACGCAGTCTAACCACTTCGGGGTTTTGCGTAATAGGGGTGGTCTCATTATTTTGGGGCGGTTTTTTTATGGGTCACTTGTACTTAATAAAAATCTGTACAGCGTTATTTCCTTATAGTTAATTTTTTAAACGTTGTTATTAACCAGTAGAGGCCTCAAAATGTATGAAAAATGTTTGCTGCTACAGTATTGGTTTTTGTCTCTTGCTTACAGGTTTGAGAAAGGAATGCAAGGAATGTAGTGAATACCTGCCTTTTTGGAGGTATTTTGATATAACGGTTCATACCGTTCGATATTCTTGGAACATAACCATAAGTTAAGTCCAGCCTGTACACCTCGTTTAATCCCATGCGGTCTGATTTGGTAATGAGTACCAATCGTTGTGAAGTCGTTGATGGTGGTTGGCTACTGCATAGAGTAGTGTGGCGCAAAGATACGACAATACGGCAAATTTGTGACCAGTATGTTGAATATGTTAGACAGCATTTTGTGGGGAATGTCCTCATCATATTTCACGGCTATCCAGACAACGAAAAAGACTGGGGCACAAAAACATACGAACGTTTACGTCGCGCTAACAAACAAACATCGCCTGATTATGTTTTTGACGACTCCACAGTACTACTGGCAAGTCAAGAAAAATTTATCGTAAATGAACGAAATAAGAAAACCTTTCTTGTCATCCTTTCTACATATCTGCGGCAATCCGGCATTGAAGTTCTACAAGCTGTAGAAGATGCCGACGTGTTAATCGTGTCTACAGCTCTGGAGAGATCAGCAGTGTTTGACGAAATATATATAATCGGTGAAGACATTGACTTGTTGGTGCTGTTAGCCGGATTGTGCTCAGAATCAACCACCAACGTGTTTTTTAGGAAGCCTGGGCGTGGACAGAAGCCACAACACATTTATTCCACAAGCAGTTGGAAACACTCATCCCAAACACGGAAGTGGTTACTGTTTTTACATGCGTTCAGTGGTTGCGACACCACCTCCTCCATGTTCGGTTTTGGAAAAGGAAAACTCATCACAACGATAGAACAAGATCCCGAACTACAAAAATTTGTTTCGTTCTTCTACAATAAACGTAATGATACTGAAACAGTGACTTTTGCAGGAGAACGCATTATGATCGCATTGCATGGTGGTGATAGTAAGGACGATTCCTTGGACGCTTTGCGTTACAAATGTTTCATCCGATCAACGGCTAAACTTAGAAGCAATCTTTCCACGCTCCCACCGACTACAGACGCAGCCAAGCAACATTCCCTAAGAACGTACCACCAAATGCAAATGTGGCTTGGCCAGTACCTAGATGCAGATGAATGGGGCTGGGAAAAGCAAGCACGAGGTTGGATGCCATGTATGACAACAAGAGACCCTGCTCCAGCACAGCTTTTGAAGCTCATATCATGCCAATGCGCAGGACCATGCCGTGTAGCCTGCGGTTGTCGCAAAGCCGGTCTGAAGTGCACAGCAATCTGTAAACACTGTGCGGGTGAGACCTGTGAGAACGTGCAAGTTTTACCAACAATTGCAGATGACGACAATGTCAGCGATGATGAAGATCTTAACGATCACAACAGGCAAACAAGTGCCCATGAACCACTCGTCGACGAAGAGGAAATTTTGACTGACGATGACCATGCAGAAGCCATAAGCGCACCCTGTCCCTCCTCAAAGAGAGGACGGTTCAAATGAGGGGAAAACTGTCCTTGAAATTATCTTTGCACGATCGTGAATTAAGCCTTCTGGGGAAATCACGTAAAAAAAACGCGCCCAGAACTCTACCTCAAGGGTGGTGTGGAAATGAGTTCAACCTTTTGTTCGTATATTTCCTGAATCGTAATAAATAAGTATGGTGAATGTTTTCCCGTATAATGGGCGCTGGACCGTTAAAAATAAAAGTTAAAAAAAAATTTTATTAGGCAAAGTTGTAGAGAATATTATTCTCTATAAGTTAGAAAAAAAAATTTCAAAAAAAAAAAAAAAAGAAACCACCCCTATTGCACCCCTCTCCAGGGGTTGGCGAGGGTGCAAATTTGGCTGGAGACTCGGGAGGCACCCCTCCATCGACCCTCAAAAAATCGACCTGTCCGCAATTATTTTTTTGCACCCCCTATAGAGAGGGTCTAGTTTTACTGGACTATAAGGAGAGGAGTGTCGAATGCAGTCGATAGACAATTAGAGAATTTCAATACCTGGTTTATCGAGAAAGGCCTTTCATTGCCTTTAGGTAGCCTGACGTACCCTCACGGTCGAGAACGAGCATCCGGCTGACCCGACCGTTGAGTGCGTCACTCAGGTACCGCTAATAACGGCATCTTCGCCCTTTAGACTTATGGCCATCACACACAAAATTCCGTAAGGCCGTAAGACGTAAGCGTAAACGAATAGACCAATCAGGATCAAGTATTCCGTTGTGGTGGGATTACGGTCAACGGAATATTTGATCCTGATTGGTCTATTCGCTTACGCTTACGTCTTACGGCCTTACGGAATTTCGTGTGTGATGGCCTTTAGACTCGGAAATTTCCTAAGCGTCATCTTCTGCTCCACCGACGCTCCTTCTCCCAGCCAATCAGGGGGCATCGCGTCAGTCCACGCTACCCCTTCCGTTGGTCTGGGTTGCGCACATATAAACTGGGACTAAACGCACGTCCTTTAATGTATCACAAATCATCAAACGTGTCGTACGTGCCATACTCCGCCGATCAACCTCACTCGGAATCCGTAAGTTAATCAGATTCTACGTCGTATTTGGTATCACGGAACGTGGTTAGTACATTCAGGTGTCAGTCCTTTATCTGAACACGACTCAGTTACATTCGCTCCCTTTGTCAATAGGCCATTGCGTGCCAGCCGACGGATTGAAGTTCTGAGTTCGTACCGCGTCAATTCAGCGCATTCAATTGTAAACCATTATAAACCAACTCCACTGTATCTTGTTAATCTAATATACGATTACTAAACGTAGTGAGTGCAGTGCATAGTTAGTTGAACTAGCCGATCGATTTGAACCTCGCCTTTCGGTCGTTCGGTTAAAATTCTAATAGCCGCGTCACGCATAGTGTCCTCGGGATTTACAACCCCGAGGAGATCCGATTAAATCATCGCGCGGCGACCGAACACAAACCAATAGTTCCGTTCACGAATTCGATTCTCACGCGTCGAGAATAGCCCCCCTGTTTCCTTGTTAATCGTATTAGTTTGATTACTTAACATTTTTCATTGTTTTTAATGTGGGTAAAGTTCTGTTGTCCTAATGTTTTCCTTTTTTCGTTTTTTTTACAGTTAATATGGTAAGAGCATTGAAGAAAAGATAACCGCAGTCTGTTTCTTATTTTGGTTTCTTCCCAAAACCATCAATTGTTTTTCATTTATCTCGATAAACATTTTTACAAACGCTACTATTTGGTTTTAGGCAGCTGCAAATTATTTTGAAAGACCAAATATAGTAAACCAGGTACAAATATAACATTTCCATAACCTACAAATTTAAATTAATATAACTTTTTTTGTAATTTTTGTTTACAAATTTTTATATGCAGAAAACTCATGTTTATAATTTGATTTTAGCCTTTATATCAGTTTCTGTCTGGTTCTCATGAGGGTCAGGGTATTCTGAGGTGTTTTTTGAGGGATGGTTTTCTGGAAGAAAATATTCGAAGTTTGATAGTTCGTTTGATAGTAAAAAAAGAAATAGATCGACGTCTGGATGATGCCGAGAATCAAAACGGTGTGAGATTTTTACACGGACTAAGGTACTACTGTGTTAAATTAATTAATTATTTCATTAACACAGTAATCAATAATTAAAGTAAAAATATTTATCCTTTCAGTTTTTCTAAAAAATTGTTGACAGATTGGTCGGAGGAAATTGCCAATTTGTTCATCGGAGAAAGACCAACGCTTTACTACAGACGTGCTAAGTCGGTTAAAGGACAAACAATATCTGCAGGAGGAAAGCTCATTGAACACATTAAATATAAGAAAGACATTTTGAGAAAATCCGGACTTTTGGGTCCATCAAATAAGGCACAGCCTAATGTAGATGTAGAAAATACAGGTAATAAAAAGTCAACACTTTATTTTTATCATAATAAAGCCAATCAGGAATTAAATGTAACTGTATGAATATTTTATTAGTTTCAATGCTTAAATAAAAAAAATAATTCAATTGATGATGAAAAACATGATGGTAACACTGAATGTTCTAACAACGACAGCAACAGCCAGCCTACGATCCCTTTACGACCACCAGAGAGACTTCCTGGGAAAATTGATGAATTCGAACACGTGGCGAATGAATGTGTTGAAGAACCAAAGTTTATTCTTTCCAGAACGTGTAATCCGAGCGACAAAAAGCCTCCATACCAAAATGAGATTTACTCACAAAGAAGTGTGACTATGGACTCTGTTTTGTTTGCGGCAAAAATTTATTCATATAACGATATTAGTAGGAAACGAAGCCAAGAAATTATTAACAATGCGAGTAAATTCATCCAAGACTATATAAGTGGTACGAAAAAACAAGTTTTAGAGTCCATTCGAGCCAGTAAAGACGTGGATACTGCTTTCCAAAATGTTGAAAAAATATTCCAACATCAAAGTCAGCCATTCGATTTTTTACGTACCGAAACTCAATGCTTTTCGACTTTTAAAAACAAAAAGACATTTATTAAGCCAGAATCTTATTTACTGGGTGAGAGAACCGACTATGTTAAAAAAGATGAAGAGCAAGTTTTAAAGAGGATATCAGTAGTTGCTCAATTCATTCCTTTGCGTAAAGTGTTTCAAAAGTTTTTCTCATTACCTCATGTTCTACAAGAAACCTTAGATTATGTAAATCTTTTAATGAGTGACACCTCTATCATATCTAATTTCATCCAAGAAACTTTGTGGCAAAAGTTAATTGATGGTTGTGGGAACAAAATTATTTTCCCATTGTTTATTAGTTTTGATGACTACGAACCTAACAACGCTTTAGGTAGTCATCGTGGCATTTCAAAATGCGGAGCAGTCTACGCAATCATCGCATGCCTTCCTCCTTGGCTACAAGCTAAACTTGAGAATATTTTTTTGTTCATTTTATTTAATACCCTTGATCGAAAATATTTTTAAAATCATATCATTTTCTCAAAAGTGCAAGACGAATTAAAATTTTTAGAAGAGAAAGGTATCACGATTGATCTTCATGGAAAAAGAATACAAATTTATTTTAAATTAGCTTCAGTGTTAGGTGATAACTTGGGTCTTCATTCGTTATTGGGCTTCCAGGAACATTTTAATCACGGAAAATTTTGTAGATTTTGTCTGGCAGATAAAATTAATATTAACGAAATTTTTGATGAGAATGACGTGATTTTACGAACAAAAAGTACATACGAAGAAGATTTGAAGAAAAATGACACTCAAAATAGAGGTATAAGAGGGCCTTGTGTGCTAACAGAAACAGGCGATTTTCACCCTATAATAAATAAATCAGTAAATCCAGATCATGATGCTCTCGAAGGTTTTTGCAGATACGACATGGGTTCAATTCTTCACTATTTTATTAGAACAAAGAAATATTTTACGTTGTATGATTTCAATATCAGAGCTTCTAAAGGTTGTTATTATGGCTTCGAAAAAAATAAACCCCCTGAGATATTGACATTACATATTACAGATAAACAATTGATCATGTCTGCTGCCGAGATGGCCACATTAGTTCGATATTTTTCTGTTATAATCGGCCATTTAATACCGGATGATGATCCCGTATGGGAATTATTTAAAAAATTGAGAGAGATTGTAGAGATATTATTAGCTTATAATATCGATATTGATGTTGCTTATGAATTAAAAGATAAAGTTCGAAATTACTTGAAACTATTACAAAAATTGTTTCCTGGATGTTTTAAGCTAAAACATCACTTTTTAATTCATCATTGGAAGGTGATGCTCGAGTGCGGACCCGTTTGGAAACTTTCAACAATGCGAACTGAAGCTAAAAATCGCGAAGGTAAAATTACAGCACCTGTTGCAATAGCGCGTGTGAATATTTGTAAAACGATTGCCATAAAGCATCAGTTGGCTTTAAACTATCGTTTCATGTTAAATAAAGTAGCAAGTAGAGTTTTTTATGATCAGAAGTCTATCAAAACTACCGAAATTCTTTATTTAAATGGAATCCGCGAAATACAACATTCATTACCAGTGGATTTCAGGAATGTATTATCGACGGTATCTTTAGTAAAAAGGATAGATTATAATGGACAAACTATAGTTGTTAATTGCTTCATTGTAAATCACAGTGAAGATGAACCTGTTTTTTATGAAGTAGAGAATATTATTGTAAGGAATGAAGAATTTTTGTTAACTGTTAAAGAGTACTTTGATGTATTGTATAATAATCATATTCAAGCCTACTATCTAAAAACATTTGGATATGCTTGGAGAGTCTTATATCCGTCTGACATTGATGGGTGTTTCGTGACCCATCTTACGCGAATCCCAACAGGGCATAAGTGCATCATTACCAAATGGATATAAGGCTTTTCAAGACATTTGTTTGTAATAAATAAATTTGAATTTTTTGTATTTATGTGCAAGACTTTTAATTCTGTTTTACCAATCTCAATCCCTATTAATATTCTTTTTATCGATAAATAAATAAATGTATGATTTGTCATTTTTAGGAAGAAAAATTTACATTTACGTCGGTTAAATTTTACTAGTTTATTCATTAAAAATTACTTTTCGATTTTGATGAAAAAATCTCATTCCAAAAGGACATATTTGTCTCATACTTAGTGAAAACGTTTACTTTTTGCATATAATATTTGCTATGTCGGTAAAGAAATTTTCTTACTTTTCAGAAGGGAACTTTTCACTAAGCAAAGGGGGAAAAATTCTACCGTTTGTCAATTCGGTGCTCAGTTAGTCAGAAAAATGGGACTTTTTCCTCATCTTCTAGGTTAGAAGTTCTCTTTTTTTTCTCTCCGTGCATCTGACAGCTTTAACCTCACTTTCGATGGAAGGACAATTATCTTTGTGATAATTCTATTTTTTGTTTCAGCGTCATGCGAGCACGAGACGAATCGATGGCTTTTCTTCTCTGTCACAATCGAAGCCGTGGGAGAAAAATAGGAGATGCAATGGAATTGGATCACAACACACAATCATGTAATTACTTTATCATTATTTTTTCTCTATCGATATATTTAACCTTTCGTACTATTACAAGTTCCAATTTACACACCGACCTGTCAAACCTGAAGTGTACATATACCTCACTTCTATTTCATCTGTTCTTCGTCTCCGTTGTAACGACAGTCAATAAGGAATCACTGATACCGATTAGGGTTCGAGGGTTATTCCTTATTCTTTCTAGCACAGCATCGATATTTTACTGCACCTGTTTTCTTCTGGGACTTCCTAAAATAATTATAAAAACCCCATATGATTGTTATTTACAATTTGTTACAGTTCGTATGCGAACCCGAGGCGGTTTCTTTCGAACGAAGGATCATCCACTTGTTGTTCCAAGAACCAGTTGCATTAGTTCATTTAGCGAGCTGGATCTGCTGTCTCGAGTGCATGGACGAGTGCCACTTTAAATGGATATTTTGTAATTTCCATCGTTACGTCGGAGGCGAAGAAGAGATGAAATAGAAGTGAGGTAAATGTACATTTCACGTTTGATAGGTTGGTATATAAATTGGAACTTCTCTGATAGTATAATACGAAAGAGGAAATATATCGATAAAGGAAAAATAATAATAAAGTAGTTACTAGATTATTGTAATCTAATTCCATTGTATCCCTTACTTTTCTGCCACGACTTTGATCGTTGATAGTGAAGAAAAATCAAATTTATTGGTTGATCCATCTACTATCAACAATCAAAGTTGTGGCAGAAAAATAAAGGATACAATAGAATTGGATTACAATAATGTAGTAACTACTTTATTATTATTTTTTCTTTATCGATATATTTCCTCTTTCGTATTATACTATCAGAAGATCCAATTTATATACCAACCTATCAAACGTGAAGTGTACATGTACCTCACTTCTATTTCATCTCTTCTTCGCCTTGTTCGAAAGAAATCCCCTCGGGTTCGCATAAGATCTGTAACAAATTGTAAATAACATAATCATTTGCAGTTTCACTATTTAAAATATACCGAACTTACTCAACGTAGAAATTAAGAAACTATATTAATCTGAGTTAACCAATTCTAATGACAGAATTATTAAAAATGATATATTTCATCTTTCGTATTATACTATCACACAAGTTCCAATTTATATACCGACCTGTCAAACGTGAAGTGTACATGTACCTCACTTCTATTTCATCTCTTCTTCGCCTCTAGTGTAACGATAGAAATTACAAAATATCATAACTTTTTTGTAACATTTCTGCAATATTTTACAATAATCGTGAACACTACCGTATGTGTGTTAGAAATATATATTTCTCGATAAATTCGAGAATGTTGCGAAACATCATAGAAACGTTTCAGTCTCATTACGTCGAAAGATCTCCTCGATAAGGTACAGCTCGATAAGATTGTACTTGTCAGGGCTGAATTATGTAGGGTTTTTATAATTATTTTAGGTAGTCCCAGAGGAATACAGGTGCAGCAAAATATCGATGCTGTCCTAGAAAGAATGAGGAATAACCCTCGAACCCTAATCGATATCAGTGATTCCTCATTGACGTTCGTTACACCAGAGTTGAAGAAAAGATGAAATAGAAGTGAGGTACATGTACACTTCACTTTTAACAGGTAGGTATATAAATTTGAACTTGTGTGATAGTATAATACGAAAGATGAAATATATCACTTTTAATAATTCTGTCATTATTATATATAGAATTAGTTAACTCGGATTAATATAGTTTCTTAATTTCTATGTAGAGTAAGTTGGGTATATTTTAAATAGTGAAATACTGAATATAATTGTGGTATTTATAATTTGTTACAGAAATAAACGTACTGCTATTGAATTCCACCCAGAAGGACTCCAAATCATGTGCGAACCCGAGGAGGTTTCTTTTGAACGAGGGATCGTCCACTTGTTGTTCCAAGAACCAGCTGCATTAGTTTATTCGGTGGGTTAGATCTGCTGCCTCGAGTGCATGGACGTGCGTTCATCCTTCAATATCCTCCCTACCATGATCGGCTGATTCTAACCTCTGTTGCCACAGCTCGAATGCTCGTCGAAGGTTATTCCTTATTCTTTCTAGCACAGATCTATATTATGCTGCATCTGTATTCTTCTGGGACTTCCTAAAATAATTATAAAAACCCCATATAATTCAGCTCTGACAAGTACAATCTTATCGAGGAAATCTTTCGATGTAATGATTCCGAAATGTTTCTATGATATTTTGCAACATTCGCGAATTTGTCAAGAAATATATATTTCTAACATACGGTAGTATTCACGAATATTGCAAAATATCGCAGGAATGTTACAGAAAAGTTACTTGCAAAAACGTGCTTTGTGGGATGTAAATGATTATACCAGAGGCGAAGAAGAGATGAAATAAAAGTGAGGTACATGTACATTTCACGCTTGATAGGTCGGTATATAAATTGGAACTTGTGATAGTATAATACGAAAGAGGAAATATATAAATAAAGAAAAAAAATAAATAAAGTAGTTACTCCATTATTGTAATTCCATTGTATCCCTTATTTTTCTGCCACGACTTTGATTGTTGATAGTGGATGGATCAGCCAATAAATTTAATTTTTATTCACTATCAACAATCAGTCGCGGCAGAAAAATAAGGGATACAATGGAATTGGATTACAGTAATGTAGTAACTACTTTATTATTATTTTTTCTTTATCGATATATATTTCCTCTTTCGTATTATACTATCCCAAGTTCGAATTTATATACCGACCTGTCAAACGTGAAGTGTACATGTACCTCACTTTTATTTCATTAAGTATTACTGCAGAACGAGTAGGTAAGAAGATTTTCATGAAGACTCATGATTTTTTGACTTGTCATCTCGTACAGGTGCAACCGAAGAGGATCTAGCTCGTGTCCTGTCCACAAAAAGATGACTCGATGGACATTGGAGAATGTCAGACTTGTCACCGAGCGCCTATATCCCACGGTACATTAATTGCAATACGCGTTTCTCCTTTCAACTATTCCAGCGTTAAATAAATTTTACTTCTTTCACAAGTTAATAACCTTTTTTGAACTGTTCGTGGTAGGTGGCAGCGATTCATAATAGCGACTCGTCGTAGACAAGTTCGTCTATTAAAACTAAAAAGCAATTCGGTGTACCGAACTACTACTGCGATAATGTGCCCGAGCTCACGGTCTATTCTGCGATTAACATTAACGTAATCGTGATTATGCTCAGGTGATGGGTGTTCCAAAAGAGGTAAAGTTGATACTAAACATCGGATGCTGTAAGCTGACTTGCTAGTGTATGCTTGCAACTGGAATATCATCGCAGGAATAATTTGTCTACGATTAGTCATAATCATTGATCGCTGCCCCCTACGATGAACAGTTTGTACAAGGTAAATACTTTGAAAGAAGTGAAAGTTATTTAAAGCAGGAATAATTGAAATGAAAAGCGCATATTGCAATAAATGTACCGTGGGTAATAGGCGCTCGGTGACAAGTCTGATATTCTCCGATGTCCATCGCGAGTCATCTTTTTACGGACAGGACACGAGCTAGGTCCTCTTCGGTTGCACCTGTACGAGATGACATGTCAGAGTCTGCAGTAATACTTAATGAGACAAAAGTGAGGTACATGTACACTTCACGTTTGACACAGGTCGGTATATAAATTCGAACTTGTGTGTGGAATAGTATAATACGAAAGAGGGACTATATCGATAAAGAAACAATAATAATAAAGTAGTTACTACATTACTGAAATCCAATTCCATTGTATCCCTTATTTTTCTGCCACGACTTTGATAGTTGATAGTGAATAAAAAACAAATTTATTAGCTGATCCATCCACTATCAACAATCAAAGTCATGGTAGAAAAATAAGGGATACAATAAAATTGGATTACAATAATGGAGTAACTACTTTAAACACTTGGGGAAACTCACCGAAGAAACCCGAATAATTCTTATCACCTGTACACTTGATTGCATGATTTGACAGCTACCGGGAGATCAGGGGGGCCTTTCTCGAGTCACTCGTATCTTTGCGTGCACGCAACTCAGCGAAGAGACCCATCAGTTTCAAGTATTCCGTTGCGGCGGGGGTCCTGATTGGTCTACTCGCTAAGAAACGTATACGCATCTTTGCGAGTAGACCAATCAGGACCCCCACCACAACGGAATACTTGATCTGCAACAGTTAATAGATGATTTTTATTCGCATTGGCATGTTTATGATGATATTTGCAATGAATGTTCTACTCGGATTGAAATGAGTCGTAAGGTCAGCATCGAAGCTGTAAATGATGTAGTAATAATTACATTAAATTTATTTATGAGTAAGGGCAAAATTTCAGCGGTGCATGCAAAAGGATTTCTTAAAACTATTCCAACGTCTCGAGTTAATATATGTAACAACATATATACTGTCATAAGTGGTATCTTTACATGTGATGAAACAATTCGTCATGGTCATTGGAAGAGTATGCTTAGAGAGAGTTGAAGGTAAAACGTCTTCATGGATTTCTGTAGACGACCAAAATATAAGAAAAATCCGATGGCCTGTAAATTCGAAAGCGGTATATGTTTTATTTCTCCAAAATACTAAGGCAAAGTGAAAAATATAAGGGCTTCTCTAGTCTATAAATTCCTTTCAAAATATCACGAGAATAAATCAAAAGTAAGTAAGTGGTTATAATTAATTGGCTCGTATCGGTATAGAATGTGAGACTTTAATTTTGTGGTAATAGAAAGGTATTCTTCTACATGTACGTATCCTCCTCATGAATAAATTCCAAAAAGTAATGAAATCCCCCCACAAAAACAGATTCTCTGTAAAAAAAAGGCGGCATGTTCATTCAGTGCCAACAAAAATTGATACCTACGTAAAATACTCTCCAAAAAAGATTTGAAATCAATTAAGATCGCCATGTTCAAGATTTATGTATAAAAAGTAAAAGGCATCATTTGAAAGGAAAATTATTGTAAATCAAGTTACTGAAAAATTCGACTAAAGAATTTATAAAAAAATTTAATAAAAAAGAACTTGCCGCGTTTTTTCCCTTCAAAATAAAAAATTCAGACAGAATTATACTCGATGTTTATGCACTTATGATTTTAAATAAATTCATACACTTATATGATACCACCAGTATACCGAATGTCGCACGGGAAACCAATCAGGCGGGGGCATTTTGAATTTCTCTGAATTTGACTTCGGCAGTGCAATTTATGAATTACTCTAGCACCGTCCAAGCACTACCAATTATTCGGTATAGTGGACAAAAGATGAAAACTTAAACGCTTCAAGTTCTTTTTTATTAAATTTTTTTTATAAATTCTTTAGTCGAATTTTTTAGTAACTTGATTTACAATAATTTTCCTTTCAAATGATGCCTTTTACTTTTTATATATAAATCTTGAACATGGCGATCTTAATTGATTTCAAATCTTTTTTGGAGAGTATTTTACGTAGGTATAAATTTTTGTTGGCACTGAATGAACATGCCGCCTTTTTTTTACAGAGAATCTGTTTTTGTGGGGGGTCTATATATACAATGTTGTTTATACCATTAATAGTACACTTGAAACTTTAAAGTTAAAATTTATTTTTCAAATCCATGTATACCGTTTCAAAAATCTTAAAAAATTCGGGTAAGGTTTTTTTCATCAAGTATGACTATATAAATAAAAATCAGATTTTTTTGAGACCCTCATGAAAAAAAGTGGCTGTTGACACAGAATGCCTCATAAGTGACTTCTCAAAGAATCGTGTACGTAATTATTATAATTTTGTCAGGATGTCTAATAACATATTGATGTTGCAAATGCGATTGCATATGAATCGTATATTGTTGAAACAAGCTAAGTGACTTCTGGGAAACTTTTCAGGAATTGCAAAAAACGTTTAATTTTCCAAAATGAAAGTAAACGGCTTGAGGGACACACCGAAATAACACATGCAGGATATGCGTACTTGCATTCTTTCTGCACTAAATGATGCGTCTATATGCTAAATGCGCATTTCCGACAAAACACGAAAATGCCCGAAAATGTTACTTGGCGTCTTTTAACAATAAACGATTCATATAGTCTACAATCAGTGTTATTCTGTTGCTGTTGTACCGTATGAAATTCCACTTCCGGAGGAGGAGGGGGAGGAGGAAGATAAGTCCGTTGGCCGACCAACGTCTCCTACATATACAATACAAGCTTGGCGGAGCGCCGCGATAGCGGCGCGGGGGCGACTGCCCCCCCGGGGGTTGACGAGCGAAGCGAGTAGGGGGCGGAGCCCCCTAGTATAATAAAATTAAAAGATATTTATATAAAATTCTACACAGAATTATATACAAAATGATATACAGATTATATGATTATATACAAGATTATATACAAAATTATATACACAACAATTGAAGACACTGGCGCAAAAAGGAGGCAGCTAAATTTTTTAGTCATTTTCAGATTTTTAGGTCACAGGATTAAATGTTTAGTACCGTGTCATGTGGTGCAAAAACGAAACAGCTCCAGATACTATCAAGGTTATTTTAAGGACAATAAAAAAATATTTCAGATGGAAGCATCACCGATTAGTATACAGGGTGGACCAGGTTAAACGTCATTTTTTTTATATGTGATAGAATAACAAGAAAAAAGTAGACTTTCATAAGAACATTTTTTTCAAAAATGTTTCCTAACAAAGATACAGGGTGTCAAAGTTTCGAAAAAAATGGTTTTCTCATCATAACTTCTAAACTACTTGATCGATTTCCATGAAATTTCGCACACAGGCTAATGTAGAACAGCTCTAAGCAATAATTAAATAATTTTTAAAAATTCTCCAGTGGCGTAGATACTAGGGGCCGGTACCCCCCTTTCCCCATCCTAATCTTCGGCGCCACTGGATATTTTGCAAAGAAAATTTAATTATTGGATTCCCCGTTTAATTTAGAGAAAAAAATTACCCTTGCAAATTTTTGATTTATGGCTTCGTTTTTGAGATATTTATTTCAATTTATAGGGTTGCGAGCAGGCCAAAGCTAGGCTTAACTCCATTAATTGTGATGTGATAGAGCAACCAAAAAAAAATAGATTCTCATGAGAAAATTTTTTTCAAAAATGTTTCCTAACAAAGATATAGGGTGTCAAAGTTTCGAATTCGTCAGATTGAGATAAATACTATTTGTGTAGTTTTAACTACACAAATAGTGTTTATTTCAATGTGATGAATTCTGTGAGATGATCTGCTCTGGTTCTTAGCGCCTCACATTTTTCTTAAGAAATGATTCATATACGGTGCTCTACATTTTTTAATACAAATTTAACCAAGATAAAAACATGTATTTGTCTACAAAGTACCTATTTTATAATAGTAATAGGTGGACTATACGTCCGTTAGTGAAAATTATTACAAAAACCTATTTTGTCCTTAAATAATCAGTTTTCTGCATCTCCTGAAAAATGTATAAAAATGGAGCTGCCTCCTTTTTGCACCAGTGTCTTCAATTACTCTTTACTTATTTTTAGCTTATATATGATTATACGTATAACTGCTAATAATATAATTGGCTCTGATATATTTTAAAACATGCATCTACACATAAACCAACACTGCAAACTACACACCTTCAGCTCCGGTTCTTTCCGTTTGATGAATACGAGTACAATGATGAAAAATGTCTCTGTTAGTTTCATCGGATAATCAATTTTTCTTCTTTGATGATTGATAGAATCGTTATGATATTTATCAATTATTTGTTTTATCCAGTGCAACTGAAACTTCGCCATGGATATGGTTTCGTTCCTTTCATGTTTATAAAGGCAGTACGCGTTCCATATACAAATGAAGGAGCTAGAAGCAAACGGGTACAAGTGCATTTTTATGAGAAAATGAGATAAGTACAGATTCTAAATATTAAAGCTGTGTTTAGTTTTAAATTTCTTTAAAAACTTGCTCTGCATGGGTACAAGACTGACATCAAATTGATTTTCTGTTTGCAGCTAAAAATTACAGAAAAGTGAATAACTTTGAATGCAGATTTTGAACATTTTCAGTTTATGCACTTATATCCCTTTGCTTCTGACCCCTTCAAATATCAATTAGATGGAAAAAAAATTTCCGGTACCATTTTAACGTTTTTGAAGTTGAATTTACAGTAGAGGAAAGTCACCAAAGTCGGGCCCCGGTCTTTAAGCGGGCCCCTCTCTTTATTTTCATATGTAGATCTTTATACCTGTCACCTGCTTGTGATAGTTTTGGATACGCCTCGACATATGTCTCCACCATCAGTTTTAATCTTTCATGGTTAACAATTGACAGTTCAAACAATTTCGTGCGTTCGTATTTGTTTTATTATTGACGTAGATTGACCGGTAAGTAATTCAAATTATTTGTATTTTTGAAGTGCATGGAATGATTGATCAGTTTATGGTGGTGAAGGTGTGGTTGGTTGCTCGAAAAAATAACTGTAACCACAAAATAAACAAAGACGATTGTGCGTAAGTCGGGCCCCTTATTTTTTTCTGTTCCTTATGTGGGCTCCTTGTTTTTTTATACTCAATTTCTCTAAATTATCATTATTCCGTCGCATCGAGCGACGGAATTCGGAAGGTTGATTCATAGCGTCACTCATAATAATTAACTCGCCGACTATAATTAATCGCGTCATCGGCGAAGCGACATATTTCGGTGAACATAGGTCGTTAATACCTCGGTTCCGCACCCCTTTCCGGGAAAGAAGGTAAGGTCGTTAAATAAAAAAAAACATTAAAAAAAACAATATTTCATTTCCTCTCACTTTTTGATCTTTTCCGAGTATTTAGGTAGGGGGCCCACTTTAGGAGCCCTTTTTAAAGAACCCGAAAAATGCATGTCGCAAGTTTTTTCGAAATTCCTCAGAAACAAGTCTTGTCCCAAGCTTGTATCGAATGTATGTTACAATAAATTGTTTACAATTTGCAATACAGGTATTGTAACTTCCATATGTTGATTCCTAAAATTTTTAAATGCCAAAAAGTCAATGGGGGCCCGACTTTGGTGACTTTTCTCTACTTATTACCATATCTGCTTTACCATACTCATTGAATTATACAGCTCCACAAAAAAAATTGAAAAAATGCTTGCTCTCTTTGACCACATCAGTATATCTTTATGTTTTTGGGGTCGCTGAATCCGAATCCGGTGTCCGTTTGTCTCCATCACGTCAGGTTCAAGGTCATTTCAAGGTCAAATCCTGGAAAAATAGTCAAAACGATTCAAATTATTATTCCTATATATCTTTGAGGTCGCTGAATCCAAGTCCGATGTCCGTTTGATCCGACAAGGTCAAATTCAAAGTCATTTCAAGGTTAAATGTATTTATTCTGCCAAAAATGAATTTTTGACTGCAGATTCTGAAAGAATGGAAAATTTTACGTCTAGATATGTATTCAATTTTTTTGATAACATAACCCCCCAAGGTCATTTCAAGGTCACTTCATGTTATTGTATGGAAGGTTCATATGACAATTGTAAAAATAAGAAAATGTGTCTTCACGGTAAACTACTACGTCAATATGTTTTCGAGGTCACTGAGTTAGAATCCGAGGTTCGTTTGCCTCCAGTATGTCAGGGTCAAGTTCATTTCAAGGTCAAATCCAGCAACAATTATTCAACACAAAAAACCGCAAAGCCATTAAATTCGTAAACTCCATAACCCATAAACCTCATAAACCCTTTACCCCATAACGCTGTAAGAAGGAGACTTGTATATCATTAAACCTCGAAACTTAGTATGTACGAGCCATATGTGTACTTTAACCACTCAATTGATAAATTTCATAACACCATGATCTTCCAACCTCGTGACCGCATAACCTAGTAATTCATTGGCGCCGTAGTCGTGTGAGGTAATGATATTTTATGCTAACCCCCCCCCCCCCCCCTACTATCAGCCTAACCCGGGAACAATGACGTGAACGTAGTAGGTTTCTATTCCCTTGGGGTACTTTTTTCCTCTTGCCTCTCACTAATAATAAGACCGATATATAGCAACGAATAAAAATAATAAAAATTGAATAAATACGAAAAGGAAAAAGAATAAAAGGAAATTTCATTACTCCTTACTTCGTTTGTGATACCTAACTTGCTTGTCTTCAAACGATCGACGGAGTGAACGTCGCTTATTACTTTTCTTATCCTTCACAACATTTCGTTTCAAACTCCAGCAATAGTCTGCCATCATATTGACACCCCACGTCCCTTGATATCGTTTTTCCATGTCCTTCATGTCTTGATGGCACTTTTCTCCATGTTCTTCACTGAAGTCACCTAGTTTTTTTTGGAAAAAAATCGATGTGAATCTAAGAAATGCATTTTAATAGCCATATTGCAACCTAGAACTTGAAATTGTTGTATCATGTCACTCACCAGCTTTTTATAATTTGGACTTCTCTTATTTCCAAGGAAATTCTGGCATACATCGCGAAAACTTATTCATGCAGCTCGCTCCGTTTTCGTCATATGATCTGTAAAAGTGACATCGTTAAATAGTTGTCGAATTTTCAGGCCATCAGAAATACCTGCCTCTAATTTGGCGTCACTGAGAGAGTGTATACATTTTCTGCGCAATATATTTAAAACATTCGTCCGACTTTTCCAAAGCTTTGACGAACTAAGTCATTAGGCCAAGTTTGAGATGTAAAGGTGGAATTAAAATTTGTGATACATCCACAAGAGGCGATTTCAAAACATTTGGTGATCCGGGTTCTAAAGACTTGCGCTCTCTGGCCATTCCTTCTTTTTATAGTGATTTGATCGATCTCTGCTGTAAAAGAGACATAAAAAGCAGGGATATTTGATGTTTCCGCTCTGCATCGCGAGAATGATCCCTATCATTTTTAAATCACCACAAAGAGGCCAGCTATGATCAGAGTATTTTATTTTATCAAAAACTATACTCACGTTATCATAAGATTCCTTCAAGGCTGTTGAATGAGCTATAGGTATCGGAGCTAGAATGTTCATGTTGTGAAGTAGTATAGCTGTTAGACTACGGATTGAGGAGTCTATGAAAAGACGCCACTCTTCTGGCTTATATACTCCAGTCTCCAAACTATTAATTAGTCCGGTGACATTGTCACAATATACTAAATCTAATTTCTTATCCTGTATAAAGAACTTTCTCAATTCTTTCTCACGATTTCTATATACAGTTATATTAGTGCCTTTATCCAAGAGATTTTTCTCTTTCAACCTAGATGCCAAAAGCTCATGTGCTTCCTTTGATAGACCCAGCTCTCTGCCTAAATCACTCAATTCGGCTTGGCTAAATTTCTGTGGTGCTTAATTTCTTTTTTTGAATTCCTTATCACTTGAACTCTTGTTTCCAGATCACTTGCACTCACTTCCATGTCACTGTCTTCATCAAACCCTCCTTCACTTACTCAATAGCTGGGTCTTCTAAAAGTTTCTTCAGACGACTACTATTCTGTTGAATAGTAATGGCTGGATTCATTTTGTTTGTGTATACATATTTCATTTGATTTCTGTTTTTGGAATTATATCCCGTTGTAACTGTCATACAGAAGAAACAATCTTCTCTTCTGTCTGGTATGCCCCATACTACTGGTGATGAAAATTTCAAATTAGAAAGGTTCTTCGTACTGTGACATGTCTTTACAATTCTGTAGCAGTTGGCACAGACAGTGTGAGGGGCCCAGTCTTTATCTTGATTCGAAATTTTAGATCCAAAACAATATTCGTATGCATCTTGAACTTTATCGTTGATTTTTTTTCTGGTTTTAGGAGGGGTAAACAAACCGCAGACATAACAAAAGCTGTCCGACTTGTTTTTATGATCATGAATGTGTTTTGTAGCTTTATACTCCGTAGAAGCCAACGAACCTACTTCGACGAAGCTGCGGTCGCGTGATGACGACGATTGCGGGCCCGCTTGCTCACCCTGACCAATCGCCGATACTGGGGTTTCTTGTGAGAACCCCTGTATCGTAACACATTTCCATGTATGCTTACCATGATGGCTTGGACGCTTTCATCTAGGGATTTTGCCGGAAAAATAAACAATAAAAAAACCGTTGCCCGCCGTTACCGCGTGGAGGTACCCTAGGTGCAGGCACACCGCGTACATTCGCTGTATCAAATTTATAACGATGAGCTCCAATTCACTTGAATTGAGAGATCACGTGACTGGATTTCAAAATTTATTTTGCGGTACGAGAACAGATTTATTCTTGCTCGGAACTGAGTGAGTTGATGCTTGGGAAAAAAAATTGGCAGATCTCTAAACAGACCTCCTCGTCTTTTAAACGTCAAAGACGTGTACCACTCAACGGATCATTCGGTCATGGACGCCGATCCGCGGTAATGTATTGAAGACACGAGAGAGCTAAGAAGCCGCCACAGGAGATAGCCTTCCGATTGACTACTCCGCCACGGCCTCTCTTACTACAGACCCTAGCCGGCGCGATCGAAGCTCCACTATCCACTCCACGCGCGACCCGGCGTCCTATGAGTGGAAATACCTCGACCGGCACTCCCATGAAGGGGATCAGCTTGAACTTTAAGTTTGAACATTTTTGCTAGATTTGACCTTGAAATGAACTTGACCCTGATATACTGGAGGCAAACGAACATCGGATTCTAACTCAGTGATCTCGAAAACATATTGACGTAGTAGTTTATTCCCGTGAAGACACATTTTCTTATTTTTGCAACTGTCTTATGAATCTTCCATATAATAACATAAAGTGACCTTGAAATGACCTTGGTGGTTATGTTATCAAAAAAATTGAATACATATCTAGACCCCCGATAGCAAAGTGGCACCACAGTGACTGCACCCTGCTTTCACGCGGTGCATTCGAGTGCATGCACTGGGGTGTCCATCTGTCTGTGCACCGTGAAGCCACACTGCAGTCACGCAGTGTAAGTACGATGGTAAAAGTAGAATTTTGCAAAAAGGGGGCGATAAAGTAGGATTTCCCGCCTGCCTTATCGAGGACTCGAACCTGCGATCTTTAGAAGACTGGGAACGCTTCTCGCATTCTACCAATTGCGCCATCGACTCTTTGTGGTGGAAGTCGACTAAGTTATACATATAATATCGATACCTGAAAGCAACAGTACTGTGACTAGTGAGATAAAGCCGAAAGCCGATTTCGAGCTATGTCAAACGTAAACTAAATTTTAAATATTTTTGCCGAGATATCTCAGTGTTGCATTGTGTAAAGGCCGGTTTATATATATATATATCTCATTAAATTTTTAAAAATAATTTGATACTTTCTTTTTCAAAACAGTAGCGATTATGATAATTAATTATTCATTATTTATGAAATAATTCAGTACAATTTACACTGTTTGAAACATTATTATAATATCAATTTTGTTATTTTCTAATTTAAAAATTCTTCTATCGGGGTGTGAAATCAATTAATTGTAAATTTACAACCGCACACATCCGCAGATCAAAATTTGTAACTAGTCACAAATTGCTTTCTGGGAACAAACCTATTATTATATCAATTTTGTTATTTTCTAATTTAACACATTCGCTGCCACTTTTAGATTGATTGCATCGCGCTCAGTGCCGGTAACAGACTGACTAATTATATGTAATGTGCACGTCAATGTGTCTCCGATCGGAGCCGGCGGCACGGGCGCGAAGTGTCGACTGGCTCCGATCGGAGCCGGCGGCAGCAAACGACGTGTTAAAAATTTTGTGAAGACAATGAAGTTACCGACATTCATGGTCGGTAAATTTACGAAGTGTGCACGTCAAAAAGGCACCTTGACTGCACTGAGTGTAACTACTGTGTCTTTACGCTGTGAACCACTCAGTGTATTCACTGTGTAGCCACGGTGCTTTTAGTTTGTGTACGCCACGCGATCACGCCACGGTGAGACCATAGTGGTGCCACTACGTGGCAGCACTGCGTGCGGCTAGCGTGTAAATCCACGCTTTGCTGTCGGGGACGTAAAATTTCCCGTTCTTTCAGAACCTGCAGTCAAAAATTCATTTCTTGCAGAATAAATATATTTGACCTTAAAATGACCTTGAATGTGATCTTGTCGGATCAAACGGACACCGGATTCGGATTCAGCGACCTCAAAAACATAAAGATATACTGGTCTGGTCAGAGGAAGCATTTTTTTCGATTTTGTTGTGGAGCTGTGTTATTGTTACCACGAAACCATAATGTTTTCGTTGTGGAGAGATCCTTCGACTTTTAAATAATTTCTGTGTTCGCTTCAAGGCGTGTCCTTTTCACCCCACTTCTCCCCTACATTTGTAAATTAGAGCCCACTTCATAAATGCGTCATTCTCACGAAAAGCAGACTATTTCAGTTCTAATTAAAAAAAAAAATGTCACGGAAAAATTTTAGATTTTCCTTTTTCAAATCCATAAAATTAATATTTCATCATACAACTACATTTCCGAGATGGTAGATAACACAGGTTTACAAAAAAAAAAGTCCATACTATTTGACCGGACCATGGTATTCCGAGGTATTTTTGCGTCCTGAATTCGATCCCGAGGTCATCTGAGCCCCATCACGTCAAAAAAACGAGATTTCAAGGTCATTTAGAGGTTAAAATGACCATTTTTTGGAACTGGACCCGGGACAATTTCTCAAGCGACCTGTTGAGTTGGAGGGTAGCTGTTTATGTCTTGAATACCTTCCAAACATTGGAATGGAGTCCTAAATCTCGACCGGGACTATGACAGAACCACCCCAGTGAATAAAATGTTGCCATGATCGTTGTATCTCGCGGATTACGATCTCCCTGTCAAGGCATCCAATTCCGGCGATCCGTTCACTGTGACATATTGACAGTGGACCCAGCACTGACCCTAATGGCCTAAGAACCTTGGAGTCATGCTCTGGGTGCTGCTCAGGGCAGTCCCATTTCCTTATTTATTTATTTCGAAATCTCGTTTTTCTGACGTGATGGGGCTCAGATGACCTCGAGATCGGATTCAGGACGCAAAAATACCTCGGAATACCATGGTCCGGTCAAATAGTCCGGACTTTTTTTTTTGTAAACCTGTGTAATATTTAACCCGTATCCGGTGATGTGGAGTCTGAAAGACTCCTTTACACATTGGTGTTTATGGAACAAAAAAAGTACGTCACCGGTTACGGGTTAAGCACAAATTAACAAAAAAGTTAAAATTGGATTTCACGGAGATGAGACACTGACCAAATTATTCACTTTTGTTCGTGGAATTATCTCTTTGTTTGCTTTTTTTAGTCATTGAGCTCGTGCTTTATATTTTCTTCCTCGTCTTTCTCCATTACGTAATTTATTTTCAAGATACTTAATTTGTAAATTTAGTTTGGCTCTATTCTTTCTTCTAATCTTTTTGCCGTATGCTACTCTACTTCTAGAGCTCGAGGAGGATCCAGCATTATTAGGAATATCATTAAGATTAAGTGTATCGATCTGCACTGGAGAGAGTTTGGTCAGTTAAACATTTTTGAACAGAAGTATTCAAGGAGGTGAGATTCACGGAGGTGAGAAATTTTAATAATTTCCGTTACACAGTAAAGCATTTTGTGGTTATCAAAAGTACGCGTGGTGTTAAAGAAACTTGTAGATGTGTTCTACTTATCTCCAGGTCAACAAGCAAATTAAATAAATAATGTCTTCTTATAATGTACTAACGGAGGCGAGGAATAATCTTGAATAAATATCTTTTCATACCTGTTTTATGAAATTATCACAAACCATTTCAAGATTTACCAATGATTTTGACATTACTGAATCGTCAATACATATAAATTGATACCTTTTCGCACATCCTGAATAGATGGAGCAGTATTTACGAGATTTATAGTATTTTAACAAGAAAGTAACGGAGGTGAGATTGTTTTGGCGGACAAGACGAATTAGTAAAATTCTTTAATTTTCATGAAGATTGAAGAAAAATGTTTGAGTGATTGCAATTAAACATTATTCTACTTATTTTACAAATATCCTAAAATTGATAATTGGTTTTTAGTTTTCTATAATACATGTAACACAGTATTGAATTCTGTATGGCCGGACAAAAAAGGTCTGCTTTTCGTGAGAATGACTCAAATAGGACCTTTCAGGCTTATGCAAGTTTAATGTCTAATCAAAAGGATATTCCATACTAAGAGAGTAGGTATATAAATGACAGTATACAACTAATAAACTCAAGAATTCATTTTAACTAGAAGGTATTGATTTCTAATTTGAAATTAATCCATCTCGCATAAAAATTCGTCAGTTTTTAGCTCGTTAAAAATCCCTTTAGTACTGAACTTTCCATTACGATCGCTTTTGTCGTAGGAGCTACCATCATACTTCTTATATACATGTCTATTGTTCACATTCCAAGCTCGTAAAGATGCTAGTTGTCACGTCATTAAGGTATTCCTAGCGCGTAGGAGCGATATTTAAGGGTGCCACACGCGAGCGGGCCCCTCATAAATCAGTAATTCTACGTCATATTATAATATACTCATATTCCCTATAATACTGATAATGAATAAATAAGATAAGGCCAATAAGTATTCAAGTTTATTATTTACATTTTCAAATTTTGGAAAAATATTCAAATTTGAAATCTGGCAATATCGCATCACATGGTTTATGAAATGACAGGAGTACGGCCCTGAGTAGAATAACCGTATATCCGTGCAGTGCTGAAATATAACCTCTATAAATCACCGAATTCAGCGTACTGCGGTAAAATATTGCCGCCAACTCATACTCATCGAAATCTTTACTCATCGAAAAGAATTTGAATATCGAAATTTCTCCCATTTTTAAAAAATATAATAAAATTCACTTCTGTACCATTAGAGCCAGTACCTACAATTCATAACGACAATACTTCTCAGATGGCCACCGGTGGCGTTCAACGTTGCTTACTGTCGCGCCATCACTCGGCCATGTACGAACCCTATGATGCAACCGATGCAACGCTGCCAATTCTATTTCAGGTTATATTCTATCGTCAAAACTACGTTTTGCTGCTTACGAACATCAATATCTTTGTCAAACATTCGGTGACCTTATATTTGTATGAACTAAAAAGATTCTATGCAATTTTCTGAAGATATGGAAATGGTTTTATTTAATGTGTATAAATTTTAAACATGAGGATTTCGGCATTAAAATGTAGAAAAGTGGAGTCTTCCATAAGGCTACATGTTAAATTTTCTAATTTCAAAATCAAAATTCTTTCTTTAATGCCCGGTAACCGGACCTGAAACTTTTCAAAAATAATCGTACGATATTCATTTCCATTGTACAAAAAAATTAGCATTCTCTGTAATTTTTCATCTCGCGCTAGAAATACCTTAAGTACCTATAACTGAGGAGGGATCACTAAAAAGGATAGACGTAAATGCGTTGAGCGACAAGTACTTCCAGTAAATCTGGGCAAGGGGAGCACGGAGAATTTGAAAACTTTATCCATACAACGATACCTGCGTCTAATGATTAATTCTTACAATTACTTGATTGGATTAGTAAATGAAAAGATTTTTTGATAGTACGCGCGCGCGCTGGTCATGCTTGACGCATTAGTTGTTTACATACCGTTTATGATTTAGTGATTTCATTAAGAAATATATTTGTATACTAATATTCATATATTAAATTTGTAGTGCTTTATATGGTATATTGGAACTGCATTCATATGCATTATTTAATATAAAAAGGGGACGATATAAGTGTAATAAAGAGGTGCATAAGGGGTAGGGTAGGGTAGGTGTATAAGTAGGTAAGTAGGTGGTAGGTGGTAGGTGGTAGGTAGGTGTAGGGTGGTAGGTGGGTAATTTTATATTAATATAAAATTATTATAATAATACCTACTTATTTTTGGAATACTTGTTAAACACGCGTTACACGCAGATGAAAGTGTTATATACAAAAATGTCTCCACATGTCTACTATGATTACTATAAATGGCATGGTATTAAATACCTATTATAATCATCATCAAGGTAAATAGACACACAAGTTTAGCACGCGCGCATGAGTGAACTCTTCAAGAACACGAATGACTAATGACATGAAATACTCCACATATAAAATATATCTATTGTATAAAAGGTCCTGGTTACAAAGGATCTCCAATTATTTACTAGAATTACTCCGCCACAAATTGTACATTCGCGGATCGATTCCAGGTAGTTCGCTCTCACCCCTTTAGAAAGCTTCATTCGCCAAACACATCGAGTTCGACGTCTAAAATCATTGTAACGAAACACCTGACGGCGCGATCTGACGCCATCTTGATTAGTTAAAGGTATAAGGGCACCTCGGGTTCCCGTATTAGAATGTCACGTTACAGTGGTCCCTCTATTACTTGCGCGTCTCGAGGCTGTAAATTCGCAGAATTCTGAGTTAGAGAAGCTTCGCTTCAGCCCCCACTCATCTCAATGGAGGCGTGGCAAAAGCAAGAGACAGCGCGGTTTCTACCATTCTACGGTACCGACTTCTCCTCTCTATATTTTCATGCGCACCTCTGTGCGCACTTCATGCTATGGCAGCAGTCGTGGCGTCACGGAAGGAGTGGGGGCAATCACTTCCCCTCTCGCGCGAGTAATGGAGGGCGCGAGTAATAGAGGGACCACTGTATTTCTTAGCTGTGTAGCGCTTACACGCAGCGCTGGAAGGTCAAGCTTCGCATAACGAGCGTTCCCGCGCGTACGAGTCATCCATTCAAGAAAATTCCTTACGTCACGCTTTCGGCGGTGTACGTAATGTGTTTCGAAAGAGCGCTCGAGTAGTATAAGAGGAACGCGGGTAGTATGTCGTAGGTTCGTATGGATGAAAATACGAGTCAGTGTACGTTGATAGGAATATATGTATGTGTGCGGCGCTGCAAAAGTGTCGGGAGTTCCGCAATGAATAGGGGCTGCTATACATATGCAAGGGTGAGGTTGGGCTTCCACAACTTGTGTGTGAGTCAGGATTTAACGATCGCTCCGACCTCCGGAGACTAAATGGTCGTAGAAATATCCACCCGTATTACGACGTGAGCTCGTATACAGTCCGATTTCCCGTAGTACCTCCTTGTCTCGGGGAACGGCAACGTCGTTTGGGAGAGAATTTCGAAAATGTTTGCATTCGTCTATACGGAAAAATTATGTGCAATCAATTATATAATTGTACATAGGGTAAACCACCCAGTTATTGGACACTTAAGCATTTTACAACGTTTGAGACCACGTTAAAAAGATATTTTTCTACCTAAAGATATGAGTGGTGGCTTGTTTTAATTGAAAATATATTGGCTTCACATTCTAGTAATTTACAATTTTAGGTTGAAAAGAATATAATTTTCAACAATAAAAAACTGGAATAAAGTCAAAAAACTTAGTTATTGGACAGTGTTCTAATTTTTTGGAAATACTCAATCCAGTAATTGGACACACTACTAACTCAACCGTCTTATTTTAAGACACCTACATGTCTTAAAAAACTTGAGGTCACTTTTAAGACGTTTAATACCGTCTTAATACGTTAGACACTGTAAGTGTCTTCCAATAAGACACTTCAAACGTTTCATACTAAGACGGTTAGATGTATTGGAATATAAGACTCTAAAAACGTCTTACAATAATTATACACAAATGTATAATTTTCAAACGTATATGTGAGCGCGAAATTATTCATAGTCAATATGAATACATTACAGGCGAGTCAATAAACATCGAATGTAATCATTTTTCTCATCAGAGTAATATTATAAAGTTCGATATTAAAGAAATTCGTTGGAAATGTATTCAAATCCACAATGAATCCAGCTCTCACAAATCGAAACACTCTGAAATAAACAAATCGCGTCAAAAAATGTCCCTAATACTAATAAAAATATTGAAGTAATGATGAATGTATATTTCTAAGGAAAAGGAGGGTTACAGGAATGGATTCTCTGGAAGTGCTAGATCCAGCTTCAACCATGGCAGCATCTTGATTATTAGCGTTCACGAAAGTCTCATTGTTCTCATTGTTCATCTGCAAACAAAATATATATAGACCATCAGACAAAACTTGTCACGTATAACTTCTCAATTTTTTAAAATTTATTTACCGTATTTTTCAACTCGTTCGAGATGACTATCGCAGTTTCTTCAGTCTCAAAAAGTTCATCCACCTTGTCAACTGGAGGGGTTCTGTGTAAATAACCTTCCCACCTGTGCAGTCTTTTAGGTTAGTTGTTGGCAATATCATTTGCATTGGAGACTGCACCAGCACAATATTCAATTCACTATTGTCATCAATTATGCTGTCATCCGCATCAACCACATGCCCGATGCTTGATGTTTTTCTTTGATGATAATGTCTGTGTTTGCTATCATCAAACTTAATGCTGGATCGCGAGCACGTAATTTCTTAAACTCTTCCAACACAACTTCAGCGTCAGGCTGATGATCTCGTGAGAGAAATCTAACACACTTGCGTCGTTGACCTAATGCACAAAACACTGATTTTTTCTTTTTTTTCCGACATTTTTGCACAGCAAAACATGCACAGCAAACAACTTCCGGAAAATGTTTATGTTTCTGTTATCTGTGCGGAAAATGGCGTGCTTGTTGGCCGCTTTGAACTTTACAACGTCTCACAGTGGGACCAACGACCGGTTTTTCTAGCTGAAAGTCGAAGAGTATATCAATCGAGGTGAAATGGAGTACTCGGGGGTTTTTGGGGCCGCTGATTACGAATCCAAAGTCGGAAGTTCAAAAAACAATATGGCGGATCCAATATGGCGGAAAGGTTTCTCAAAAATTGATCGAATCTGGGTGAAATGGAGTACTCGGGGGTTTTTGGGGTCGCTGATTAGGAATCCGAGGCCAGAATTGCAAAACTTGTAGACGACGCCACAATAACAAAACAACATGTTAATTATCCAAATCTAATTCTAATGAGTCCAAATGATCGGGTATTACTTCTTCTAACACAATTTCTTCATTAGAACCTTCTTCTGTTTGTTCCTCATTTTCTAATGCCTGCGGATGTATTTCCAAAAGCATTGCTATAACTTCAGCTGGAAGGTGTAGTTTCTTTTACTTATTAATTCTTGTCTGCAAATTTAATGTGGAAATTATGGGATCTGAGGTATCCATAGCTCTATGGAAAACATCTTCTAGATTATTTTGTCGGCTGGTTTTCCTAGCGTGGAACTGCCGATAAAATTTATAAACTTTATTTCTGGCTTCAGATCCCTCTTCTCCGAAATATTCCAGAGGTAATATGGTATTCTCCAGTATCTGCCTACCATGTACCAGAACTTTGTGAACGGTTGGAGGCATGGGATAAGTACCAGGAATATTTTGACATGTACAGTATGTCCCGTGGATATAACGCAAGCATTTGAATTTCTCCCACAATTGACTTTGGTAGTGCTTGGAACGGTGCTGTAGTTAGAGTTGGCTTCAGAAGAGTGCACTGCGGAAACCTGTATGATTATTTCTCATCACTTCTACACATTATTTACCATTATTTACAAATTCAGTTAATTTCGAGGTTAGACGCTTCGATCTCCCGAATTGACAGGTCTCGGGAAGTCAGACGTTTTACACTTTTCGCTCTCGAAACACGGCTCGTGAGAACGCAGCGCACTCTTCTGAAGCCAACTCTAACTACAGCACCGTTCCAAGCACTACCCAAGTCAAATGTCAGGGAAATTCAAATACTTGCGTTATCCACGGGACATACTGTATAATCTGATAGTTTCATGGCAAACATTTTCAAATGTTTGTGCATCAAGTTCGTACTGGCATGACAGACAAATGAGGATGATTTAAAATGTTTATAAGGGATTCGCGTCAACATCAAATGTTTCTTAGCGTTAATATACTCTACAAAAAACAGTGAAAATCTGACCTTAAACGTATGTAGAGTACAGAGACCAATCAGGATCAAGTATTCCGTTGTCCGTAAACCCACCACAACGGAATACTTGATCCGGATTGGTCTATTCGGTAAGATGCGTGCACGCAGATACGAGCGAGTTCGAGAAAGGGGCCCATTGTACTGTTAGGTAACGGGACCTTCCCCTCCTTTTTCGACCTCACCTCAATTCACTTTCTGTAAAATTCAACGCGGCCAACAAGCACGTCATTTTCCGGAGGTTGTTTGCTGTGCATGTTTTGCTGTGCAAAAATGTCGAAAAAAAAAAGAAAAAACAGTGTTTTGTGCATTAGGTCAACGACGCAAGTGTGTTAGATTTCTCTCACGAGATAATCAGCCTGACGCTGAAGTTGTGTTGGAAGAGTTTAAGAAATTATGTGCTCGCGATCCAGCATTAAGTTTGGTGATAGCAAACACAGACATTATCATTCAAAAAGAACATCAAGCATCAGGCATGTGGTATGATGCGGATGACAGCATAATTGATGACAATAGTGAATTGAATATTGTGCTGGTGCAGTCTCCAATGCAAATGATATTGCCAACAACTAACCTAAAAGACTGCACAGGTGGGAAGGTTATTTACACAGAACCCCTCCAGTTGGCAAATACGGTAAATAAATTTTTTTTTTAATGGAGAAGTTATACGTGACAAGTTTTGTCTGATGGTCTATATATTTTTTTTTTTTGCAAATGGACAATGAGAACAATGAGACTTTCGTGAACGCTAATAATCATGATGCTGCCATGGTTGAAGCTGGATCTAGCACTTCCAGAGAATCCATTCCTGTAACCCTCCTTTTCCTTAGAGATATACATTCATAATTACTTCAATATTTTTATTAGTGTTAGTGAAATTTTTTGACGCGATGTGTTTCGATTTGTGAGAGCTGGATTCATTGTGGATTTGAATACATTTCCAACGAATTTCTTTAATATCGAACTTTATAATATTACTCTGATGAGAAAAATGATTACATTCGATGTTTATTGACTCGCCTGTAATGTGTTCATATTGACTATGAATAATTTCGCGCTCACATATACGTTTGATAATTATACATTTTTGTATAATTATTGTAAGACGTTTTTAGAGTCTTATATTCCAATACATCTAACCGTCTTAGTATGAAACGTTTGAAGTGTCTTATTGGAAGACACTTACAGTGTCTAACGTATTAAGACGGTATTAAACGTCTTAAAAGTGACCTCAAGTTTTAAGACATGTAGGTGTCTTAAAATAAGACGGTTGAGTTAGTAGTGTAAGGCGTAAGCGTAAGCAAATAGACCAATCAGGATCAAATATTCCGTTGTGGTGGGGTTACGGACAACGGAATACTTGATCTTGATTGGTTTATTCGCTTACGCTTACAGCCCGTTCACACGATACGGTTTTTTCCCGTTTCGGTAATTTTACCGAATCGGTGCAAACCGAACAGCCCGTTCACACGATACGGTTTTTTCGTTCACACGATGCGGTTTGTTACCGTTTCGGTATTTTTACCGAACAGCCCGTTCACACGATGCGGTTTTTTCACCGTTTCGGTAAAATTTTACCGAATCGGTCAGCCCCCCCTGACACTATACCTATCTCGGCTACGGCTCTAGCAAGTGTTCCGCACACGTCGAGTGGACGTGTCAACTAATCGCCCGGGCGTCGAAACAGTGCCGCTCGAACGAATGCAAAGGATACTCAAAAACAATTTTTATTACATTCCTTTGCACTGTTATTAGACCGTTTCTAACGTTTTATAAATTTATTTTCCGATAGAGCTTTCTCGCAATGCGAAGAACATGGCGCCATTGCATACGTAACGATATATCGTCGCTGGCACTTTTCGCAAGTGCACAGAACGACGATATATCGTAGTCCGCCACTAAAAGGGTTAAAATCGTTGTTTATTGTCGCGCCATCATCCGGCCATGCACGAGCCCTATCGCACGAAAACTATCCCGTCTGAACAGTTCCATACATACCACACTGCCACTAGCAACCGATTCGGTTATTTTACCGAATCCGGCCATTCGGTTTTCGGTGACAAAATCGAACGTCAGTCGCGACCGAAACGGTGAAATTGCCGTATGAGTTTCGAAGACGTACCGTGTGAACGCGCCCGTTTAAATATATGCGCCACTGCAGAACACGGTAAAAAACGGATTCGGTAAAATTACCGAAACGGGAAAAAACCGTATCGTGTGAACCTGCTGTTACGGTCTTACGGAATTTTGTGTGTGATGGCCATAAACCCTGTTCCAATCGAGCCGAAAACCGTATACCGAACGGTACACGTCATGCGCAGTAGAGTGCGCTCGTCGGTTTTTTCCTTAATAAACTATTGAATGCTAGTAGAGGTATTATATTTGTTGATGTAAATTACTATACTAAGGGCCGGTTTTACCAACAGGTATAAACGCGGTATAGCGCTATACTGAGAATACCCATAAGGCTTATTGCTGGTTATTCTCAGTATAGCGCTATACCGCGTTTATACCGTGTTGGTAAAACCGGTCCTTACTTATATAACCTTGCTTTTCATTAACGAGTCATTGAATTTAAAAATGATAATGCGATATGATTATAATCTAGATATATCTAAGGTTACATGTGAATAATGATGCTTGACATCACAGGTAACAAGACGTTTGAAGTGTATTATTTGTGTAAGTGTCTTACTATTTTAAGCAACTTATTCATTTAAATGTCTTACACCTGAAGAAGTGTCTTATTTTAAGACGACTAAGCGTCTTTATTTTAAGGCAGTACCATGTGTCTTATGATTATTGACGGAAAATAAATGTCTTCAGGTATGGTTTTTTATAATATTTATTTAAGTAAAAACTAGGAATCTTGTTTTTATTTGTTTAAATCAGACTGTCCAATAACTGCAAGGTGTCCAATAACTGGGTGGTTTACCCTATACCATTTCTTGCCTTGTATAATTTTGTAGGCATATAATATTTGTTCTTTAAAAGAAAAGTTAGATAGCTTCTATGACATATACATACATACGTATATATTTCGCTATTTATTGGTTTCCATTTGGCTATTAACGTTTATAAAGTTATAAGGGCTTTTCTAACCGATCAGAAAGTGTACGTCAAATTGCCCCTATGACAACTACCGAAATTAGAGTTGTTTGCAGACATAAGGAAACAATAATGAGACTTTCAGAATATTCAAGGTAGCCTTCATTTAATTTTATTATAGGTGGAGTATTCGCCTAAGTAATCATCTAGTCTTCGACTTCGAACCGAGGATGAGAGACCGTCGTGTGCCACGCCCGATTTAGCAGTTTCAATCCATGAGTGAATTGAAATCACGAATTGAAGTCGCGGAAGGCCCAGCTCGTAACATCGAAGAAATTGTAATTTCATTAATTTAAATATACTAGTTAGTTGCATTAAATTACTACATTACGTCATTCCGAATCAGTCGCAGGGATTAAATTTACCTTCACTATAGTAGTGCCACCTAATCGTATATTAAGACTTACTATTCCGAGGAAATCTTCATAAATCTAGATCGTGCAGTAACCAAATACTATTACTTATTTTAAAAAATAATAAAACATTTTATTAACGGGTAGCATAAAAGTGTATCTCATTGGAAATTCGAGTACATTCTTTTTCGCTTCAGGAGAATCTAAAGATAGATCTTAAGAGAGATTGTCCTCCTAATACTAATAGAATGTTTTCCTGATTCAGAAATTATTGTCTTAACCCTATGACCCTAATTATTGTCTTGAGTATATACATACTTTCAAGTGTATGAAATATTCTTAGTGGAATGAAAAATATTCTTAATACATACAGAGTGATTCTCAGAATGAAGGTCATAGTACGATATGCTACGTAGCGCTTCGGAGAATATAGGCAATCAGACACTGCTGGACATGGTCTCCACCTCGATGAGTAACTGTGACGATATGCAAGTAGCGTTCATCAACCATTTCAGAAGAAATTTCCTAGTGCCTGATCGCCTAACTCAGACACTGAAAACTTCTTTTGAAGCGTTTGCCAGGTATTACATACCATCGCAGCCAACCGTACAGCGTCCTCGGACCAATAGCGTATAAACTATAGTCTGCAAATCGCCACATTGTCTACTGTCCTATGACCTCCATGCTGAGAATCACTCTGTATATGAATATAGGTATATATAATTGACTAGCAGCCCGTCCGGGCTTCGCACGGGTAGATTGTGGATTGATTTTGGTCGTCACTTAATGAATTTTTAGCAGATATCTGTACTCATAGGTAGGGAGCCATGCTAAAAAAAACACATGTATTTAATTTAAATTGGAAAGTATATTTCTTTTATTAATTTATCTTAAGGCCAGCGGATAGACAATGTTTTTTATTTTTTTATTTGGAGTAAAAACGTGTAAATTTTTCGGTGTGCCAACTCTGGAGCAAGCCACATACAATCGGCCGTGTGAAAAACATGAATTTTCCAAATTTAAGCCAGCAATAGTCAACGATTGACCTTGTGTTTTGTTGATGGTAATAGCAAAAGCAAGACGCAAAGGGAACTGGAGCCGCTTGAATTCGAATGTTAAATCGTTGGAAATCATATAGGTATGCGTGAATGAGGACGTCTTCGCCTTTGAATTTAACAGTGATGATTGTTACCTCGATTAAATTTGGTTGGCACTAAGGGATTTTTCGTGTAACTGATTTGGAATATTATGTCAGATGTAAGAGATTCCAAATGAAGGTCAAGGTCAAGACCAAATACAATATCACCATTGTACAGCCACTAAAAAATCCTAAATCCTACTATCAAAAAGAATTTGTATAGGGCTCATAGTTTTCATGGTACGAAGCCGAGCTCTACTTGACCTCAATTTGACCTCCGCTGACCATAAAGGTCACATGGAAATAATGGTCAAGGACATATTTGAACGTGAAATTTCCCGCTCTTTTCATTTCCGGCATATAAAATAGAGGTTCGGATTTAAAAAAATCAATTTTATCTAGAAGGTCATTGTCAATGTCAAATCCAATATGACCATTGGGTAGCCAGGGAAAAATCCTAAAAGTTTTATATTAAACGTTTTTCTCTAACATGATTTCCCGCTGAGATAATCAGCTGTGCCTGGACTTTTTGAACACCCTGTATAAAATTTACTAACTCAGAAACCTTCGCGGGCATGCGTCCAACCATTCCTCAAAGTTTCATCGCAATCGGATGAACGGTTTAGGAAGGCATAATAATCATCAGTACCGGTTCTTTTTGAACACCCTATATAAGATTTACTAACTCAGAAACCTTCGCGGGCATGCGTCCAACCATTCCTCAAAGTTTCATCGCAATCGGATGAACGGTTTAGGAAGGCATTTGATATTACCTTAAAGGTCACGGTCAAGGTCAAATCCAATACGACCACTGGGTAGCCAAGGGAAAATCATTAAAGTTTTTTATTAAACATGTTTCTCTAAAATGTTTTCCCGCTGAGATAATCGGCCGTACCGGGACTTTTTGAACACCCTGTATAAGATTTACTAACTCAGAAACCATCGCGGGCATGCGTCCAACCATTTCCCAAAATTTCATCGCAATCGGATGAACGGTTTAGAAAGGCATAAGAGACATACAGACAGACAAACAGACAGACAGACACACAAACATTCATTTGTATATATATAGATAATCTCTCTTAATGTTGACTTTTTCAAACTGGTGTCAAAAAGATTAAGGTTCCACGTAATTGGTTTCACTCTATTCTTAAATATCGTCAAAAACATTAAAAAATATCCAAACCCATAAAATGAGAACCACTATCGAGTTCTTTATCGATTTGTTCCACTAATGTGAGATCATCTTAAGGTAGAGAGCAGAATCGGAAAAATATAATTTTCAATAACTTTTTATAGCGAAATAAGAGAGCAACCAAAATAGTTCAGAGTATTGTGTTAAGTTCAAGATAATACGAGCAAGTAGAAGTTAACACATTACTTTTATTTAAATTATGAAAGTAGTCAATCATAGACTGATTGCCCAACACTTACATCTTTGAGTGACACAGCAGAAAGAGGAATAAATCAGAGTACTTTAATTAACTCCTACCTTCTGTTACGAAGCATAATCGCCAGGGGCCATCTGTTAAAACAAATGTTAATATTGCCGCCAGAGAAAGTGAGGATAAAACCATGTACGATACAAAATGCAGTCTCTCTCGAGAGAACAATTTTGATGGTACCTAATCGGAATTACGAATAGCATTACTAATGTAAATCGCAAAAATTAAGGAAGTTAACTATATTAATATTACTCGTATCACATTAGCTCTAGTTGCTTGATCTGCATTCAATATTACGAAATACAGAACCGAAGAAAAGGTAATAGCCCAACTTTTATACGTAGATACACAGTTGAAAGCAACAAGCGGCTCATTTACCTACATTACCTATATCGGAACAAAAAGTAGAATTAAAAGCAGGTTCAAATCTGTAGCTATCACCTACTCCGAGATACAAAAAATCTTCCTCGTGTATCTACGTGGAACACGATTCGTATAGTTCATAATGAACGTTGGAAAGTAGTGACTTGACGTTGAAAGAATAATTTGATATTAACTGAGGAAGGCGCTGTCACTCACTGAAAAGATGATAATTAGTTGATAATAATACTACATTTTTTAGTATAATTAAATAAGAAATGGATTTTGTTTTTCAATTTATTCGTCTGCATATTAAATATAGATCTTATTTGTTACGTTTAAACAAATTTTGTTAACAAATTGCTATTTTTCTAGTCTAAAGGAAAAGAATATTTTAATAATTGGTCATTCACTGGTGCACCTATTGTCTCAACTTTTAACGATTCATTACCTCGTTAAACTGAAAATCAGCTTCGTCCGTTCTTGCATTCTGCAATTCAATTATACAGGGCGGACCATTCCAGAGGTTAATACTGGAAATAGCTCAATTCATCAATATGTGTCCCGTTAACCAACAATGAATTGAAGGATTTGAAAATTGACCGATAGTGTGTAGTTCATCCTTAGGGCAATTATTAACCCGCCCATTCGTCATTGATCGGCAGGGCAATTGATCGGCATACTCTCTGGAGCGGCCCATCCTGCATATAATGTGTAACAGATATGGTGCCTAACGGTTTCTCTAGCGCTTTCTCGTATAAAAAATAAATTAGAGGATTTTGAGCAAATTTTTTTCACGGACGCATCATTTAAAAATTGTAATTAATTAAAGAATATTATCTAAATAATCAAGCGCGCCCAATACTCAGGCGACTGCTCGTGAGCTCTGCAATTTGATGTGGACTAAACGTCGAATAACAGAAGCAGTTTCTTCTTTGCGGCGGAATTAGATATTACATAATGCAAAGAATTTTTTACAAATCCTACAAAAATGAACGCTTACGCACACAATTTAACTGTAACTTTTTAATTGTACGACTGGGAAAGAAATTGCTCAGGATTTTTTGACTTATTTTTTATTGAGGAATAGCACTACGGAATCCATCGATATCACACACACACATCTGTTGTCCTCTGTATACTACCAAATAGGATAATTACTGTAATTACTTGTTTTCGTAGTATTGAATTGTCGCTAGGAGATCAATTGTACTACCGATAAAGCTTTTTATACAGAGTGTAATGGCTAAACAGATTGAAGCAGGAGGAGCCTAATTCTTTTCAAACTTAGTAAACTGACCAATGACATGACTTCCTACGATCCCTGTTCCTCGGAACCCACTCGGCTGTCAACTCTTTGTCAAAGTGAGGGGATCTTAGGAAATCATACCATTGGTCAGCGTATAAACTTTGAATAAAATTAAGCTTCTTCTGCTTCAGTCCTCATGGCTATTACACTATATAATTTTTGTTTTTATACTTTTGAGTTGTTATATCTCTCTAAAAAAGTGCTATTTTTGAAAATACACTCTAATATCATATCTATTGTCGGTAAGGGGCCCTCTAATAATTACGTGAGTATAGGGGGAGGGGGAGGGGGGGGGGGGGCGAATCTCTACAAAGCCTGACATAGGAAGGAGGAGGGACTACAGAAAATAGTATCTGAATGTTTTTACAAACACTATTTTTTAAACTTCAAACATGCGAACATTGTATTGCGCTCTAAAGGATATATCTGCCTGCTATAGTAATATAGTCGAGGTGACCATAGTTGAGTGATATTGGACCGTAAGCAAGGATTGGTCCAATTAGATTTAGTACAAAACAATTAGATTCGTTTACATTATGTTGAGCTTCGATAGGCAGAATTTTTTCACTGAATTGATACTCTTGGCGCCTACTATACTATAATATATACTATATAAATCTGCGTTCATTCTTCGTATGTTAAGCAGTTCAAGAAACTCACGTGAGAGATATTAGGGGGGAGGGGGATGGAAATCTTACGGTCGCTCACATGGAGGGAGGGGCGGGTATAGAAACCCAAAAATCGTACTCACATAATTAATGGACCCCCCACAAAAACAGATTCTCTGTAAAAAAAGGCGGCATGTTCATTCAGTGCCAACAAAAATTGATACGTAAAATACTCTCCAAAAAAGATTTGAAATCAATTAAGATCGCTCTATGTTCAAAAGTTATATATAAAAAGTAAAAGGCATCATTTGAAAGGGAAATTATTGTAAATCAAGTGACTACAAAATTCGACTTAAAAAATTTATTTAAAAAATTTTAATAAAAAAGAACTTGCCGCGTTTAAGTTCTCATATTTTGTCCACTATACCGAATAATTGGCAGTGCTTGGACGGTGCTAGAGTGATTCATAAATTGCACGGCCGAAGTCAAATTCAGAGAAATTCAGAAGGCCCCCGCCTGATCGGTTTCTCGTGCGACATTCGGTATACTAGTGGTATCATATAAGAGTGTATGAATTTATTTAAAATCATAAGTGCATAAACATCGAGTATAATTCTGTGTCTGAATTTTTTATTTTGAAGGAAAAAAACGCGGCAAGTTCTTTTTTATTAAAATTTTTTTATAAATTTGTTTAGTCCAATTTTGTAGTCACTTGATTTACAATAATTTTCCTTTCAAATGATGCCTTTTACTTTTTATAAATCTTGAACATGGCGATATTAATTGATTTCAAATGTATTTGGAAAGCATTTTACGTATCAATTTTTGTTGGCACTGAATGAACATGCCGCCTTTTTTTTTACAGAGAATCTGTTTTTGTGGGGGGATTTCACTACTTCTTGGAATTTATTCATGAGGAGAATACATACATGTAGAAAAATAGCTTTTTATTACCACAAAATTAAAGTCTCACATTTTATACCGATACGAGCCAATTAATTATAACCACGTTACTTTTGATTTATTCTCGTGATATTTTGAAAGGGATTTATAGACTAGAGAGCCCTTATATTCTTCACTTTGTCTGTTAGACATGTAGATTTCAACCATGTTTATAACAAATATAGATGTTATTTTTTAGACATATAGACATCTTGTAGATATCTGACAGATTTACGTATCAATTTTTGTTGGCACTGAATGAACATGCCGCCTTTTTTTACAGAGAATCTGTTTTCGTGGAGAGATTTCACTACTTTTTTTTTGAATTTATTCATCAGGAGAATATGTACATGTAGGAGAATAGCTTTTTATTATTAAGTATTATTGCAGAACGAGTAGGTTAGAAGATTTTCATGAAGACTCACGATTTTCTGACATGTCATCTCGTACAGGTGCAACCGAAGAGGATCTAGCTCATGTCCTGTCCGTAAAAAGATGACTCGATGGATCGGAGAATGTCAGGCTTGTCACCGAGCGCCTTTCACCCATAGTCCTTTCATTGCAATATGCGATTTTCGTTTCAACTATTCCTGCTCTAAGTAACTTTTACTTCTTTCAAAGCATTTACCTTGTACGAATTGTTGATCGTAGGGGGCAAGGATCAATGATTGTGACTAATCGTAGACAAATTATTCCTGCGATGATGTTCCAGTTGCAAAGTACACTAGCAAGTCAGCTTACAGCACATCCGATGTTTAGTATCAACTTTACCTCTTTTGGAACACCCATCACCTGAGCATAATCACGATTAAGTTAATGTTAATCGCAGAATAGACCGTGAGCTCGGGCACATTATCGCAGTAGTAGTTCGGTACACCGAATTGCTTTTTAGTTTTAATAGACGAACTTGTCTACGACGAGTCGCTATTATCAATCGCTGCCACCTACCACGAACAGTTCAAAAAAGGTTATTAACTTGTGAAAGAAGTAAAATTTATTTAACGCTGGAGTAGTTGAAAGGAGAAACGCGTATTGCAATTAATGTACCGTGGGATATAGGCGCTCGGTGACAAGTCTGACATTCTCCGATGTCCATCGAGTCATCTTTTTACGGACAGGACACGAGCTAGATCCTCTTCGGTTACACCTGTATGAAATGACATATCAGAAAATCGTGAGTCTTCACGAAAATCTTTTAACCTACTCATTCTGCAGTAATACTTACAATTAATATCACTGGAAGTTGGAGCAACAGTTATATCAAAAATCGGACACCGATTGGTATAGTTTTAAGAAATCCTTTTGCATGCTCCGCTGAAATTTCGCCCCCTTACTCGTAAATAAATTTCAAGCACAGCATCGATATTTTGCTGCACCTATATTCTTCTGGGATATAAAAACCCTATTGACGGCTTTACACGCTTGTCAAGTATCGGCAAGCGTTCACAAGCCTCAAGTGACTACAAGCGCATTTGGAAGTCATTTACATGCTTGCCAAGCCTCGCCAAACATCCACAAGCCCCAAGCGCATTTGGAAGTCATTTACATGCTTGTGAATACGTCAGTGTGTTCCGAGCGGGCAAGCATGGCGGACGCGGATACAGAACTTGTTGCGGCTGTTGCTTGTGGTTTGTCATTTTTTTATTTACAATTGAAGCAGAGTGAAAGAAGAAAAGCCCGACGAAGGAGAAGATGGTGGATGATAAAAATTCATAAAAATCGTACCAGGTAACTATTAAATCATTTCATTATATTTAACTCGTAGTAAAAATAACGTAGTGATCAGACAGGGTTCAATGGACCCCGCGCAGAAGAAACAGTTGCCATATTTGCGTTCTTTTTGATGTATGGACTTAAACGTTGAACTGTAATTTAGTGTAAGACTTCCTCTTTATAATCTAATAATTTTGTTCTCCTTTTTTAAATTTTTTATGTTTTTGAAAAACTGCAGAAGTAAATTCTTTCAGAAATTTGAATTTTTTCAAAAAAATATTCATCAAAATTTCCATTTTTGAGATAGAGCAAAAAACTTCCTGCGTTTTACTCTCAAAATGGTACAAGCCCCGTCCCGCTTCAGTTGACCCACCCTCTAAAATAATTATTAAATGAATTGTAAAGTTACTGCTGCCTTATATTTTGTCTAGGCTGAAATGTAATGTTTTGTAGTACACTGCATGGCACAATGTGTTTCATAATGTACAATTGTAAACTAAAATCAGAATTGAAGAAAATAACGCTTTTGGTCATATTTTATCCGCCGGCTATTTTGAGCATTTCGAGCATTATATACGAATTAATTATTTAATTTTATTTGTAAAAGAATTCCTTTTGCATATGAAATGAACAAATGCTCGTCCCAACTTCGTTTCGGACTCAATATTTTCCTAATACACCAAGGAATTCATGGTTAACATTTCGTTAAAAACAAAAATGGCGTATTTCAGAGAATTAAATATTTGTAGAATAAACTAATTTTTTTCATATTATTCTCTTGTTTAGAAATGATATCTATTTTTTCCACTAAGTTCAGATTATAAGGAGCATTTTTTGTATAACGAATGTTTTTCTTAGAGTTCATTTAGTAGGAGAAAATTAGGTATACCTTTCACAAGATTAGAAAATATGAGAAATTTCAATAAATGTTAGGACGAGAACGCAATGTTGGATTAAAAAGAAATTTGAAAATTTATTAAAAATAGTAAAGTGCCTACTACAGAAAAAAAATTACAACACAATCTGTGACTCCAAGGTCGGCAGCATTTTAAGATGATATGGAATCCCCCATATATATTTCATTAGTATGGGGTCCACTGAACCCGTGTCACCACTACGGGTTAATGTTCAGGTCACCCTTAACTACTCCCACAATATTTATAGTACATTATGCTATATTTTGTTACAGACAATTTATGGAAAATAAATTTAGTGAACTTTCATATGAACCATCTGGAGAGTTCGATAACTTTTGCCGTATGAGCTATACTGATTTCGAGGTTTTGCTAAACAAAATATCACCAATAATTTCCAAGCAAGATACAGACTTCAGAGAAGCAATACCAGCTAAATATCGTCTTGCGATAGCACTACGATTTTTAGCATCTGGTGACTCCTACAGGAGTCTACACTACTTGTTTAAAGTATCCGTTCCAAGCATATCGAAAATTATTTCTGAAGTTTGCCGAGCTCTTAATGAAGTTTTGAAGGATGAAGTAAAGGTAAGTTTGTGAAATAAAACAGTAATTTTCATTCATTTCAGTTTAATAAGAATCATATCAAATCTGTACCATATGATATTGAGCTTGATAATATTTATTACTTAAATTAGTAACTCAATATTTAAATTGAAGTATTACGAATCAACATTGTCACATGCATTCAAAAACGCCGCATTTATAACGTTGCGCTTCGACGATGACGCGGGCTGGATTATTTCATCTGATACGATAATGGGATGCGAGGGTTTAGTTGATGGAGCTTGGGGATCTTCACTTGCTATGATCGGGATGGGCTGATAACAAGAGGTTTTTGTACATGAAGAGCGGTTTGATGTAAAAGCACTAGCGACTGATAGGGGTGTAGAATAATATTGGGGATATGGTGTATAACGTGTAAATGACCTTTGGTTGATTCTTTCTATAAATAACCCATCGATTTGGTACATTAGCATTTTCCGTTCATCATTTGGCAGTTCGCGCAGCTTTGTAGCCAACAGCTTAGAATATAAATCGCAATCATCGTCTTCTTGAACACGCTTGCTTTCACTTTGCCTTTGACCTAAAGCATTTGTAAGTTGGACGAATGCTGCGGCCATTTGCTGTTCAGGCACTTTAGGAGAAGGGCGAGTACGAGATCGAGATCTCGGAGTAGACGTCGATGGTAGGGTGGATGTATGAAATGTGTTATGGTGTGTTTGCGAAGAATCATTTGCTGCCTCTTCCGTTTCTTCAGGCTCTGCATTTTCTTGTGATTGCTAAAAAACATGAATGATTAAAACTTACTCTTACAGTTTATTTATCTTGTTACAGATGCCCGCAACAGCAGAAGGATGGCTGGCTATAGAAGAAGGATTTAGGAACAAATTTCCACACTGCGTAGGTTCACTGGACGGCAAGCATGTGGTTATAGAAAGCCCATCTCATAGCGGAACAGAGTATTTCAATTATAAGAGAACTTTTAGCATCGTTCTTTTGGCATTAGTGGACAGCCAATATAAATTTATATTTGCAGACATAGGAAGTCAGGGGAGAATTAGTGATGGTGGAGTTTTTAACAAATCATTATTATGGCAAAGAATGTCCACAAACGAGATTAATTTTCCCCCGCCATGTCCACTTCCAGGATCGGATATTGATGTGCCATACATAATTTTAGCTGATGGTGCTTTTGCACTGAGTATGCACGTAATGAAGCCCTATCCTGGAAACCATGACGTAGGTTCACAAAAAAGGATCTTTAACCAAACCTTATCCAGATCCCGGGTTGTAGTAGAAAATACGTTTGGAATTTTAACCTCAGTGTTTCGAATTTTCCGACGCCCTATTGCTTTAGAACCACAAATTGTGTCGGAAATTACAATGACTTGTGTATTACTGCATAACTATTTGAGGACGAGTAAAACTTCTTCAAATAGATATACTCCTCCGGGATCGTTTGACGTATATGATAGTAATGGCAATCAGATCACACCTGGTTCATGGCGAAGATATAACAACGAATACAATGCAATGAAAGATTTGCCGTCTGTACCACGAAGATCTCCTTTGAATGCGAGACAAATCAGGGAAGAATTTACTTCATATTTTTATAGAAATGTGTGTGTATGAGGAATGATGTAAGACAATCTAAATTGGAAATAAATGAATCATAGTTAAGCTTCTTTTTACTTACCGTTTCTGTATTGATACCATCGTTACAGGTATAGACTGGCAATAAAAATGTCTCCATTGTTTGGTATGCGAACCAAACCGGTTCGTATATATCTCCGGCACCTGCAACGAAGCACACATAATTACAACCAATGCCTCTCCTCCTACTTTCATGTTACACCTGATAAGTTATTTCGAAATCACATACAAATACCCAATTTTATTTAAGAAAGTCTAGAAACCTCGAAATACATCGAAGGAAAACAATATTTAAAAAAATGCAGTTGATGGTTGTAACTTATTTTTGGGCCACCCTGTATACATGAATCTGCCATAAATAAACAAATAGTACTTAATATCACTCTATATAAAGGCGTGTATACTGAACATTGGAAAATATCACAAGATCATTACTATTTACTCAAGGTTAACCCTAAAAGCACTTTTAGCAACTTTCTAACTGCTGTAACTTCGTAAATATGAATTTGACCACAAAATCGTAACAGACCTTTTCTTTTTAAAATGACCCAGGTAATATAAATATGTACTTTTTAAAACAAAATTTATATTTCTTCAAAACTTGTTTAAACAAATGCGTTTTAAACAATAACATTTCACTCGAACGCAAAATCAATAGCGATATTCCTATTCTACGGGTGAAAATACATAAGACAAACTTTTATTTATCCTTTGCACTTCAAACCCCAATGAGAGGTCAACATGGAAAATATTCTAACACATTTTTTGCATTTTTTACAGATATCCGGCAATTATTTTGTCGGACAATAATTCCACTGCATTGTAAACTTAATTTCACACAAAATGAAAAAAAAAAGTAATGTTGGTAATGATGTCAACATGCTTCATAAAAATGACATGTTCAGAGTGTCGGACTGGACATACCCGGCAGAAAACTTGTCGGACAATGTTACCGTTTGATTTCATAAATATTTATCTTACTTCGGGCAAAGAATCAGATTGTTGGTCATCAATAAACAAAATTCATAAAATTGACATATTTGTTAATTAATATCGCGAAACTCCGGCGGAAACCAGACTTTTCGCAAATAAAAAAGCTGGCAGATTCGGCAAAATGAAGATGCTCACAAAGTTTCAGAGGAGTGGTAATCAATTTTTTTTTCTTATGAGGGATCCCTTACTATTAGAGATGTGCGATGTTACCCAACGAAGCATCGATCATGAAATTCACGCAGACATTTGTTTAGGCAACCGCAACGGCTCCTCGACCCTTTCTCCACTTTCACTAGACTCGCGGGATGGCATGAGCACCCTTTGTCCTCCGTTACCGTCTGCGGTCGACCTATCCATGAACGAGAAGCACGTTGCCCTGCCATAAATTAAGCCATTGAGACGCGCGTAGGGATGTCGGCGCATCCGCGTCTCTCCGGAGCCTTTCGCACGGTTTTACTCTTCCACTTTTTCGAAACTTTCCTCTTGCATCGTGGAATAGAAAAAACCCGCCCTTCTGCCGAAGCGTACCCCCGCCTTGCGAATTTGTATTATTTAGCTCATTATATTTATTTCTTAAATAAAACCGACAAAATGACAGAAATTGGAAAAATCGATTTCTTCTATTTTCTGGAAAATACATCGATGTCATATAGATTGCATCGAACTCGCAAATATCGTTTAAAAGAAGAGATTATCTCGGAAAAAACCATCGATTTTTAGTAATCGATGAATAATCGCACATCCATAGTAAGCACATCCCATTCGTACTACGAATGTATCTAACTACTACTGCTAAACAAATGTTAAGACCCTTTCAGAATAAAGGACATGCAGTTAGTTCTGTTATTATACTGCTAGGTGGGTAGGTTACTGTTCTTATTAATATGGCAAATAAAAGTGATACATACCTGCACCGGAACGGAAAGATTCCTGCTTCTTTTTCAGATGTTTGCGGAAACTTGTCATCAGTATTTCCTTCTTACTTTTTAATTCTTTCACTGGCTTCTGCGTTAATTCACTAAGATGAGTCCAGGCATCTGCCACTTTCTTTTTATCCTTATGATTCTTATCCTTCGGATTCCATATGCAAGGTTCACCTTGATAATACTCCAGAAATGATATAGTTTCCTCGTTCGACCAGCCACTCTTTTCCATTACGAAAAAATACGTAGAGTACGTTCGTCCGTCCGTCGCGAGATCACAAGCGAAACTAAACGCCTACTAGTACAGTAGACAGGCTGAGAAAATCGACTTTTCCTCACTTGTGCCCATTTCGAGGCCTTTTCCAGCCTATTCTGCCGATATCTGGTGACACCGACCGGGAGTCTGCAGACTGTCAAAAGATTGCTTCGTCCAAAGTGGGTCCTTTTTCCAAAGTGATGAACGCAACGTGAAATGAGCCGTCTATACTTCTCTTTATTTTATTTTGAGAAATGGGCATTCGTGAGAAAAAGTAGTATATGTCATTCGGCGGAAAAAAATCCTCAGATTTTTAAGCCTTCCGCGAGCCTCGTCCCCCCACCATGCCTCGTGTGGCGACTTAATTAAATACAGTCTAACAGCCCGTTCACACGATACGGTTTTTTCCCGTTTCGGTATTTTACCGAATCCGTTTTTTTACCGTGTGCTGCAGTGGCGCATACATTGAAATGGGCGCGTTCACACGGTACGTCTTCGAAACTCATACGGCAATTTCACCGATTCGATCGAGACTGGCGTTCGGTTTTCGGGGGTCGTGTTCACACGATACGGTTTTTTCCCGTTTCGGTAAATTCACCGAATCGGTTTTTTACCGTGTGCTGCAGTGGCGCATACATTTAAATGGGCGCGTTCACACGGTACGTCTTCGAAACGCATACGGCAATTTCACCGATTCGGTCGCGACTGACATTCGGTCTTGTCACTGAAAACCGAATGGCCCAATTCGGGAAAATAATCAAATCGGTTGCTAGTGGCAATGTTTATGCATCGAAGTGTTCAGACAGGATAGTTTTCGTACTGATAGGGCTCATGCATGGCCGGGTGATGGCGCGACAATAAACAATGATTTTAACCCTTTTAGTACCGGACGACGATATATCGTCGTTCTCTGCACTTGCGAAAAGTGCCAGCGACGATATATCGTTGCGTATGCGATGGCGCCATGTTCTTCGCATAATGAAAAGCTCTATCTGAAAATAAATTTATAAAACATTATAAACGATCTAATAACATTGCAAAGTAATGTAATAAAAATTGTTTTTGAGTATCCTTTGCATTCGCTCGAGCGGCACTGTTTCGACGCCCGGGCGATTGGTTGACACGTCCACTCGACGTGTGCGAAACACTTGCCAGAGCCGTAGCCGAGATAGGTATAGTGTCAGGGGGCTGAACGATTCGGTAGAATTTTACCGAAACGGTGAAAAACCGTATAGTCTGAACGGGCTGTTCGGTAAAATTACCGAAACGGTGAAAAACCGCATCGTGTGAACGAAAAAACCGTATCGTGTGAACGGGCTGTAAAAAACCTCGGATCTCCGCCTAATAACATAACGTAGGTATTATTGTTGTCCACTTTCATTTACAAGAGTGTCCGATTTCAATTTTTCTTCTTTTGAAATACTCGGAAAAATGTATAGAACAAAAGTTACATAAAGCCAAAGTGTGTTTTTCAATTTTTAATAAAAATGTAATTTTTGTACTGCTTCTTTTTACATTTCTCGACAACTATTGAGAAGTTATCGAAACATGCTACGGAAAAAATTTATAGAATTTCAAGACGAAACGATTGGTTATAATATCATTTTGTTACGATGAATAATTCTGAAGATATTGCATTTTGTATATACATACGCACTGTAGCGCTCGCGCGCTCTTATAAACAAATGCCTCTAACTTCACTAAAAATTGATATTTTTCGATGATTTTTGTTTTGTTTTAAAGGTAATGAAATATTGCAATCACATCAGAAACAAAAACTTGTCAATTTTCCGGTTTTAGGCCAGTTATTGAGCGTCAAAAATGCATTTACTCGTTTTAATAGCAAAAACGCTCGAGCAATAACAGATTATTTCTCTCTGACGCATGAACTCACGTCGCGTTATCCTTGTCGCACCTGCGAGAAACGCTAAACTCGAGCTTCTCGACTCCGAAAAGAAGCAATACTCATAGTGAAGAGGCATTTGTTTACAAGAACGCCCTTTGATCTGTGTTCAAAAACCGACACTCGGTCGGATCGGCACAAGCCAAGCCAAGACAAGCCAAACGCCCCCGTTCACACGCTTGTGCTTGTGGATGCTTTCCGAGTCTTGGCAAGCATGTAAACGGCGACCAGCTTCTCCAAGCTCGCGCAAGCGGCCGCAAGACAACCCAAACACCCCTGTTCACACGCTTGTGCTTGTGGATGCATGCCGAGGCTTGGCAAGCGTGTAAAGGCCCCATATAAAATTCAGCCCTAACAAGTACAATCTTATCGAGCTGTACCTTATCGAGGAGATCTTTCAACGTAATGATTCCGAAATGCTTCTATGCTGTTTTGCAACATTCGCGAATTTATCGAGAAATATATGAATCACATATTTCAGAAACCCTGTAAGTACACAGAACCTTACTTTTCAGGAAAGACGAAAAACTAGTAAATAGCCAATTTTTTATTTTTATTGCAATTCTAAACATGTGTTAATTTTGGAAAAATATTCTTTCATCGATTTGTATTAATTGTTAGGAAAAAAAAAGTCATTGCTAATGTTATAAACAGATATTTATGCTGTAATTACGTGGTTTCTGAATTACATGGTAAATTGCATTAAATTTCCTAGTAAATATTAAGTAAAATTAGCTGATTTAACATTTTTATTCGTGTAATGTGCAAGTACAATGTAAACAATTGTTATATGCCCTATTAGTCAAGAATATCTTCTGGGTCATCTTTATTCACCACTGGCCATTCAAAGATTTTATTGTAAAAGTACTGGACATGGTTACTGTCTGGCAAATACGGTTTGAATTTCTCAATATCTCTCATTTTTTTAACATTAAGAGGTATACGTTTACGGAGTTCCTGCACTACACGTCATCATAACATACCTCGAAAATACGATAAGATGCCTAGAAATAGCTGGGTTTCTGCATAAAATGGATGGAGCACCATTTCAAATAGAAGTTCCAGTTAAAACCTCAATTTTCCTAAAAATGTCACTTACGGGGTTTCTGAAATATGTGATTCATATATTATGAGTAAAGGAATGTTTCTAACATACGGTAATGTTCACGAATATTGTAAAATATCGCAGGAATGTTACAGAAAAGTTGCTTGCAAAAACGTACTTTGCGGGGTGCAAATGATGATATTTTGTAATCCATCGTTACACCAGAGGCGAAGAAGACATGAAATAGAAGTGAGGTACATGTACACCACGTTTGACAAGTCGGTATATAAATTGAAACTTGTGATAGTATAATATGAAAGAGGAAAAACTTATATCGATAAAGAAAAAATAATAATAAAGTAGTTACTCCATTATTGTAATGCAATTCCATTGTATCACTTATTTTTCTGCTACGACTTTAATTGCTGATAGCGAAGAAAAATTAAATTTATTGGTTGATCCATCCACTATCAACAATCAAAGTCGTAGCAGAAAAATAAGGGATATAATGGAATTGGATTACAATAATAGAGTAACTACTTCATTATTTTTTTTCTTTATCGATATAAGTTTTTCCTCTTTCGTATTATACAATCACAAGTTTCAATTTATATACCGACTTGTCAAACGTGAAGTGTACATGTACCTCACTTCTATTTCATCTCTTCTTCGCCTCTGGTGTAACGATGGATTACAAAATATCATCATTTGCACCCCACAAAGCACGTTCTTACAAGTAACTTTTCTGTAACATTCCTGCGATATTTTACAATATTCGTGAACACTACCGTATGTTAGAAATATATACTGCTCGATAAAAACGTTTCGGAATCATTATGTCGAAAAATCTCCTCGATAAGGTATAGTCCGATAAGATTGTACTTGTTCGGGCTGAATTATATAGGGCTTTTATAATTATTTTAGGAAGTTCCAGAAGAATATAGATGCAGCGAAATATCGATGCTCTCTGCTAGAAAGAGTAAGGAATAACTCTCGAACGAATATTCGGGCTATGGCACGAAAGGTTAGAATCAGAGGTTAGCAAGTCTACGGGTTCGGAGGATATTAAAGAATATTCATCCATTTAAAAAGTGATGTACGTCCATGCACTCGAGACAGCAGATCCAGCTCGCCGAATGAACTGATGCAGCAGGTTCTTGGAACAACAAGTGGATAATCCCTCGTTCGAAAGAAACCCCCTCGGGTTCGCATACGATTTGTAACAAATTGTAAATAACACAAACAATTTAAAATATACTGAACTAACTAAACGTAGAAACTGAGATTATATTAATCTAAGTTAACCAATTCTAATAATGACAGAATTAAGAAAAATGATATATTTCCTCTTTCGTATTATACTACCAATTTTTATATACCGACCTGTTAAATGCAATGAATGCAACTAATGCAACTGGTTCTTGTTGGAACAAGTGGATGATCCCTCGTTGGAAAGAAACCTCCTCGGGTTCGCAAACGATCTGTAATAAATTGTAAATTACACAATTATATGCAGCATTTCACTTTTAAAATATACCGAACTTACTCAGCGTAAAAATTAAGAACCAATTTATATACCGACCTGTCAAATGCAATGAATGCAACTAATGCAACTGGTTCTTGTTGGAACAACAAGTGGATGATCCCTCGTTCGAAAGAAACCTCCTCGGGTTTGCATACGATCTGTAACAAATTGTAAATTACATAATCATATGCAGCATTTCACTATTTAAAATATACCGAACTTACTCGAGCGTAGAAATTAATAAACTATATCTGAGTTAATCAATTGTATTCTAATAATGACAGAATTATTAAAAATGATATATTTCGTCTTTCGTATTATACTACGTTATTCAGCACTTATCTGCCTAATCGGTATCAGTAATTTCTCATTGACCGTCGTTACACCGGAGACGAAGAAGAGATGAAATAGAAGTGAGGTACGTGTATACTTCAGGTTTGACAGGTCGGTGTGTAAATTGGAACTTGTGATAGTACGAAAGAGGAAATATATCGATAGAGAAAAATAGTGATAAAGTAATTACTTGATTATTGTAATCCAATTCCATTACATCTCCTATTCTGCCACGGCTTGTATTGATGACTGACAAGAAGAAAAACCTTCGATTTTTCCCGTGCTCGCATGACCCTGAAAACAATAAATAGAACGAACACAAAGATATTGTCCTTCCATTGTGTGAAAGTGAGGTTAAAGCTGTCAGATGGCAATTACACTTATCTGATGGCAATTCTCCTGAGACCGTCTCCTTTCTTGCTCCTTTCTTGATGCACAGGCAACTAGAGAAGAATACCACTGCACCCGTTCACTATCTCGATATGAAAAAAATCCAAACGATTATCAAGCTATCACATTCACCACTATTGAGATTCACTACTCCGATTACACTGAATTTTTACTTTTTATTAACAAGCGCGTCCGAGGGTCGAAAAAATGCGAGGGAAATCGTTTCGCGAATGGATATATTTTATTAATTTTGAAAAACAACTAAACATTCAAGGAATATATTCTCTCACACACTCTCGCATACATTTGATGGCCTATGCGTGTGGCCGCATCTGTGTACACATTTCCGACCATGGCCGAATATCGCCGAAGACAGGTGGAATTTTTGTGAGATTTTGACATATACATATCGCCCGAGAAATCGGATTCTTGACTTTTGAGGCGCGAGGAGTGTGGCTTCGCGTTGCTAAGGAAAAATCTCTGTTAATATGTAACTTACAACATTTACTCTGGTCTCTATCGATAGAGAATAGTCGATTTATATGGCGTAACTAAGCATAGTTTTGGTTACAACCGTATATTTATTGAGAAAATTCGATGTTAAAATTGAGGGGCGAAGGGGGGGCAGACATTTTTCCTGTAAAGATACACGGGTGCTCGCGGCGACAGCGCTAGCGGCGTCGTTCTGACGACTTGAATGAACATGCCGCGAGGCACTACCGTGTCTCTTGATGGCCTCTAAGAACGCATACCGTAATTTCCCACAACTATGGTCCTGACCACAAGTATGGTCCAAAATGATTGTTCTTTATATTCGAGGTACGTAAGTACCTACCTAAAGCGGTCTATCCCATCACTTTACTTTCATTAAGTACTCCCAAGTTTTCGCTAGATGACACCCAATACTGAAATACAGATTTATATTCGTAACAATGCGCATTTGGACCATACTTGTGGTCCAGGACCATAGTTGTGGGAAATTACGGTACTACAAGACTTGCAGTGATATTGCACATGGGTTTCGTCTTTGTGACGCCTTGCGCTAGATTTGACTAAGATTATCGACAGATGCACAGTCTTGGGCAAAATCTATAGCCATATGCAGAAGCAGACAACTAGTGAACTGCAGCAGACTGTTAATAGCATAAGTACTTATCGAAAATGAGAGGATTCGGTTTCATAAATTCAATTTCGAAATATATTAATTTTTTATAATACAAAAGTAATGTAATTATCAACGCCAATACAACAAGCCATCGAAAATTCGACTTGCATAACCGGAAGTCCGAGATATCCAGATTTGAATTTCCGTCCATTTGCATTGCATATTCAACATACTAATCAGTAGTAACTGACCCCCCCCCCCCCGTATGTATGTATGCGTACGTATGCGAGTATGGAAACGTTTCATTTTCTGAAAACATTCTCGTCTGGAGCGTTAAATGTTTCACATTAAAATCCAATTCTGTGTATGTACACGGTAATCACTAATTTCGCGAGAACCATTTTTAATGAACATTTATAATTGTATGACCGGTTCCAACGTTTAAATTTTCGAAATTAAGTTCTCTAGAATTTAATTCCTCCATATTACTCTACTTACACTGATAATAAAATATAGATGAATCATGGAGCGTAATAGAGCCCGTGTTACAATATGAGAAAACTTTTCTTCGACGTGGACAATTATTTCTCCCAATATGTATAGTCCCGCTGAAGCGAGAAGTCAGATTGAAAGAAATAATATTGTTCACATGGAAAAAATATTTTCCCTAATAAAATCAATGTCATTAGAAAATAAAGTTATATATTAAATGATGTCCACTGTGAATAAAGTAATATCCTTGTGAAATCTTTTTAAACATTACAAAAGTAAGACTACAATGGGACTTTGTGGCATATCGGTTACATGCTCGTCATATTCTCGAAACCTTCCTATAAAGTGTTGTGCTGTGAGAGACAGTTATAATATAATTTTTACGAAATGATTATCAAATCGGAAACAGCTGGTAATAATAATTTTTTATGAATTTTTGTCGCTATTATACGGATACGTTTGCAATGTACAAAGCGAAAAACTTATTGCTGCAAATTTGCTACCATCTCACATGCTAATATTTTGCTAACATTTGAAGTTAGCAATTGTTGCTATCATTTTGCTACCAATAAGCTAAGATGACAATTTGATTTCCACATATTGATGACAACATGATTGCAACAGTTACTAATACATGATTGCTTCCAGGTTACTTTTACACGTTTTGTTATCTGGGTTATTTTCATCTGTTCAACTTATAGCTTGATTTAAATGAGCTCTGTGAATTCGTTGGATTATTTAACTTTCATATATTCATGTACAGAACTTTTCAGTCATTATTTCCTATGACTGTTAGTAAATACATATATCTCTTAAAGCTTACCGAAAATATCGTTGGATCGAAGCTATCAAACCTCTCAATTTCTACTTGAATTTGTATGATATATGAGAAAAATATAACGAAAAGAAGAGATCAGCTGATAGGCCATATATTAAGACATGAGGGACTGCTAAGAGACATCTTAGAAGCAGAAACGAGAAAAAAGAGAGGTATAGGTAGACCGCGGTTAGACTACATATCGCAAATCGTTAAGGATGTAGGTTGTTCGAAATACAGGGAAATGAAAAGATTAGCGAAGGATAGGAAAAGATGAAGAATGGTATCAAACCAGTCTTAGGACTGATAACTTTATGATGATGATGATGAGAAAGGAATTCAAAGATTTAAATAAGTTGCCTGCTAATTCAAACCTTTGACTAACAATAAGTAATTCATCCCATTTTGTATCATATTTTTTTACTCACATTTATACTTCATATTTCAAACGTCAAATTTTTATATCTACAATTGGTAAACTCTTTGAAAAGAAAATATATTCTTAATTTTTAGACGTTACTGTAGAATGAATTAAGTAAAAAAGAAGTGAAGTGATGGTAGTCACTGAAAGTTTAACAGAAATATGGACTGCCAAGGTAAGCTTACAATGGAAACGACGCGTCTGCTCATTACCGAAATGTTACCAGAGAAGATCGCGCGGTGCAATGCTTGTCCCAGTCCAAATCGTCACAGAAACGATGCGGCTTCATCATTTCTGGTACCGATTTTCAAGTTTGCGTGAATAATTTTAACGATCTAATGTCTGATTTCTTTCGAATTATCGAAAATCATAAATTCGTACGCAGTTGTCGAGCTCATTCATGTAGTCGAACGATTTCAACTCCTGTCGTATCGCGATGCAGGAAACTAATTGTAAGAGGAAAACGACACGACACTTAGGGCCGATTCCACCAACTCTGATTAAATGCTTGATTACCTAATCACGATTATATTTAATCGGCGTTCTAATCATGATTAACTGCACAATTCGTTCCACCATGAATTTTTAACCCCCGATTATCTAATCATATACCCTCTTCGCAATAAGTTTTGGTTTTGTTGTAACGGTGATTCTGATTGGTTCATCAACGGAACTTGTAATGGAGTAGGAGGAAAACCTGACGTGATCAACTGACGCGCCGCAAGCCGAGCTCAGTGAGCTGCCGAAATCTCCAACAGAATTTAAAAAGGAACCAGTTGCATAATACCGGAGAGCAAGCAGGAGTTGTACTCTGGGTGCAATAGCGTGGTTTTTGAAATGTGCACTCCCTTTATTTAGTAAATACAGAAAATTCTACGCGATTTTTAACGTAATATGATAATGTTGCGATATTTTAAAATAGATTATATATTATTTTTAAGAAGTAATTTATCTTTCTGTAGCGTGTTGCAAATTATGTACAATTTCCAGAAGCAAAGCTTCAACACTGTCTTTCGATAACCGAAAACGCGTAATGAAATCCAAATCATTCAAAGTTTGGAAATAATTAATTCGTTCCTTAATTAAATGTGGCCTTCTATCAATTTCGATACTATTTTCATCATCAGATGATGATAAAATATCGTCGTAAAATAAATTCATGTTCGATATAGTATTGCACAGCAGTGAAACTTCGACTTTGAGGTTATGTTGATCCACGTTAATCACTGGTTAGGTTCCTAATCGGCCAAAAATGGCTGATTAAGTTCAACGGTGATTATCTCACTTTAATCATGGTTTAAAAATTGGTGGAACGCAAGAGCATGATTAAATTAAGCTAATCGGGAATTAACAATTTAATCAGAGTTGGTGGTTTCGGCCCTTAGGCACACAATAACACTCTTTAATATCTAATAACTCGACTCAACTCTTCGGGGGGACCCGAGTCGAAATTTTGCCCCTATTTTGATGGCCAGAGCCTCTCCATTGAGTAGAAGCTAAGGCATCCAAAGTAGGTTCTCGCTCTGTTATTTTGCTTCTACTTTGAAGCTAAAGATGGAACAAATTTCCTTAAATTCCACTTTTAGCTTCAAAGTAGGGGCGAAATTTGAACCTCATTTGAATGCCATAGCCTCTACCAGCTAATCCCTGCATATTATTGCTATTATTATTATTTTGGGAATGAAAATTAGATTAATTGATATATTGATTTTTATCAATTAATAAATAATAATATTTAATTCATTAATAACATTTTAATTAATAGCAATAGTAACAATCAAGCAACAAACAATCATGCTACCAATAGCATATCAATTAATAACAATATTAATTAATTAATAATAATATTCATCAATTCATATTGAGTAGGTGATTAATATTGAATGAATAATCAATATAATAAAAGAAAGTGTGGTAAGTCTGTGCGTTCCCATAAAACTCTGGAACCGCTAATCGTAGCCCCATGGGGGTTATAGGGTATGGTAGCCCTACATCCCCCATCGATGAAGAAGTTTTTGTTTTGGAACTGCAGGGGTTGGTTCAGAAGATTTAGGGGTTAAAAGGGTGCCGCCCACCAATGGACTTCTTCCAGCGACTATCTCAAGTGCTTTACAGTGTCATAAAATTTTCAAAAATATTTCGGACTCTTCCAGAATGTTCCGGGCCGTTCCAAGATGTTCTAGAATGTTCCAAAATACTCTACAATGTTCCAAAATGTTCAAGAATATTCTAGAAAGTTCTGAAATGATCTAGAATGATCCAGAACTTTCTAAAAAGTTCTAAAATGTTTTAGCCCACAGAATTTTTAAACTCGTTGAATGTGCCAGGGATGCCTTTGCACTGTTTGAGATTAAAAAAAGGATCACCAATTATTTTGTTAAGGAATTTAGATTCACCCAGATTATGTAATAGAACAAGAATGACCGTGAAGCAGTTATCAAACAATATAATCGAAGCACGAATAATGTCGGGAGAACGTAAAGGAGAAACAGTACCTATTTTTATTCCGAGGATACCCCTTATATCCACTGAACTGCCGTTTCAATTCAAAAGAATTCAATTTCCAATAGCATATGTAATTGAATAAAGAAGGGAGTGTTCTTTCACCGATGTAAGCGATGTTGTATTGAGAATATGATGACTTAGTTCAGCTTTATGATTTTTGGAGTTGAAAGTTTATCCCTTTAATTTACATTTTGTGGGAACTTACTAGCTTTCCCGAGCAGGGCGAGGGCCACATATGCTAGTGCTTAAAAAAAGAGAGAGCCGCCACGGGACGCCTGGTAGATGTTAAACATCTGAATGATATTTTAGTGGAAGAATACAGTGCGGGATGTGTGGTAAGGGAAATAAGACAAAAAATAGTGTCTTATGTCATAAGGCGGAAATCCGAGGTTTTTTCAGACTGTGTTTAATCAGGTCGTAACACGAGGCATGGTTTGGGGATGCGGCTCGCCGAAGACGAGCCTCTTCCCCTCACCATGCCCCGTGCTACGACCTAAACACAGTCTTAAAAATCCGAGGATTTCAGCCGAATGACATATTAGTTATTTTCGTTATTAGGGCGTGAAGCGCTGTTTTTAACGAGTGTGAAGTTTGCCGCACGAGCGAAGCGAGTACGGCAATCACACTCGTTAGAACGGCGCGAAACAACCGAATAACGAATTCTATTTTTTGTCACTAAGTGTCAAATACGAAGTTGACGATTTCACGCACTGCGCAGGTTATTTCATGCACTGCGCAACTTTTCACGAATTGGTGTGTGAAAGATGATTTCACATGCGTCGAGGACGCCCATGAAACCGAGTATTTGACACTGAGTGACAAAAACTATTTTTCCTCACGAATGCCCATTTCTCAAAACAAAACAAACAGAAGTCTACATGGCTCATTTCACGTTGCGTTTATCAGTTTGGAAAAAGGACTCACTTCGGACTAAACAATCTTTTGACAGCCTACGGACTCCCGGTCGGGGTCAGGTAGGCAAAACGCCATCTTACGGTCTAAAAAGAGGCTGGAAAAAGCCTCGAAATGGGCATGAGTGAGGAAAAACGATTTTCATTTTCGTTGACAACAATTTTTAATCGGCTTCCTGATCTGTTACTTCCGTTACAATAGCAGTGCTATGTGTCGTTGCAAAATTAGATTCTACGAAAGTTACAATGGACCGATGATAACTAAAATATATGACGAACGTTTTAGATGTACCTAATGTTTTCAAGATATCTTGAAAACACTGCATCTATGGTCGTTCCATATTTCGTTGTAGGGTCTTTTGCATGGTTGTTCATAACCAACTGTAACTCGTTTTGAAGGAAATTAGTGTGAGGTAATGATGCAGGTTTTAGGCTTCATAGGCAAAGTTTACATTAAAATCTCCTGCTAAAATTAATGGAAGTTTATGGAAATTTTCTTGTAATATCGCTGAACCCGCCGGGCTGTAAACAATTAATCGTCGGTGTATGAATTTTATGATATTTTCCATTTTTTGATTTGGAGAGATATACAAAACAATCATAACGTGTTCCCTTCCACCGCCCATCACAATTTGTGTAGTAACATTTAATGTGTTCTTATTCTGATAGATAGCTACCCCAGCAGCTCTAACGTTTTGTCGTTTGAACATAGCAATGCAATCAAAGTTGGATATGTCAACGTTCTCTTCCTGAGGAAGCCATATTTCATATAATAATAAGAAGCTACTTTTCTTGAAAACAGAATCTTGTAAATCTGGAGCATGTTTCCTGAAACTTTGACAGTTGACAGTGTATATCTACAATCCCTCCCTTGACTTTATGAAATCTGTGATTAGCTCTTGCAGTGTTGTGAGTCTGTTTAACGATAATCTTTCAAGTTCTTGTTGCAAAGATAAAACCGATGGATCAGTTTTTATACCACGATAAAATTTTAAATCATTATTCCGTGTACATATGTGCAAATCTTCAAGGCTCGTTACTCACGATAGAGGCACATGCAGCAACTAGAGAGAATGAGTTTTGTTATATGTCACAGGAGAAATCGAGCAAGTGCCGATACCTATGGCCGATAACTTGACATTTGACTTCGGTAGTTTTTGCTGACGGTCGAGTCTTTGATAGTTAGAGTTGGCTTTAGAAGAGTGCGCTACGTGGGGCGAAAAGTGTGAACGTCTGATTTCCCGATAGCTGTCAATTCGGGTCAATAGACGAAACACTTCGACCTCCCGAATTGACAGCTATCGGGAAATCAGACGTTTGGTACTATGTTTCTCCTTGAAACTTGTGAGTAGTCAAAGCGCATCCAGGTATCAAAGGAAAATGATTTCTTTTCGCCATGATCGTTTTGTTATGACTGAGGATTACGCTCGAAGTTCTACGTGTAATGGGAATAGCACGTTTATCAATATTGTGTTCAGTCATGTACGTAGCTGCTTTTCTTCTCGCTTTCGTCCCAGTTTTTTTATCTGCAAAAACGAGCCATACACGAGGGGTTTCGTTATTTTCATTTTGTTCTAGATGAACCAATGTTGCAACGGTACAGTTAGCTAATCCATCTCCAACGTCGATATTGGTTGTGATGAGGTAGGGTTTTTTGAGAACGAAAATTATTTCGCACGGTAGACCACCAGTATCAATCACTGCCATCTTGTGTAACTTTTGCCTTGCAGATACTTGCACTTCGTGATTAGTGCGGCCATTGAAAACGTCCATTGCTACTGATATTATTTTGTGTTTGTGATTGATTGATTGATTGATTGATTGATTCAAATTTATTTAGCCTTCTCGGCTATTTCTGTATGTCCTTTACATTCTCTTCGCATCCACACATTCACACATTCCAGTTATATCATACTTTACTCATGTACTTCTTCTTTCCATCCATCCCTTCGCATTACACTTCCGTGTCATCCATTCTTCCGTTCATTCCGCTTCACACTATACATATATCGTTCTATATTTTCATCGTTTACTTAGAATGAACTCCCTCACTCCTTTTTTGAACAATTTCAGGTTTACACTATTTTTTACATCGCTCGGCAGCTCATTATACATTTTAGCTCCAGCATACATTAAGCTCTTTTGGGCGCTTGTTGTTCTTCGCATGGTTATTGCTATATTTTCAGCCTGCCGCGTTCGCATTCCTCCCCTGTTTCTCACTAGTTCGATGTTGCGACTCAGTTCCTGCGGCATCAGATTATTCACAAGTTTATACATGAAAACACTTACATTATACATTAGTCTCTCTTTAATTGTCATAAAATGTAGTGCTTCTAACATGTCAACAATTCTTGTATACTTATTTACTTGTAATATAGTTCTCATTGCTCTATTCTGCGCTAATTGTAGTTTCTCGACCTCGGTTTTTCCCATATTTATTATTACTGTAGCGCAATACTCAAAGTGCGGCGCTATGATCGTTTTATACACTACGCACCGCGTATACACTGATATATGTTGTCCTATCCTGTTCAAAAAACTTATTTTTTTCCCAACTTTTTTTAGAATATATTCGCAATGTTCTTTAAATAGTAGTTGGTCGTCCATTACCACTCCTAAGTACTTCAGTGACGCTACCCTTTCAAGCTCGATACCTCCTTTCGTGGTTACTCTAATTTCTCTACTTAATTCCTTTTTTGTACTTCTTATTATCATGTATTTCGTTTTATTTGTATTCATTTTCAGTTTATTTCCGTTAAGCCAGTTCTCTAATTTATTTAATGCTGCCTGCAGTTTGCACTCTATTTCTGCTACACTTTCACTTTCTACAAATATCATCGTGTCGTCTGCAAAAAGTTTGACTATCGAGTCCTCGGTTTTTACCTGCCCTATGTCATTTATATCTTTTATCTATATATATAAAAATGAATGTTTGTCTGTCTGTCTGTCTCTTATGCCTTCCTAAACCGTTCATCCGATTGCGATGAAATTTTGGGAAATGGTTGGACGCATGCCCGCGATGGTTTCTGAGTTGGTAAATCTTATACAGGGTGTTCAAAAAGTCCCGGTACGGCCGATTATCTCAGCGGGAAAACATTTTAGAGAAAAATGTTTAATACAAAACTTTAAGGATTTTCCCTTGGCTACCCAGTGGTCGTATTGGATTTGACCTTGACCGTGACCTTTAAGGTAATATCAAATGCCTTCCTAAACCGTTCATCCGATTGCGATGAAAAGTTGGAAAATGGTTGGACGCATGCCCGCGAATGTTTCTGAGTTAGTAAATCTTATATAGGGTGTTCAAAAAGTACCGGTACTGATGATTATTATGCCTTCCTAAACCGTTCATCCGATTGCGATGAAACTTTGAGGAATGGTTGGACGCATGCCCGCGAAGGTTTCTGAGTTAGTAAATCGTATACAGGGTGTTCGAAAAGTACCGGTACGGATGATTATTATGCCTTCCTAAACCGTTCATCCGATTGCGATGAAACTTTAGGGAATGGTTGGACGCATGCCCGCGAAGGTTTCTGAGTTAGTAAATCTTATACAGGGTGTTCAAAAAGTCCAGGCACAGCTGATTATCTCAGCGGGAAATCATTTTAGAGAAAAACGTTTAATATAAAACTTTTAGGATTTTTCCCTGGCTACCCAATGGTCATATTGGATTTGACATTGACAATGACCTTCTAGGTAAAATTGATTTTTTTAAATCCGAACCTCTATTTTATATACCGAAAATGAAAAGAGCGGGAAATTTCACGTTCAAATATGTCCTTGACCATTATTTCCATGTGACCTTTATGGTCAGCGGAGGTCAAATTAAGGTCAAGTACAGTTCGACTTCGTACCATGAAAGCTATGGGCCCTATACAAATTCTTTTTGATAGTAGGATTTAGGATTTTTTAGTGGGTGTACAATGGTGATATTGTATTTGACCTTGACCATGACCTTCATTTGGAATCTCTTACATCTGACATAATATTCCAAATCAGTTACACGAAAAATCGCTTAGTTCCAACCAAATTTAATCGAGGTAACAATCATCACTGGCAAATTCAAAGGCGAAGACGTCCTCATTCACGCATACCTATGATTTCCAACGATTTAACATTCGAATTCAAGCGGCTCCAGTTCCCTTTGCGTCTTGCTTTTGCTATTACCATCAACAAAGCACAAGGTCAATCGTTGACTATTGCTGGCTTAAATTTGGAAAATTCATGTTTTTCACACGGCCAATTGTATGTGGCTTGCTCCAGAGTTGGCACACCGAAAAATTTACACGTTTTTACTCCAAATAAAAAAATAAAAAACATTGTCTATCCGCTGGCCTTAAGATAAATTAATAAAAGAAATATACTTTCCAATTTAAATTAAATACATGTGTTTTTTTTAGCGTAGCATGGCTCCCTACCTATGAGTACAGATATCTGCTAAAAATTCATTAAATGACGACCAAAATCAATCCACAATCTACCCGTGCGAAGCCGGGACGGGCTGCTAGTATAATATAAAAAGCAATGGACCTAACACAGTTCCCTGCGGTACCCCGTATTCTGTTGATAATTTTGCAGATATTTTATTTCCTAGTTTTATTTGTTGGTATCTATTATTAACATATGATTTAAACCAATTCAATACTTTTGCTTTTATTCTATACCTTTCCATTTTCTGTAACAGTCTGCTTCTATCAATTGTTTCAAATGCCCTTTTCAGGTCCATAAATAGCACTCCTATCATTTTCCCTTTGCTAATTGCGATTTTCCATTGATCTAATACTCCCTGAATAGCTGTTTCGCACGAATGAGTTTTCCGAAATCCTGATTGATGTTCTATTAGTATGTTATTTTCCTCTATATAGTTATCTAATTGTGCTTTTACCACTAGCTCCAATACCTTTTCATAAGTCGGCAATACATTAATCGGCCTATGTTCACTAGCTAATGTTGTGTTCACTACTTTTTGTAGGGGAGTAACCGTTGATACCTTCCATTCGCTTGGACATGTTCCTTCCTGTAATGAGCAGTTTATTACTTCTAACATATCTGCTCCTATTACTTCATATGTCTGTTTCAATAACAATGTCGAAATTCCTTCCTCCGTTCCTTTCTTGTTGGTCATTCCTTGTACTATTTGTTTTAGTTCTGTATCTGTTACCGCTTTAAATTCCTCCCAGCTACTTGTTCCATTATATTGCACGTTTAATTGCTCATCATCAGTATTACCGTTACTATCGATGCTTAAAACTATTTCCGAAATACTCTTGATAAAATACCTATTGAATTTATTTGCCACCTCCAACACATCTCCGCCTTCCCTTTCTCCTTCAAATTTAATATCTTCGTATCTACTACTACTATTTACGTTTCCATTAATAAGTTCCTTCAATGCTTTCCACATATTAGTGGGCTTTTCCTTATTTCTATCAATCGCTTCTTCGTAATACTTTTTCTTTTCATTTCTAATCTTAGTTACTACTCGGTTTCTGTATCTCCTGTATTGTTCCCAGTATACGTCTTCTTTTGTTTGTATCGCCAATTTATAGCACGCGTCCCTCATTTCTGTAATTTCCTTAATTTCTTCGCAGTACCATTTTTTATCAATCCACTTTGATGGTATTTTAAATGTTTTCTTTGGCGCTAATCTATCTAATGTATTTACTATGTCCGCAACTAGTCTATTCGCTTTTTCGTTAATTGCCTCGTGAATATTATTCATTTTGCTTCTACCTGTCCATACTTCTGCGAAATTTTCCGTTGTTAAGTTTCTTCTGTCTCTCGCAATGAACTCTTTCTTAATACTAGAATTTTTCTTTTTCTCAAATAATGCGATCACCCATGCATGATCTGTAATTATCGGTGTTTTCTTCACACATATATTCTGTTTTTTGTTTGCGAAGACTAAGTCTATAATCGTTTCGCTTCTATCTGTTATTCTTGTGGCCTCTTTTACGTATTGTTTTAATCCTAACGTCAATAGTTCATATTTTAATTTATTTGCATAAAACGTATCTGCTTTCATATTTATATTAAAATCTCCTAATATAACACACTCTCCTTTTGCACTCAGTTCTTCACTTAATTCTATAATATCTTCCACAAAATCTGCGTCTGACGAACTAGGTGAGTGATATACCACCGCCAGTGACCCTTTATATAAATTTTTGTCTTGTATTCCTATCGTTACACACCAATAGTTTCCTGTTATTTTTCTTCGAAATAGAACTTTATATTTTACGGTTTCTCTTATGTATACTATTACTCCACCTGTTGTTCTGGTTTCACCATCGCATCTTACTGTACAGTAACCCGTTATATTAATTTCAGAATCGTCTATCTCCTCTGTTAACCTTGTCTCTGTCAACGCTACTATTAGTGGTTCTAATCTTTTAAATATTTGAATTTCAAATTCGTCCTTATGTACTACTAGACTCCGCGCATTCGAACAGATTAATAGGTGATTTTTTTCTTTCAGTCGTTGCTATTCTTCGCTCTCCGTCCTCCTTTTTTCTTCTTCCATCTTCTTCTGATATGTCGGGCATTCCTTGTTCGTTGCTTCGTGGTCATCCTTTATGCTGTTGTTCTTGTACCGCTTAATTTTTTCCATGCAGTTTATGCACCTCATTATTTCAGCTTTACATTCTGTTCCTCGATGATTTCCTGCGCAGTGTTCACATACCACTTCTTTTTTGCAGTATTTCGCAATGTGGTTAAAACCCCAACAATTGAAACACCTTAGTACGCTCACAAAGTCATAAACTTTGCATTTTCTCCATCCTAGATTTAATTTCCCTTTCTCGATTAACTTCTTGTGTGTGTGTGCATCCGTTTCAATTATAAGGGTTCCATTGTTGCCATCTTCTTCGTTCCTTTTTGCAATCGTCCCTCTTTTCACTATCCTTAGCTGCACTCCTTCTTCTTCGTCTAGTTCATTTTGCACCTTCATAGTTTCCATTAGCGATTGATCTGATAGCTCCATTTCCTGTTGGTCGATCCCTATGATTTTGATCTTCGGCTGTTTGTGTTTTGGAACGATTGTCTGAAAATCTTTTCCTATTGTTTCTTCCACCGATGTTTTTAATCTTTGCACCTCTTTTCCGCTATCACATCCTATAATAATCGTTCCCTTGTTTCCTTTCGTCACTCTTGATATTCCTATCGGAGGCATCTTTATGTTTACTTTTTCGAGCACCGTATTTTTTGTTACTTCGCTCTCTTGCTGCTCTTTCGGTTTTACTATTAGAATATTTTCCGCTTTCTTTGGTTTCATTTTTGTTGCTTCTACGTAACTTTTAGGCTTTCCTTGGTTTTCACTGCTTACGTTTGTACTTATTCTCATTATCGCCAGTCTCATCTCTTCTATCTCCTGTCTTAGATTACCTACCTCAATCCTTATTGCTTCATCCACAATTTTTCTTACCTCGTTTCTGCTAATACTATTATCCTTGGTTTCTTTGACAATTTTTAGGATTTTCTCCACCTTCTCTTCCATCGTATCACTCATCTTTTTGCTCTCTTCCTTCTTTTCTTGCTCTTCACTCTGTTCTGTAAGTTTCTTCTCTGGTATATTCGGTTTTTTGCTGCTACTCATTGACGTTTCTTCTCCTATCAATGTCATAGTTCTTTTTGCACTCTTCTCTTTGTCCTTATTCCTTCTTATTTGTTCACGTTTTCCTCCGCAATTTACCACCTCGTTGCCCTTATTCCATACCTTGTGTTTTAGTACACAAGATGGATGAAATATTTTCATACATGGTATGCACTTAACGACGTCGAGAATAATCTCCTTCTTACACGCATGACAATCCCACTCATCACGCCCCATCCTGTCTAACTTACCGACTGGTGGAGTGGTTTGGATAGATCATTTAGGTTGCTGGCGTCAGCTTCCGTGGCAGCACCTTCGCGGAGCGAACGACTCGGTCCCGACTAACCTTACAGGTTAGGAATGCGTCTATTTCCCGACATAGACCTCCGATCAGAACCGCCTCCACAAAGAATGCTCCATATCCCAACGGCCGAAACAATCCCGCGCCCGCTCAATCCCGCACCAACACCGCCCGAAGGTAACACGTGACAGAAATATAATCTTGAGGATATCCGCGACTTGCACACACGTACGTAGAGAGAGAGAGAGAGAGAGAGAGAGAGAGAGAGAGAGAGAGAGAGAGAGGGGGAGAGAGAGAGAGAGTGGGGGAGAGAGAGAAAGAGGGGGAGAGGGGGAGAGAGAGAGAGGGAGAGGGAGAGGGAGAGGGAGAGAGGGAGAGAGGGAGAAAGAGAGGGAGAGGGAGAGAGAGAGAGGGAGAGGGGGAGAGAGAGGGAGAGGGAGAGAGAGAAAGAGAGGGAGAGGGGGAGAGGGAGAGAGGAAGAAAGAGAGGGAGAGGGGGAGAGAGAGAGAGAGAGAGAGGGAGAGGGAGAGGGAGAGGGAGAGGGAGAGGGAGAGAGAGAGAGAGAGAGAGAGAGAGAGAGAGAGAGAGAGAGAGAGAGAGAGAGAGAGAGAGAGAGAGAGAGAGAGAGAGAGAGAGAGAGAGAGAGAGAGAGAGAGAGAGAGAGAGAGAGAGAGAGAGAGAGAGAGAGAGAGAGAGAGAGAGAGAGAGAGAGAGAGAGAGAGAGAGAGAGAGAGAGAGATGATGTTGTTTATTATTCAAAGTAGAACAAATAATATGTCCTATAAATACTAAATACTAAGCTATGCTAATTACTAAATACTAAAAAGAAAAAAAAAATGCTAATAATAGTTGGGCATAAGATACAATTCAATTTCAGCAAGAGCATGTGAGGTAAAGCAGGTAAAAATAATAATGTAGATTGACATTAAATGTAAATATGAGTAAGCTTAAGCGCGTATAAAAATTAATGCTAGCGAGATTATGTTTGCTGCGGGCAGTGAATTTAGTCAAGTAGAGTTTTCCAAGTTGAATAGCCACTGTTTGGTTCTTGCTTTAAAAGCGCCGGGTGTGGAGACTTCAATAATGTCCGGCGGTAAGGTGTTCCATAAGTATGGAGCAGATACCGCGAAGGACGACTTAAAGGCCTCAGTCCTATGCATGGGTATTGTGAGGGAGCGATGATGTCCAGTCCGACTTGAGGATCTATGTGAGCTGTATGATAGTAGTTCAGAAAGGAACAGTGGCAGATTTGTAGAGATAGTGTTATAAGTAAGCGTGGCGAGGAACAATTTCCTTCGAGACTCGATAATAAGCCAACCAAGTTCACGGCGGTATTGACTAATCTGGGTATCGCGCGGTAATCCAAAAATATAGCGAATCCCTTATTTAACTAGTCGTTGGAGCTTGAGATTGAGAACAGTTCCAGCACCATTTAGAACAACCGTACAGTAGTCTAAGTGAGGTAAGATTAAAGCGCTCTCTGATCAAGATTTTCCGAAGGCTAAAGTTGGTGTAAGGTCGGAGTCGATGCAGTTGATAGTAGGATCGATTGATTTTTGCAGTGACAAAGCGGACATGCTCTTTAAAGTTGAATTTGGAGTCGATAATCAATCCTAGATTCCTCACCGAGTTGACGAGCGGGATATTAATACCATTGGATGCAAGTGGTGAAAGACTGTCGGAATTGATGGAGTTGATGTAACGCTCATTGCCAAGGATGATCGCTTTAGTCTTGCCAAGATTGAGTTCGAGAAGGTTGTTGTGAGCACAGCGGTCAATACGGAGTATATCTTCGTTGAGTTTGGCTATAGATGAGTTTAGTTCATGAGGAGGACAACTCAGATAGATTTGCAGATCATCGGCGTATAGCAGGCGTTTGGCGTTTATGATGCTGCTTCCTATGTCGTTAATAAATAACGAGAATAAGAGCGGCCCCAGCACTGAACCTTGAGGGGCTCCAGCGTTAGTATGCTGCCAACTAGTGAGAGCGCTATCAGATATTTTGATGGCTTGAGATCTGCCTTGGAGATAAGACATGAACCACTCGATAGTCCGCTGAGCAAAGCCCACTCGTTGGAGTTTGAGGGCCAGTATGCTGTGCGATACAGTGTCGAAGGCCTTTGAAAAGTCGAACAGCACTAAAACAGTGATCTGACGACGTTCCATATTGTGCCTGATATCGTTTATAAGTTTGACAAGAGCTGACTGAGTGCTGTGCCCTGACCGAAAACCACATTGGTATGGATTGAGGAGTGAGTTTTGGTTCAAGTAGGTGACTACTTGGTTGTAGATAACCTTTTCAAATATCTTGCTAAGTGTGGGTAGTAGAGAGATAGGACGGTAGTCGTTCATGGTGGACGGCACAGGAATTTTATTGATAGGCATTATAACCGCTTTTTTCCAGGCGGAGGGGAAGCAACAGTCGCGAATTGATTTATTAAATATCGCCAAACAAACGACGGTGAAGATATGGCGTATACTGCGTATTAGTTTGAGGTTTACCCCGTCTGCGCCCTGAGCATTGGAATGAGAGCAGTCTATAGCCTTTTCAATCTCGAGTTCACAGACAGAAGTTAATTCCAGTGGCGGATGCTTTAGAGGTACGGTTGGCAGGTCAAGTATAGCGGTTTCTGCATTAGGTTCGGTTGTAACTGTCGATATTTGGGCAAAGGAAAGATTTAATGTTTCTGCCAGGACTGCAAAAGGAGGAGTGCTCGCTGACTTAATGAGCCCGAGTTTACGTAGTTCTTGCCATGTACCAGTCATGGAGAGACCCTGGAGGAGTGATTTGTAGTAGTTTATCCTGGCATCAGCTAGTTCAGTGAGCCAATGCTTGCGTTTTAGCCTGTATTCAACCAAATCCTTTTTCCTTCTGTTTCTTCTCCAGCGCCTGTAGACAGTTCGAGTGACTTTTTTGGCATTTTTCAGCTCAGGTGTCACCCATTGAGCATGAGAGGTAGAGTTAATCCTAGTTTTAGTGATGGGCGCGATGCGATCGATTACGGGCAAAAATCGTTGGTAGAAGTTATCAAGTGCAGCGTCTGTAGGGGGCGCCCGATCCACCATCAATGTCCAGTCGATGGAATTAAGTTCTTCTTCAGCCTCCTGAATGTGATTTAGTTTACGAGTAGAGATGAACTTAGTCTCAGGAAGAAGTCGATGAGTCTCAATCGCAACGTGAATTAGATGATGACCTGCTCCCAATGGTACATCAGATTTTCCGTATGACAAGTCCTTATCAGATTCATCAACAAGACGAAGATCTAGTCAAGTTGAGGAAATTTCCGTGACATGCGTAAAACCATGATTGACCAGAGTGAGGGAGTTGTCTCGCAGCAGTGATCTAATATATTGTACATCGAAGTTGTTGGACAGCTGATCAGCATCTGCACATATTTTATGGCTGTAACCCTCCATAGCATCGGCGATAACGAGTCCAAGGTCTCGTGGGAAGGTGAATGGTGCATGGGGCGGACGGTAGACAACTGCTGCAAACACAGATTCCATATGTGATCCGCTGACTTTACAGCATAGATACTCAGGAGTACCGGGTTTGCCTGTCCACGTCGCGTCAGACATGGAGATAACCTTGACCGACAGTGACTCGTGGATGTAAAGTCCGACTCCACCTCCATTAACATTTCTATCATTGCGTATGAGATTGAACCCAGAGAAGGCCATGGTAGAGGACGGGATTTTTCCAGCAAGCCAGGTTTCCATGACAGCAATCAGCTGGTACTGGGGGTTGTTGTCGAGATGGTACTTCAGTATATCGAGATGCGAAAGGAGAGAGTTGACGTTAAGGCAACAGGCTCGAAAACTGTCTTGGTTTTTGTCATTAGGATGATGCTGTGATGTGTGGACAGGCTTAGTAAGTCAGATGGGCTGAGAGGAGTAGAGGTTGATGAATTTAGGCAAATCGTCTTTTGAAGAAATCGTGCGTATGAGTCCTTCGTCAGATTTTTTCGCTAGTATTGCTCCAGAAGTGCACCATATATATTTAAACCCAGCCGCCTTAAGAGTGGTCTTAGCTTCAGCAAGTAAGCGATAAGTGTGTCCAGGCATCATCTCGTTGAGGTTTACTGTAGAATTCATGGAGCGCATAGATGAGTTAAGGGTGACACCTTGACTAGTCATATATTCGTTAAGTTGGGAAAGAGAGAGAAAGAGAGAGAGAAAGAAAGAAAGAAAGAGAGAGAAAGAGAGAGAGAGAGAGAAAGAGAGAGAAGAGAGAGAGAGAGAGAGAGATTGATTGATTGATTGATCTTTATTTTTATGATCCAGAGTTGGGCTAAATTATTGTAGACTGGACTTGCCAGTCTACAGTACAAGTAGATAATGTTTATAGAATTAGCATCAGTCGACAAAGAAAAATGTTTCATAGAATTAGCTTTAGTCAACAGAGAGAAAGAAAATAACAGCACAAGTTAAGAGCATCAAACTGCTAAACGGTGTCTGACGTGCAGGAGAACCAATCGTATATATCAGTGCGGTAATTAGACGGTATTAGATAGTATTAGACGGGAGGAACGAGCAACACTTAAACCAGGGAACAAGCAAAAAGAAGATTATAGACAGTTTGGCTATGTGTCACTCGCTCGCGTCCATACCTCAAGATAAAGCATTAATTTATTGGCAGAAGATTGGGCCTCTCACACACGTCCAGAGCAAGGACCAGTCGATAAATTATAGAAATATGTAGATGATTTGTTGTGGTAGGAGTTTAGGCCCTCTAGATGTTTCCAGAAACCAAGGCAGGTTGATGCTCCGTGGCGCCCTCTCACGCTCGCATTTCTTCCAGTCACGTGGCCATCGACAGTCGATAAAGATGATCCGACTCAGGTGAACAGAGATAGGGAGCCAAGTGACGGAGATGGTGAATAACCATCATATGGTGAATCATGAGATTGTGAATGTCTATCAGCGTCACTCCCAGTATCTGTTATAATTGTAAGCCAGTCATAAAGTTTTAGAGACCTTGAATTCCTGCTCCGTCATAATTGGTTCCAGCGATAAAAAGAAAGATTTAAGCTTGGATATGAGAACTGCGCTTGACTGAGATTATTTAATTTCTACAGGAGAAGTGTTCCATATAAGTGGAGCAGCAATAGCAATGGTATGCTTGTAAGCGTCCGTGCGGAATATGGGAACCGCTAGCTGCTGACCTTGCTCGCTCCTCAGTGCTCGGCCACCAACATATAGACTTAAAAGATCTTTGAGAATGTGTGGCAGATCGCTACGTAAAAGATTAAATGTAATGCCCACCACAGGGGTCTTCCTTGCATCCTCAACGCTCAGCCAGTCCAGGTTCCGCCGGTACTACGAGATGGAAGCGTCGCGCGGAAGATTATGAATAAATCTAATGCCACGGTTTACAAGTCGTTGGAGCTTAAAGTCGTTAGTTACACTTATTCCCACCAATACAGCTGAGCAGTAATTGATGAGTGACAGAACTAGTGCAGAGACAAGACTTGTACGAAGTTTCATATCGGTAAAGTCACGAAGTGATTGGAGCTTATAAAAGACTCCGTTGACCTTAGAGGAGATGGAGTTCAAGTGGTTATTGACAGTGAGCTTGGCATCTAAGATCACACCAAGATTTCTGACCGTGGGCTCGATGAAATCGTATAACAGTCATCTCCTGAGGGAGGGGGGGGGGCATCCAGATTGATACTGTTGATTATACGGTTGTTCCCTAGGATGATGGCTTTAGTTTTCTGCAAATTAAAACGCAGACCATTAGTTAGTGCCCAGTCACTTATGGCAACAATGTCTTCATTGAGTTTGAGAATGCAGTCAGAAAGTTCAGTCAGCGAGCAGGTGGCATATATTTGCAGATCGTCAGCAGAGAGGAGTCTTCTGGCAAACTTAAAGACAGTCCCTAGGTCGTTGATAAAGAGTGAGAACAGTAAAGGTCCCAATACTGAACCCTGAGGAACACCGGTGTTAGTGGAAACCCAACTAGTATAATTGTTGTCACCAATCTTAAACGCCTGTTGCCTGTCTGAGATGGGATGCTACCCAACCCAGCAAATACTTAGAAAAACCGAAATGTCGAAGTTTTGTAGCAATATATCATGAGGAACCGTGTCGAACGCCTTGGAGAAGTCGAACAGCACTACAACTGTTATTTGCCGCCTATCCATTCCCTCCCTGACGTCATTGCCTAGTTTTAATAAAGCCGTAGTAGCGCTGTAGCCTGCACGAAAACCACACTACATAGGATCGAGGACAGAGTGAAGTGTGACATAGTCATACAGTCTGTGTCAGAAGAAAGTGTACGCGATTTTTTTTAAAGTACGAAAGATATTTTATTGTAACATTTTTTACATGAAAGTATATTACGTTTTACATGGCACAATTATTTAGTAAGTCGTGTAATCGCCATCATTTTCGAGTATGGCCTCACATCTTCTGGACATATTTTCGACTAGTTTTTCCACGTAGTCGACGGACAGTGAATGCCAAATTCTTCGAATACTGTGTGCTAATTGTTTCAAATCGTACACTGGCTTTCCAGCGAGTTGGCTTTTCATTATTTCCCACACATTTTCGATTGGGTTGGCATCTGGAGATTGTGAAGGCCAATCCATTGCCACCATTCCATGTTCCTCTTTCCAAGCCTTGCACAAGCGACTTTGATGTTTAGGATCATTATCTTCTTGAAGCACCCAATTTTCATTTTCGCATTGTGAACATTGTGTGCACCGACTTCAAAAGTCCACGCTGATAAATTTTGATCATTTTCTTAGCGTCCAAATTCTCGGTGAACAATTCTAAACAGCCAATACCGCGCTGAGAGAAGCACCCCCAAATATTGATCCTCACCGGGTGTTTGACGATACGCTGGATGAAACGTGTATTGCTGGTGGACCAAGTACGTTTTCGGGGAACCCAGGCCCAAAAAGTTGCTTCATCGGAAAAAACAACTAGTCCAATCGCGATCTTGTTTTTCCTCAGCTCAGGATTTGCGTTTTTCAATGCGCTTTTGAGAGAGCAGCGGTTTCGAAGTAGTGGGACGATATTTCACCTTTGCCTCTTGTAAATGCCGTTGAATTGTGTTGGTACTCACATTTATTCCCCTCTTAGCCAGGTGAGCGCGGGCCTGACGCAATCGCAGAGTGGGAGTCTTCTTGAATAGATTGACTATCGCTTTGTCCTGCTTTTCTGTGGTTGCTCACTTCAAGCCCCATTCATCGTAGTCTCATCGACATTTTTATTCACCTTAAACTGCTCGACCCACTGTGCAACGAATGTTTTTGACTTTTTAATTGCTTTCGAAGCTGCTGAAAACGATAATTTAAGTCCTTTTGGGTGTTTGCAAAGGAAAACTGCCTTAAAACGCTTCGCGTACTTGGCTCTCATTTTACAACAAAGTCTTCCACTTCGAGGTTTCGAGCGATATTAAAATGAATCATTGTTTGTGCCGTAGCCCGCTAACAGTACAATTGCATCCCGAAAGAAAAAGACAGAGATATCTCTTGTACTGTAGAAATGAACGCGTACACTTTCATCTGACACAGACTGTAGATCCAATCAAAGATGAGTCGCTCCAGGACTTTGCTAAGCGTTGGGAGAAGCGAGACTGGTCTGTAATCACTGAAGGTTTTTGGCGTGGCAATTTTGTTTATCGGAACTACGGCAACTTTCTTCCAGGCATCAGGAAACCAACAGTCAGTTATGGAGCGATTGATTAATGTGACTAGCAAAAGTAGTAACTTTGGCAATAGTGGTAGTAACATGCGTAAATTCAATCCGTCAGCCCCAGTGGCATTCGATTTGGACTTCCGTACAGTCTGATCCACCTCCACTACACTCCAGTAACTGGTGCAAAAGTGAGATGTGACCTCATTCCCACCAGTTGTGAGTCTTCAGGCACTTCGTAAGAGGGATTATGCTCATTTATTGACACACCAGCGAGAGCGAAGTTTAGCTCTTCAGCTGGAATAGCCAGTGGTGGAGAGCCTAATGATTTTAGAAGCCATAATTTACGCACTTCAGTCCACATAGCATTCGGTGATAGTCCTCCAAGTCTCGAGCTGTAGTAATCAGTTCTGGCATTATTCATTTGCAAACGAAGTCTATCATGAGCGACGCGATACTGCAACTAGATCTCTTGGACTTTTGCTCCTACGGTAACGACGATAGATGTTACATACATTCCGCTGGTCCTAATGGAGATCTGGGGTGATCCATTGTACGTTTTAATGAGTTGACTTTAAAGGTAGTGACCGGGGCTACTGAGTCGAGGATATTGAAAAAAGAGTTATAGAAGTTTCGAAGTAAATCATCATGCGAAAAGCCATTGGTAAAACTGAGCCAGTTAATGACATCAAACTTGTCCTGAGCTTCAGACCCTAATAGCTTCCCGAGTTGCCTAGTTTTGATGACTTTCGGTGGAAGTTTCTTCCGTTGAATCAGTAGGTCAACGTAAATGAGGTGATGGCCGGCGCCCAGCGGAACATCAGATTTGCCCCATGCTTTAAGCTGATCTGATTCGTCGACAATGCATAGGTCAAGCCAAGTCTCAGAGCTGCGTGTCACATGTATAAAAAAATAATCGACCGGTTTAAGAGATAGATCACGAAGCAAAGTCCTAATGTAAATGGCATCATAATTGCCACTAAACTGATGAGCATTAAAATCACCCATGATTATTTTATGTGTGTAATTCTCCATAGCAGTTGCCAAGCAGTCTCCAAGGTCAACTGGAGTGGTGAACGGTACATGTGGCTGTCGATAGATGACTGCTACGAAGACTGGCGGACAGCCAGGTCTATAAAGTTCGCACATTAAGTACTCTATCAGACTTCGCTAAGGAATTAAGTGATTCATAGACATATAGTGCAACGCCTCCTCCATGGACATTGCGATCGTTGCGGAGAGTAGTGAAGCCAGCAAGACTGACCACGGAGTCAGGAACCAGAGGTGACAACCATGTTTTTGTTACTGCAATTACTTGGTATGTTGGTTGCGAGACAAGATGAAGCTTGAGAGCGTCTAAGTGTGATCGAAGAGAATTCGAGTTTAGGCAACAGCAGCGGAAATTGTTAGTCAGTAAGTCAGTGGTCTGTGAAGAGTTGGCAGGTCGTAGGCGCTATCCCGGTTGATTGGCATAAAGTTCAGCAATCCTGGGAAAGTCAGACATGGAATTGATTACACAGGCCGACGTTTTGAAACTTTTGAAAAGTTACAGAAAGAAAACTCACTGTTTCTGACTAATTTTGGGTCGTTGAATGCGAATATGATAGCCGTTTTCCTCCATTAGCTCGTATTTTTGTGTAACACATAGCTGCTAATTTTACCATAAAAAATGTTAGTATATTATCATTACATACAAAATATTTTACAATATCTACTTTAATGAAAATGTAAATAAAACCATCAGTTTTACTTCTTCCTTTTATAAAACGCCGGATCCTCTCTTTTCACCGACCAGCAATAGTCTCCCATCATCGCAGGGTCCCAACGTCCTTGATACCGTAGATTGGGGATACTTTGATCAAATTTCAATTTCAAGCCTGAATAACTTTTTTTCCTTGCAAGAAAAAATTTAAAAAAAAAACTGGAATGTCGGTTTGTTTCTCACCTACAAATGAAACTAAAATTCACAACAAAATAAATAAATAGCTTTTGAGAAAAAAATAAAAATCGGGTGATCAACTTTATACTGAGTTTGGGGATACTTTGATCATCATTGATTTTTTAACGAAACGACAAAGTAACTCCTTCAAAATTCGAAAGTTACGCTCGGCTGAAGGGTCGTCGGTTCGGGTCGAATAAAAGCGGATAGGGCTGTATAAGTTCGCTGTTTTATTTCTTTATTTTTGGCAGTTTAGAAAGTACCGAATCGACCCTTGCAGGCCTTTTTTTTTGCCTGCGACGCGCTGGCCGTGGGACTCACCACCGCGTCTTCCCTTGTTCCAACGCCACGCCATGAGACAAAGCGGAACGCGAAAACGTACCCCACCACGCTACCCCCGCCGATGGCTACCTTTTTGTTCGCGTTTTGACTTTGTCTAGGAAAACGCGCGGTGAAATTCTCAGAGCTCACCGAGAACCGACGCGCAACGCCTCGTGCTATCCGTCTTCGTGCCGCGACTCTCAATTCCAATCGAATCTTCATTTAGTTTTATTTAGCAATTTTCTTTGTGTCCAGTTTTGTGGAATAAAGGTTTTTTCACCTACTATCTACTGCGATAAACAACGAGGATTTTACAGTTTCAGAAAGGTAAAAATTAAAAATACTTGCCCTGAATATCGAAAACAAAGTGGCACAATTTTATACTACTGTATTATCAAAATACTAACTTTCTTTTTTTTACAGTGTTACCTCATTAGTTTCTGATGAAATGAATAAAGGGATGTCCCCAAATTTTCTACCTCCACGTTCATCGACTGCGACTTACCATTCTACTCAGCAGGAAATACCATCAGGCTCAACCTACTCCAACTTAAACTGTAGTCAACAAAACGTGTCATCAAGTTGTTATTCATCTAATAGAGACAACGCTTGTCATTTCGACAATAATGCGATGTCATTTCTTCATTATTTAAATAATTAGTCAACCCCTGCCAGTGTGACGTAATTAAAAGTGACATTTAATTTCATTAAAAAATAAATTGAGTTTCCATATAAGTATAAAGTTTTCATTTCTATACCTACAATTATTAAAAATCGCATGTGAAGATTTTGAGAACAATTTGAGCGCAAACGTGTCATGGAAATGGAAGATTTGGAAAATAATCTGAAAACAAACTTGTTACCGTGGTATTCAAATTGCCTTCAAAATCTTCCATTCTTAGGAATTACTGTTACTTACTGACACTTATGAAGACAAAATGATGACAATTTTTGTCCTCGTTTTATCCTCAAACTTCAGATAGTGGACAAAAGAAAGATTATGAAGACAAATAGAGGACAAAAATAACATGTATTCACTTATCCCGGTTTCTTCACATTATTGTCACATTATTGTCATTGCTCTCAACATTTTCTGGCTGAAATTCTGCCCCGGGATGAATGAGACTCTCTCTCTGGAACTGAAGAACCAAGCTGGGGTGGAGAAGACGTTGTAACACTACATCCAGGTTGAAGAGCGAGGCGGGTTTTTTTCCTTCTTGGGCTTCCTGAAGTTGCATCGAGGAATCTTTTCTCTTTGAGCAGAGCAATTAATGCATTTTCAGCACGCTCGGCTGCATCTTCACCATTATTTTCCTCTGGGAATCGTTTTAATACTTGGTTGCGGTTTACTGGAAAAATTCCAGAAGCACGAAAGGCGCTTATTAAGTTTCGCTTAATTGCGCTCGTTTCATGTTGATTTGGATGGCCTGCCTTTGCACAAACTTTGTCCATTCTTTCTAAACAATTTTTCAACAATTTAGGAAAACTATCTTTAGACACTGTGCTGTGCCGCGGATTCTGAAGTTTCCATTCTGTTAAGGTCTTGCGCCATGCCTCTTTCATAGCGCGAAAAAATGCAACATCAAGCGGTTGACACAAATGAGTTGAATTTGGCACTAGGCATATGAAACGAATGTTGTTCTTTGCACACATATTCAAGATGTCATTATCCATGTGCGTGGATAGGTTGTCACCTATGAGAGCTTTCTCTCCTGGTAAGCGTTTTGCGTGGGGTAGGAAACAGCTTGCAAACCAATCCCGAAATGTAACTCCGTCAAGCCAGCCACTAGTCGTTCTGTTATATCTTGTGCCAGGACTGCAACATGGCAAGCTGTAACATGGATATCCTCGTGGGCCGCCTTCCTTCCATGTATCATAAAGGTGAATGCTCTTATATATGACATATGGCGGCAACAACGTGCCATCGGCAGAACCACACACCATAATTGTTGTTGAGCTCTTCGAATGGTTCATTATTTTCTCGGGGTACTTGACACCTCTTCTGTAAATCCCTCGCATCTTTCCGGGGTCATCAGTAACATTTGACTCATCGTAATTAAAAATGTTACTGCTGGGTAAACCCGCCAGAGTGATTTCCAAATTATCGAAAAACTCCCCAATAGACTCCCTCGATACGGATGATCGGGCTTTCTTAATATTCGTTGCTATTCTTGTTCCAATAGAGTCGTTATGCCTTTTGAGAAGGCTGTAAGTCCAATCCACTCCGAGCAAATTGTTGTTGAACTGAGTAATAATTTTACCTTTGGAGTCTATATAATGTTTTGCATACATTCTTATGTCTAAAAGACTAAGAGGAAATCCCCAGTCCGAACACTTTGCCGCGGCCTCCAATATCGCGACTTCTTCAGCATTTGTAAGAACCGTAGGGCGACCACGTGATTTATTATGTCGGCCTTTATATTTATTATACAATGTGCCGTAAGGAATGTTATAGTTTCGAGAAGCCTCTCTGATGCTCATCATTCCCTCCGCCACCTTTTGCAAGGCATCTTCTAATTTTTCTGAGGGGTAATCGCCATAGGAGCGACTGCCTAACTGGCGTTGATGTTAACGTGGCATATCTTAGAAGAAAAAAATAGTAGGTAGGTATTTTACAGTTCATGGGGCAACATTGATCACTGGGGAAACTTTGATCAATTGATCAAAGTTTCCCCACGCTCTGATCAAAGTTACCCCAAGACGTTTGAACTGCGCTCACATATAAAGTTTACAAAACTTTTTAGTTCTTAATGGTTTATATTATCGACAAATACATACCTCGTCAACTGACACAGATATCAATATGTGATTGGTCAAATGCGTTGCTGTAGACTTAAAGTTTTACAGCCGACAAATTTCGCATAAACCGTTTGCTGCAGAGCACGTGGCGAACTGACGAACAATTGACGGTGCATCTCACCGCACGAGGCATACCGAAACCTTCCGATTGTCACTGTGATAATTCGACCAAGATCGCGCGCTTAGTGCGCACGGTTGCCTAGATACAGGCGATTGAAAATAATGTGAAGTTTCTATCAAAGTATCCCCGTGGATCAAAGTATCCCCATTCTACGGTATCGAGTTTCCGTCGTTCTTATATCCTGGTGAAACCGCTCTCCCATTTCGTCGCTAACATCTCCAAGATTTTCCGGAAAGAAGTTGAGGTGTGAGTGAAGAAAGTGGATTTTCAAAGACATGCGACATCCCAAAGCTTCATATGCGACCAGAAGTTGCTTCACCAGAGCTTCGTAATTTTCATCTTTATTTTTGCCCAAAAAACCTTTAATAACTTTGACAAAGGCACGCCATGCTTCTAACTCTTTTTCGTTTAAACTCTGTTCAAACAATTTATCATACATCAGTTTGCGAATATCAGATCCTATAAGAATTCCTTCCTTTCGCATTACTCAATTTTTGGAAAGAACTGTCTAAGGTAGCTAATCCTTCACCCTCTTTGTCCATAGGTTTGACGAAATTTTTCATGAAGCCCAACTTAATATGAAAAGGTGGGAGCAGTATCTTGGCTGGATGGACCAGAGGTTCATACTTGACATTGTTGGTACTGGGCTTAAATTACTCTCTAGGAGGCCACTCTTTTTGTAAGTAATGTTTTGTCTTAGTTCTTGAGTCCCAGGGACACAAAAACAACAGTATTTTATAAATCCACCTTGCAGACCAAGTAATATTGCAATAACTTTCAGATCTCCACAAATTTGCCAGGTATGTTCGTTGTACTTAATATTAATTAAATTAGGGCGAGATCCTCGTAAGTTTCTTTCATCGGCCGTATATTTCCGTTATGAAGTAAAACCGCTTTGAGACTGTACTTTGATGAATTTATAGAAAGACGCCATTCGGATGGATTATGATGGATTTCTAACTCATTGTCAGTCATCAGACCATTGATGTCCGTTCATACGCAAAGTGAGCCTTCCATTTTGTAATATTCTAAAAAAGGTTCATTACTTTTTCTGTATTGAGTGTAAGTACAGCCCGGAGCCAGTAAATTTCACTGTTTCAGTCTGGTATCCAAAAGTTGAGCTTTCTCTTTTGAAAGTTGTAAGTCTCTAACTAAATCATTTAATTCATTTTGTAGGATAAGGTGAGGCTCATCTTTTAAGAGGAAGGAATTGTCTCTCGGATTTTCATCTGGGGATGTTGATTTTGTGTCCTCATCGCTTTCTCTTGGCGATCTTTTGTCAATCGATCTTTCTGTGTGTGTAATATCTATAAGTCCAGGGAAATAAGGTAAATAAAAACCCCATCTGCGGAATGAGAGACAGCAAGCTAAATTTTTGCAGAGTCCTTTGTTTTGATGTTCTAATGAAGCACCAAAAAGTCTCATATGCTCACCCTTGTGCGTCTCGAAATATCGAAGGTCAAAGGTCATGAAAATCAGTTTTTTGCAAAAATCTCGCTTCCGGTTAGTCTGATATCTTAAGAAGTTATAACAAAATTTACGTAAATCAGTTTTTTCTACAAATTTTGTTATATATATTTTTTTGTACGATCAACCGTTTTCGAGATATAGCGTGAAGAAGCGGGAGCGCACATTTTTAACACGTTGAATGCCACGCCAGTTTTATAGGCATTGCCCGTGGTGCCACGATGAATTTTCTATTATATGATACACATAATGTTGAAATATTATCTGCAATATGTAAGTTACATTATAGTTAATAATAATTATAGTTAGTTAATAATAAGTCACCGGTGACCCCCGTGCCGCTGGAGTGCGATTTTGCACGATTGTCAATTATTTCATATTGATATTCCATGTTGTTGAGTAATCATTCATGATTGTATTCCTTTCGAAAGTATTAAACAATCAGGTATAAAGAAATGGGCCGTGACCGTATTTTTCCGAAATGCAGCCCCTCGATCCTCACATTGTTAAAGCGCCTTAATCTCTTCGCCGTGTCGATGTCTGTTCCGATAAACGAAGGTCGGAATTATGACTATCGATTCTTAGTAATTAGTATCACCACGATATACACCTCGTTAATCTAGGGTCAATCTCGACATAATACGGGCGGTATATTTTGGCGAATCTTGGCTGTAAATGCGTTTGCATTCTCGCACCTTTCCCGGAAAGGGGTTAATTACCGGATGGGTCGAAATAAGGCGTCTTCCTCAATACCCATTGGAATCGATACCGCTATCCATCGACTACTAAATCAGTTTGTAAAAGGGAGAAATGACTAATACAATAGGTGACCATTCTGGTAAATCTCAAGGGCCCCATATGCGGTACGATTAGTCTTTACGATCCGTCGTTTCAGACTGATCGAAACCGGGACGCGGAAACTACCCAACGTTATCTATTGTTCTCATGTCTTTCTCTCCTAACTAATCGGGGCGTACCGCATCAACCCCTACTAGTTGTAGCGTCATTCTCATTCAACTAATAAGCGTATCGCATCACCCACGCTATCCCCACTATCAGATAGTAGGGATAGCGTGGGCTTACAACTATCTGATAGTGGGGATAGCGTGGGTGGGGTTCGTATATATATATATAGCTGTAAGATATATAAACCACAACCGAATGTAGGTTATTCAATGTGCAATGTGCATCGTCAAGTGAATAATGCCTCAGTCAACATAGTGAACAGTGCCTCAGTCAGCATAGTGTGCCAGCGCATTCAGGTCGTAAGTCCTTCAATTTGCAGTTCGTTTCACCTAAGTGCATATCCGTTTTCACTTAGGTAACTAGTTCAGTTAACCTGCCGCCCGAGGCATACCAGTGTAGTGTATCGTATACAGTGCATTCAAAACAACTCATTGTAAACCACGGTTAATCATCAAATTACTGTATTTATTTAATTCGAATATATTAGTACCTAGTAATATAGTCAGCGCACGGCGCCCGAACAATGTCGGTCTGGAATCCAAGCCAGTTTGTCAGTTAAAATCTGTTTCTTAACTTTGAAAGACATTCTTTTTTACGCAGGATGGCTAGTCTGTGCTTTATATGCGATCGACCGCTTTCAGATAGTGATGTAGTAAATGTTGTGCGGGGTTTACAAACTTTAAAAACTGCAAGTATCGAAAGAAATGATGGATACATCGAATATTTGAACACCGTATAACTACTAAGAAAAGTGCATTTATAGTCATAGCTCCGCAGTATATACAGTATTACCTATTAAAAAATGCACGCTCCCGCTTCTTCACGCTATATCTCGAAAACGGTTGATCGTACAAAAAAATGTATATAACCAAATTTGTAGAGAATACTGTTCTACGTAAATTTTGTTGTAACTTCTTAAGACATCAGACTAACCGGAAGCGAGATTTTCGCAAAAAATTGATTTTGATGACCTTTGACCTTCGATATCTCGAGACGCACAAGGGTGAGCATATAAGACTTTTTGGTGCTTCATTAGAACATCAAAACAAAGATCTCTGCAAAAATTTAGCTTGCTGTCTCTCATTCCGCAGAGGAAGTCTTATTTCCCTGGACTACTACAGTTTCCCAGTCTTGGCGGAGTAGGTATCGGTAAATTTTCTCCATGATGCGGATGGTAACTTTGGATTTTGAATCGCACGTTCTTTCTTCTTATTACTTCCTACTGTATTCGTCAAATAGAAATAGCAGTCATCATGATGATTCCAGGGTTAACTCCATATCATGGGAACAGCAAAATGCATACTCTTTTGGTTTCTTTGAGCCAGGCCGTGAGGGTCAAGCGTTTAAAGTAGCGCAACACGGCAGGCAAAATAATCGCGAATTTCAAAGTGCTTACGCCTTTTGCCCCCCCTCCCCCTCAAATGATATATAATATTTTTCTAATTTAAATAACCATTACCGAACCGGTTATTTTGATAAAAACTCATGTCGACCCTTAAATATATAATAAAAATGGTAACTACGCATAACGCCAAATTACGAGCTAATCGAGTAAAACGGTTATCATTTTCGTAATCAGCGACCCGTACATTAGTCGGTAACAGTGGTTATCCGTTCTGTAACTAAACTGACGTCGGCCTGTGTTATTTGTACTAAACCTCCATCACGTGCCTTAGCAAAAATCGTAGAGTTCCTGCACCAGACATATTTGGACCCAACGCCCTTTAGAGTGGTTTCTGCAGCGGAAAGAAGATTCATTGTACTCGCTGATTGGAGTTGACTGACAGTAACCACAGGATCACCACTTGGAACTGTGAACGAGTCATCCGTGATGCAAGAATGGTCAATTTGTGAGAACTTGAGAGGACCGAATAACCTTTTAGCAGAGAGCAGCCAAGTAGCTGCTGATGGAACTTTGCAGACCACTGCAGAGGTAGTTTTGGTGATCGAGGTGAGGTGTGTAGCGGTCTCACCAATTGGGCTCCTCCTCAGCAGTCTAGCACTGACAAGTTCGTCGGAATCAAAGTTGACTTTCAATGTATTGGAGACTGCCTTAGTAATTTCCAGGAGACAGTTGACACTAGCCACTGGACCAAACGAGAAACCAGAATTAGTGAGTTCGCAAGCATTCTTGACGCCGGAGTGATCACGCTGCATATTGAGCACACTAGCATTCATCGCAGCAGCAAGTCTGGAATAGCCAGATGATATAGATGGACCACCGGTATCACTCTGGATGCGTTGGTCTAAGCGGGTTTCGAAAATCCTAATCGTGTTCCTTAATTCCTCATTTTCACGTGCTAACTGATCAGTCTTAGCCGCAAGTGTATCAGTCTTGCTGGAGAGCTGGTCAGTTATATTTTGAAGTGTTGCCACATCAGTGACAACAGATTCAGTAGCGATTCTCAAGGGTTGTAGCTCCTGGAGAAGCTCAAATTGCCGGGCTTGGCCTTCGCTGTGTCCCGGAGTCACCCCACGACCGCGCTAACAAAAGCCGAGAGGCACGAATCTCTTTACCCTCGAATTTTTTAGTGTTCATCCACTTTGAGGTCATCACCCTCGCCAGCTCTGTTCCTTTTCCGGCTTGGGTCAGACTTGACCGAAGAATGAGAGGAGTCAGACCCAGCCGTAGAAGGAGGGCGAAGTTGCTGATCGCTATTAATCATGCTGACACAGGCTCGAGAGAAGTATTTCCTTCTTACCGAAAATTTGTCGTTGGTGTAGCAAAGTAGGTGTGGCTTAGTGCAGTCAGTCACTCGGCAGACATGAATTATGTCCAATGTAGAGAGTTAGCCACTAGTTGTGCAGTAACTTTTAGTGTCTAGCCGCCAGGCGGCGGCAACGACCAATTCCACTGTACAGCTCCCACGTGATGGAGTGCCACATCAACTTTAAATGCCGCCGACCTTTGAGTCACAGATTTTGTTGTAATTCTGTTTTTTATGTAGTACTTTACCATTTATAAAAAATTCTCAAATTTCTTTTTAACCCAAAATTGCGTTCTTATCCTATCATTTATTGAAATTTCCCATATTTTCTAATCTTGTGAAATTTATTCCTAATTTTCTCTTACTAAATGAACTCTAAGAAAAAAATTCCTTATACAAAAAATGCTTTTTATAACCTGAACTTAGTGAACAAAAATTGATATCATTTCTAAACAAGGGAATAATATGAGAAAAAATAGTTTATTTTACAAATATTTAATTCTCTGAAATACATTTTTGTTTTTAACGAAATTTTAACCATGAATTCCTTGGTATATTAGGAAAATATTGAGCCCGAAACGAAGTTGGGATGAGCATTTGTTCATTTTATATTAAACAATTACTGAACATCAGAAAAAGGAATTCTTTTAAAAATAATGTGTCAGCATCTTATGTCATGATTTTTTTATTTAATTATTTTATAGACTGTATGATCGTTAGAAAAAGAAGATCAGAGTGATTAGTAGTGGGAATAATACAATGTGTTTGAAGTGTATGAGGAACAGCTTTCGCACACAAGAATCATTCAGTTAAAAAGTTCTTTGCATGGAAATACTTTAAGGATTCACAGTACATTACAGTGATATTCGGCATATTTCCTAGTGAATTAGCGAAATTATACAAATCAAGGGGACTCAAAATTTCCTCTTCAGCCGAACGCTGTAGACTAGCTCTTGCTGCCAAGCGCTTAATTGTTCCGCCAATTCCATCACAGGGTCCCTTGCCATGAGCTGTCGCAAAAAAATACCACTCAGCAGGAACAGTAAAGTGGCACTATGATAATAAATATTTACAAAATTGTGGCGACCCATCGCGCTACGGCGCCCCGCCGCCAGGTGGCGCCACCCGTCGATTCCACGGCTTTCGGCTTCTCGTTAGTGGTCCAACAACGGGCAAGTTTCTATATAAGACCGCAACTGCCCGTCTCTCACCGAGGACCACAGAGCGTCTAAGGCAGGAGTCGGCCTAGCCTTACTGACGAGTCCACAGGCCGACTCCGGGACGAAACGCTCCGCCGATAAGATGGCGACCACATCCTTTTCGCCACATTGGTGACCCCGACGTGATCCAGCGGAGAAGATCCATCATCCTGCAGCATACCTTCTGGACCAAGGGAACTCCCATGACAAGGACACCTTGATCTCTGGAAGCAGAGCCAACGACACGCTCACGACGTCACGACCCACGCACGCGCTTCGACACGACGTCACGACCCACGCACACGCTTCGATATGACGTCACGGTCCACGTACACGCACTCCTCCACACTACGTCACGACCCACGCACACGTTTCGATACGACGTCACGGCACATGTACACGCACGCCTCGATACGACGTCACGGCACACGTACAGGCCCCGATACGCACGGCATACGCATGCCACGACACACGCACCTGAGGATGATCGATCTCACATGCTGCGACGAGCACCGGCGGAGTTTCCAGCCTTCGACATCCCTCGGTATATCGAATCTCGATCGAAGATTCTTACCGAGGTCCACCGACGTCCCACGCAGTCACGCTCACAGCCAAGCCGTCGCCACACACACACACACCACTTCTTCCGCCTCGTTCCGTCTGCATACATTAGACGTCACTAGGGGGGGAGTACTGTGGCGACCCATCGCGCTACGGCGCCCCGCCGCCAGGTGGCGCCACCCGTCGACTCCACGGCTTTCGGCTTCTCGTTAGTGGTCCAACAACGGGCAAGTTTCTATATAAGACCGCAACTGCCCGTCTCTCACCGAGGACCACAGAGCGTCTAAGGCAGGAGTCGGCCTAGCCTTACTGACGAGTCCACAGGCCGACTCCGGGACGAAACGCTCCGCCGATAAGATGGCGACCACATTCTTTTCGCCACAAAATTCTTAAAATTTTTGAATTGTTATGGTGCTCCATCAGAAAAATAAATAATGTTGAGTGGGTATGGTATGAATGATTTTATGTGATCAACAACGAATTCAGTAAACGTCCAGATAGACTTTACTGTTCCTGCTGAGTGGCATTTTTTGCGACAGCTCATGGCAAGGGACTATTTGATGGAATTGGCGGAACACTTAAGCGCTTGGCAGCAAGAGCTAGTCTACAGCGTTCGGCTGAAGAGCAAATTTTGAGTCCCCTTGATTTGTATAATTTCGCTAATTCACCAGGAAATATGCCGAATATCACTTTAAGGTTTCTCGAGCGTTATACTAAAAATAGTAAGAAATGCTTGAAAATGATTGCATTCAGTAGATTGAAGTAAACAAAAATTCAGTTAAATTTTCAAGTCTTTTAAGAAGCTCGTTGCACAGATTCTTGAATAACAAAATAACATGTGTTCTTATGGGTTATAACTAACAAACCGCGATATTTTTGAGAAAAATAGTGAAAAAATTCTGAAATTTTTTTACCAACAAGCTTAATGAACTAAAATCATCTATACCAATTTCCACGTTCATTAAGAAGCCTGTTATTTTTTTTATTAATGGTTCTTTATAAATTTAATCTGATAAGTCAATGTGGTAACGTTGCATGACGTCACAATATGACCAGATTTTTTGGGCTCCATTTTTGAACTCACAGATACATACAAATACTACTGTACGTCAAACGTTGTTGCCACATCGCACGAAGAACATACTTTAGAGTGTTACTGTACTTCAGTGGATTAACTTTTAGCATGGAAAAAGCCCCTGTACCGCTCGAGAAACCTTAATGTAAAGTGAATCCTCAAAGTATTTCCATGCAAAGAACTTTTTAACTGAACGCGATTCTTGTGTGCGAAAGCTGTTCTTCGTACACTTCAAACACATTCTATTATTCCTACTGCTAATCACTCTGTAATTACGAAAAAATATTCTTTTTCTAACGATCATACAGTCTACAAAATAAAAAATTAAATAAAAAAATCATGACATAAGATGCTGACACTTTATTTTTAAAAGAATTCCTTTTTCTGATATTCAGTAATTGTTTAATATAAAATGAACAAATGCTCATCCCAACTTCGTTTCGGGCTCAATATTTTCCTAATACACCAAGAAATTCATGGTTGAAGTTTCGTTAAAAACAAAAATGGCGTATTTCAGAGAATTAAATATTTGTAAAATAAACTATTTTTCTTATATTATTCCCTTGTTTAGAAATGATATCAATTTTTTCCCACTAAGTTCAGGTTATAAAAAGCATTTTTTGTATAAGGAATTTTTTTCTTAGTCATTTAGTAAGAGAAAATTAGGAATAAATTTCACAAGATTAGAAAATATGGGAAATTTCAATAAATGAAAGGACTAGAACGCAATGTTGGATTAAAAAGAAATTTCAGAATTTATTATAAATGGTAAAGTACTACGTAAAAAAAAAATTACAACAAAATCTGTGACTCAAAGGTCGGCGGCATTTAAAGTTGGTGTGGAATCCCCCATATATACATATGAGGCATTCCACGTCAACTTTTAGTAGTAGAAACTTTTGGGTCTCCGATTTAGTTGTGTTGATTTCTTTCCAAGTATTTTTAATCAATATAAAAACTGGCCAGAATTTTCAGAACGATTCCATAAGTCGTTCAGCTCTGTGTGTGTGTTATTAATTTTTATATTTCTCATTTTTTTCTTTTCATCGCGATTTACGGATTAAATTAACATAATATGAAAAAAATGACCCTATGAAAAATTTGTATTTTTTTGTGAAGATTTCGAATAAAAATTTATTTCTTTTATATTGCGTTTTTTATTGAAAATGGAAACAAAAAATGTATCTCAAAACCGACATTTTTAATTTTCATGATTTTTTACCCTAAATTTTTACATCTTTTACGGTAATTTTGAGAGCACTTAGAAAGTGGGGCCTCTGATAGAAATTTTTTAATGAATGTTTTAGTGATTTGAAATGTCAGAATCGACTATTTATGCTAGCTTAGAATGGATTCTTTTTGCCCTGTTAAAATGTAATTCCAATATATGATTTTATAAAATTGTACAAAATTTGTTATTAATATGACAGATCGAATTATTAAAAATGACATGCTATAAAAATATGGGCCTTTTAAGTATCTAAAAATGTCTGATGCATTAGTATGTTTATGGTAGTGTATTGCATTAGTATTCGGTCTCACACGTGCATAACTCGGGTTCGATTCTCACTGACAGCCCAAACTTCTTAAACAAATTTTACAGCAAATAACTGGTAAATTTTAAATTTTAATTATTTCCAAACGATAAAATTAATGTCTAGAAATTGAAACTCTTGTCTATTTCATTTTTTTGTCTATTTAAATGTAGAAAATTTTTATAGTGAGGTGAATCAAAAAGTGAAATGGAATTTTTAAAAAATCATTAAGATTTAAAATTTACCAGATTTGCTATGATTTTTGGAAAAAATTTCGGCTGTCAGTGAGAATCGAACCCGAGTTATGCACGTGTGAGACCGAATACTAATGCAATACACTACCATAAACATACTAATGCATCAGACATTTTTAGATACTTAAAAGGCCCATATTTTTATAGCATGTCATTTTTAATAATTCGATCTGTCATATTAATAACAAATTTTGTACAATTTTATAAAATCATATATTGGAATTACATTTTAGCAGGGCAAAAAAAATCCATTCTAAGCTAGCATAAATAGTCGATTCTGACATTTCAAATCACTAAAAAAATTCATTAAAAAATGTCTATGGGAGGCCCCACTTTCTAAGTGCTCTCAAAATTACTGTAAAAGATGTAGAAATTTAGGGTAAAAAAATCATGAAAATTAAAAATGGTTTTGAGATACAAAATTTTTTTTCCATTTAAAAAACCCCAATATAAAAAAATAAAATTTGTTTTCGAAATCTTCACCAAAAAATACATTTTTGTTAATTTAAGCCGTAAATCGCGATGACAAGAAAAAAAATGAGAAATATAAAAATTAATAACACACACAGCTGAACGACTTATGGAATCGTTCTGAAAATTTAGGCCAGCTTTTATATTGATTAAAGATACTGGAAAAAAAATCAACAACTAAATCGGAGACCCAAAAGTTTCTACTACTAAAAGTTGATATGGGGGGGGGGGGGGGGGAATGACCCATATACATATATATACACAACTACTCACAAAAGTATCTGCCCACTGTATATCTGCGATTTTCAATCACTCACATTTCCAAAAAATATATGCATGTAAAATATAACAGGTAGTGGCATCATTTACTATTCGAATCCTATTATAAAAGCTACAAAAAGTTAAAACAATCTCATGTGGTAACATCAGAAAATAGAACACTGCGCTGATGCATACTATTGTAGAATAACGCATGCAGAAGTATTCGCCCGCGGTGATTCGCAACACCAAAACAATAGCCGTATGCACGCGCGAGTCGCAGTTAGGCAAGAGTAGACAAGCGTGCGTACTTACAATTAATAAAGTATAACCTAGACCGCAATACGTTGAAAAGTTGTATTCCACAAGATTGGAACGAAAATAAAAGTAACATCGATTATGGAGAGACAAGTTGTAGTGTCATTATTCGAAAAAGGGAGTTCGAAACGCAAAATTGCACAAGTAAATGGCATTCTTCGTCATACGATACGGGACATTATTTATAAATATAAGAAAGAAGGACCTGTGCTCAACAAACCATGTACTGTCCAGCCGTAAATTTTAACCGAGAGAGAAGAGCGTACAATTTTACGAGAAGTGAAGAAAAATGTCCATACTATTGTTGCGAAGCTTTGTGCGAAATTTCAAGAAGTCTGGAAAGAAATAAGTGTCGAAACACGGTAGGTATGTCTGCGACTTTCAATCACTCACATTTCCAAAATATATACATGTATGAATATAAATATATATATACACCATGCTATCTTTCCCGTGTAGGTATAGTAATTCGATTTTAACTCAATTTTGATCAAATACGAGGAGTTTCAAGAAGTATACCTACTTTTCCCAACATCATTCTAATATTCCGTCGAAATGATTTCTCCGCTCAGAAATAGATATCCCTTGGGTTTTCCGCAGCGCGGGGATAAATATCGTAAAGGTCGTTGACCAAAACGACCGGTCGAGTAATGAAGAATCGAGATACACCGCGATAATACGAAAACGTATAGGTATAGTCGATCATCGGAGTGCCGCTTCGTGAACTCGGTAAGGCTTCGCTTCGTACGATGGGGTCACGCTCTCTACCAAAGTCTTTACTCTTTATACCAGCAATCCCTTGAGCGCGGTTCACGGTGCGCCGTGCGCAGCTCCCCGCACTCTTCACCCTACTCGGGGCTTCCCGGAAGAGTCCATCCGCCTTTCGACTTCACGTCGATCGAACCGCGAATACGCGTGAATCCGTCCCAGGCGGGCCTCGACTCTGCTTGTAAAGCGATGTCGCGTCGGCCGCGAAACTCATCTCAATAAATATATCGATAAATGAATGAATGATAAATAAGCGAGCTTCTTTACGAGACCAGCCGCTTTGCCGTAAGAAATGAGCTATCTGTATCGTTCTCTGCAGGCAAGAAGGCGATACAAAATAAGTTTCTCTTTCTTTCTCTTTTACTCTTATCTTGAATATAAAACTTATATTCGCCACGTATACCGAGCATTCGTGAATCCGCTCTGAAGTTGGACGTGGACTGTACCGAACGCACGAACCAATTGCGAGTAAAAAGGGAAGTGCGACGAGTTTCAGAACGGATTCGTGATCAATCAGGTATGCTGATCAAAGTAAAAATGTTGTGTTTCTTTTTTTGGAGAGAGTTGTACAGGGCGAAGCAGTGAAACGACACGATTTCAGTTCGGGCTGGCGGGCTTGGTGGGGGGTCACGAGAGTGGGGGACTGGACTTTTGTCATCTAGGCAGGTGAAAATGTTAGTAGCCATGGAACATTGGTTCAGTGAACAACGCACGCGTTTGCTGTAAAGGCTTATTACAAGAACCCGGATGCTAACATATTGGTAACTTTTGGTCTACCTGGAATCGATGAATATAATTCTTATGATGAAACAGCAAGATGGTGCAACAAGCCATACTGCCAATGGTTTAATGGATTTGCTGGTCGTCTCATCAGCAGAAATGGCGATATTCCATGGCCTGCCCGTTCACCAGATTTGAAAAACAAGGATGTCATCTGTCTGACACCATCTTCAAAATATGATTATTATTCATGTAAAATAAATTTCCTCTAATGTAGACCTGATTTATGCTAAATAAAACAACTTTTTTTAAACCTCTATGTTTTACGATTTTTTAAAATCGTGCCGTTTCACTGCCACACCCTGTACTTAACTTCGTTTTTTAATTAGGTAGGTTTCGGAAGTTCTAGGTTTCTTCATAATAATAAAAATTGAAATGTAGGGTAAAAGTGGGATAAATGCCTTGGTTGAAGAGCAAGTTCAAAAGCGATTATCTTCACAGCAGATACGTATTTGGGGAAGATAAATAACCACTTATATAGTCACTGACCAGGTGCAGGTTATGATCTTTGAGATTTACTGATCTGCGTTATTGACAGATTGCATTGCTCGATTAGATGTCGATAATTCCGGCATCTCGAGATCTATGCAGTTTGATTTTCAATTAATAGATGGCTATAGTGACGGCAGTGGAGGCTAACTGAGCCGCTATTAGGCCGCCTATGTGGCATATCTGAAATAAGCTCCACTCAGTCTCCGAACATGGGAGTGAACACCCTATATATGTATACCTTGGCTAAGAACGTCGCGCAAACACATTTGGAGCGAAACTACCGAGTTTCTTGATCCTGGTATTTAGTTACTGACATACTGGCCGGTCAAAATCGACAATAAATTAACAAAACATGATGTATCTCTGATTTTTTGGTATGTTGTTTGGACCCATTAGGGCTATGTATATCCAAGTTTGCAACTCTCAAAAAGTTGTGGAAAAATTTGTACACACAACAAAAAACCGCGAAATTTTTGGACTTGTTTCAGATTCTGCTCTATATCTCCTAATACATGCATTTTTCGTCGAAAGCTGTTCTATACGTTTTTAAGAGTATTAAATTTGTGATAAATTGAGCCCAACCGCAGCTCTATAGGTCAATTGGTTACCGAATGACGGTACTTTGAAAATAGGACAGTTTTTCCAAAGATTGAAAATTTTTGTTTTAGACCTGCTTTGGGCCGAAATTGCGTCGAAACCATTGATCCTACGAGTAGAACTTGAGAATATAATTTGTAGGCAATTTCATTAGCTTTAAATTGGCGGTCCGGCGGGGAAAGTGGTATAAGTCTGAAATTGTGAAAATGAGATATGTGTATTTTAAGCTTCTCCTGGCTTAATTTAACATTCGGAAAAAGCGATGTAAGTTAATAGACCTTACCTAGGCAAGGTCTACTAACTTATATCGCTTTTTCCGAATGTTAATCTAAGCAAGGAGAAGCTTAGAATACACATATCTCATTTTCATAATTTCAGACTCATACCACTTTCTCCGCCGGACCGCCAATTAAACGCAGAGCGGGGTCTGTAAGCCTCGTAGTTCTCTCAAAATCTAAAAAAAACCATATAAGGTAAAATCACATTTTTCCAGAAATGCACCTAACCACTTTTTTGTTACATGAAGTGAGATTTAAACATGCAAAATATGAGAGTTTCTAAAGACAGATACGACACTCGATGTATGGTCGACGCCGAGGGTCGGCCAGATAAATATCGAGTTCGAGTGGCAAGCGCATCTCGGCACCTCGAGCATTTCCACATCGATGCCGAGAGCTGGAAACATAAACATGGGGATGATACCGAGCGACGGGTTAGCCGATTCCAAAACTAACCACGAAAAGCCTGGAAACGGAAGAAGGCAGGAACCGCGGGACGCTGGATGACGAGCCCGGAGCTGGTATTCCGTTCCGAGCAGTCGTAGCAACATTATCGCAATTCGATCCGTCTTCGAGATTCTTTGTTATCGAGACTTGCTCGTATCCACCAGCTCATTCAACCAAGGGGAAGTGGAGCTACCACCTGGAATTGAACTTTTCATCCACGCATTTACTGGGCGTGACACCACCTCTGCCCTCTTCTGGCAGGGGAAGATGAAAATGTGGAGCCACTTCAGACAAAATCAAGCCCTAGTGGACCAAGCAAGAGTTTTCCTGCAGACAGGTGCCACACACTAACCAGTCGCAGCAGTCGGTGACAAGTGCCTAGTTGCCCTATATGGAGGAGACGAAACGAAAGACACCCTCAACGATGTACGCTTCCGTATTTTTGTGAAGACAGCAGCCAACGCCAAAGCGAATCTGGCCCGTTTGCCCCCAACCACTACCGCACATACCACCAGGTGCAAAAGTGGTTAGGGGTGGCGAAAGAGGCAACCGACTGGGGTTGGGAATTGACCTCGGCTGGGCTCATCCCCATTACTAGTCGGCAAGCTCCTGCCCCCGCAGAGCTCCTAAAACTCCTCTCTTGCAAATGCAAGAAGGGATGCAAAGGTGGTTGTACTTGCCTCAAAGCAGAGCTCAGATGTTCTGTGATGTGTGCTACCTGCTCTGGGGAAACGTGCCAGAACGCTGCCCTTATCATCATTCAAGAGGACGATAATGACATGATGAGATAAGACAACCCTGAGGATCCACCGATACTGGAGTACCTACCTATAGGGGGCGAAGACGGCGACCCACCAATAGTGGAAGACCTACCTATTGAAGAGAGCAACGAAAGTGACGGCCCAGGGCCGTCAAAAACAAGGCGACGAATTTGACTATGTGTCTAATTTGATTGACTGATTGATTGATTATTTACTGCACTTTTGATTGCTTATGTTTATATTAAAATATATTTCACCGTTTAAAAATAGTTATTTTCGTTATTAGGACGTGAAGCGCTGTTTCTAACGAGTGTGAAGTTTGCCGTACGAGCGAGGCGAGTACGGCAATCACACTCGTTAGAACGGCGCGAAACAACCGAATAACGAATTCTATTTTTTGTCACTAAGCGTCAAATACGAGGTTGACGATTTCACGCACTGCGCAGGTTATTTCACGCACTGCGCAACTTTTCACGAATTGGTGTGTGAAAGATGACTTCACATGCGTCGAGGACGCCCATGAAACCGAGTATTTGACACTGAGTGACAAAAAAAATTATTTCATGCCTTTTTTTTCATTACCAAACCAAAAAACAAAAGATAGGAAAAGGTATGGAACATTTCTTGAAAAATGTGATTTTACCTTATGTGAGTTTTTTTTAAGATTTTGAGAGAACTACGAGGCTTAGAGATCCCGCTCTGCACTTAGTTTAAAGCTAATTAAATTACCTACAATTTATATTTTCAAGTTCTACTCGTAGGATCAATGGTTTCGACGCAATTTCGGTCCATAGCAGGTTTAAAACTAAAATTTTCAATCTTTGGACAGACTGCCAGATTTTCAAAGTGCCGTAATTCGGTAACCAATTGACCTACAGAGCTTCGGTTGGGCTTAATTTAGAAAAATTTAATGCTCTTAAAAAACGTATAGAATAGCTTTCGACGAAAAATGCATGGATTAGGAGATATAGAGCAGAATCTGAAACAGGTCCAAAAATTTCGCGGTTTGTGGTGTAAAAATTTTTCCACAACTTTTTGAGAGTTGCAAACTTGGGTATACATAGCCCTGATGGATCCAAACAACATACTAAAAAATCAGAGATACATCATGTTTTGCGAATTTAGCGATTTTTTGTGTCGATTTTGACCGGCCTATCGATACGCGTAATCCTCTTCAGATGGTAGCACTACACTTATAGCCATTAGGGAGTTTCTGTCGTGCGTAAAATGCAATGTACCCATGTATAAAAAATATTTTTTTATTATTAAAAAAAATTATTTTTTGAGAGAATGAAATGAAATAATGCTAAATAAACACTTTTTTAATAACTGGAATTGCTAGATATCGTACAATGAATAAAAGTATAGTTAGTGGTTATTGCGTTAAGAATATTCATGATTTAACTCCGGGGTGAAAGTAATAAATTACTATACAACATATATAATAATTTTGGTCTTCTTTTACTGTAAAATACCTATAAGATGTATAATATAAATTATACTGAAAATAGTATGATAAAATTTACTAATATTGTTCTTCCTATGCTAGGCTTTATTTGATATATTGTTACTTTTGAAATCATAATTTCTTAAAATCGGTGAGATTCTTAATAGATTTATTTTACTCGGAATATATCTAAAGACCAGTTACAGGATTTTGAGGAAAGACTGCAAAATGTCTTTCCTCATTAAACTTAAAGAGAAAGTGAGTATTTGGGGATAAAGATCATCCCTCGTACGACTGTCGTAAATTGTCTCAGCATTGTGTTCTTATCATCTAGCTGCACTTCTATTGTGTAGAAAAATGTAAAAATAATCTGGGGTAAAAATACTTTAAACTTCTTGTGCAAGTCGTTGTCCAACTTTGAAATTATATTGGAGTTTTAACTTTCAATTGAATTTCTGAAGTGGTATAGAAACACCATTTTTATATATATATATATATATATATATATATATGTCTAAAGGTTACTTTGGGGACACGATATATTTTGGGTTAAATCGATGCAGGAAGGCATTATATATATATTAGGACTACGTAGAAAAAATAATAATGATAAAATGTCAAGATATTTTGAATTTTACGTAAAACAGCTACTATGAGGACATAGCATATATCCGCGAATATGAGGACATTATATTTTGTAAGGAATGGCGACTATGGGGACATTTTATATTAATAGAAAAAAGTATTTGAATCAATTGCGTTTGACGTTCTAAACAAGTAAACACTACTAACTGCTTCTAATTTCCTCTAAAATGTCTAAAACTAGAGACATTTAGAGTTACATATATAATGGTGACTTTGAGGACATCCGCTTGCTGAAATATATAAAATAGAACTAATGGTTCCTTTGAGGACATAAACAGTTGTTTTCTAAGTATTAAATATTTAGCAGATACAAATCTCAATATTGTTACTTAAGCATGTATAACGTATCTGTGTAATATGATTTTCCCCGACAACAGGACAAAACGACAAAAAGAAATTTCAACGCTTCTCTCCTTCACGTCTTTTGAGGAATGAATATATCGCCATATATATTTTCCAGAAGAATAATGACGCAAGTGCAAATTTTGAAATTTTTTAATTAAAAAAATTAAATTAAAAGTCATTTTTAAGACTATTGAGGGATTTAACTAAAAAATTTCAAAATTTGCACTTGCGTCATTGTTCTTCTGGAGAAGCGATATATTATCTGGGATGTCACTTTACCGACCACTAGCGGTTCAATAGCATACATACGTCCGACCAGCCGCCCAGGCCGCAAATCCTCCGTGGCAGATTAGTGCAGTCAAAATAACATATGAAATACAAATTAATCCGGATAGGATGAAACCTATACCAATCCATAGGGAAAAATCCCCTGAAAAACATATCAAAAGTTCCCAAAAAACTTTGGTCGGGAAATATGTTTAATTAATGAAAAAGTAACAAGAATCGCGGTCGAGCGTCCTTTGTACGCTAATATTTCTCGTTCAATGGGCTCAATTAAAAAAGTAGAACTACCATTTTGTAGCGTGAAAAATTTACTATAGAAAACAAGCGGAAACCCCTAGCTGGAAATGTTTCGTTTTAGTTTCATTAATGTTTAATCTTCTGAGCGTCTTAAACGCCGAACGATCAGCCGATTATTTGGCGTTTACGACGCTGCAGAAGCTTAAAACATTAATAAAACTGAAACGAAACACTTTGAGCTAGAGGTTTCCGCTTATTTTTTGTAGAAAACTTTCCCCGCTACAGAATGGTAGTTTTACTATTTCATTGAACCCATTGAACGAGAAATATCAGCGTTCAAAGGACGCTCGACCGCAATTCTTGTTACTTTTTCATTAATTAAACATATTTCCCGGCCAAAGTTTTTGGGAACTTTTGATATGTTTTTCAGGGGATTTTTCCCTATGGATTGGTATAGGTTTCATCCTGTCCGGATTAATTTGCATTCCATGGAATAAAATCGCCTATTTTCACTGCACTATACGTCCACTCGACGTGTGCCAAACACTTGCCAGAGCCGTCCTCCAAGTGCTTCGAAACCCGATATGTTTCAAACAGCGGGCATTATACTCTATGTCGGCTGGTGCCAAGACTGTATATGTTTGGTCATTCATTCTTTTATTTAAAACAGCAAAAACCCAAAACACGTCTAGTAGAATCCACCCGCCTAACGGAAGGTTAACCCTCGGTTAGTCGATTATAGGTCCAGCGGACCTATTGTCATACTACCTACCTACCTATTGTGCATAAGAGAAATTTGACGCGTCTAACGGAGGGTTAAATATGTTTTTGAAGGAAAATAAATTAAAAAAGTAAACATTTACACTCAAAAAGTTAAAAAAAAGCTAATTTTATTCCAAAATTATCAAAGCAAAAATTATAACCCTCGTAGAAGGCATCTGTAAAAAAAAACACCCGAATCAGTCTCAAATACTCATAACGCTCATAAAGTTTTCAAAACTACAGCAAAGAGCTAGGTATATACGTATGTCGAGTTAAGTAACTTTGGTACTTGAACTTTGTTTCCTCATAATGAACGAAAGAATGACGTTAGAAATATTTTCTCAATTTCTGTAATTTCGTTCGGAGAAAGTTTGAAAGTAAAGGGCGTGCGAAAGACTCCGAGAAGACATCAGATGCGTCGACGTCCCGTGGTGCGGTCCAGGGACGGACGTACGCGCGTCTCGATGACTTAATTTATGATAGGGCGACGCGCGTCTCGTTTATAGGCCTTCATACACGATACGGTTTACCGGAAGGCAGGTCTTTCGATATGCAAGCCGGCAGGCAAATCGTAGTGGTCATATTGGCCGGAAGGCTCGGCCTGAACTCTCGGCTTTCCGAAAAACTGCGGGCGCTTGAAAATTTACCTCCGGCCATGCTTTTCGCCTGCCTGTCGAAAAGTGTATGGGTGCCATAGAAATATAGGCCAAGAGTTTGTGTGACGGAAAGTATAGCAGAAGTAGGTACACCCGGGGACACGGAATCTGTCGCTGGTGACTTTTTTTAATGTCATTTTTAAACGTACTAAACTAATGAACAATTATTTCTCATGCCCTCATTAGCTACGGTGGCGTCTACTCTCGTTAATGAAAGTATGAGGATTATTAATCATTGGTTAGTACGTTTAAAAATAAAATTTTAAATAGTCACCAGCGACAGATTTCGTGTCCCCGGGTGTACCTAGGCAGATATTGCCTAATTTCGATAATAATCAAGTTCCAGTTGTAATTTGTTGATTAAGTGCATATGCAAATACACTTCTCGATTTATTAACCACTGTTTTACCCATTTCGAACATTTGCGCTTTATCTTTTTCTTTTTTTCAGACAACAAAGCAACTGTTAGTCCTATTAACATAAGATCATATTCCGAAATCATGGGTACAACTTTTCGCTTTGCATTAACAAAACCCTGTTAACTGTCCGTTAGTTGGTAATTGTTGAAAAACTATTCCATGGTTTCGTTAATTAAATTTAGCCGAGTCAGATATAATGCTGTATGATTTTCCTCGGTACATAGAGGCATTATTTTCCTTGTTTCAAAGAAAAATTTACATTAGTTACAATGTCGCATCATATAATTTTTAAAACATAAGAGTGTTCAAGTGACGATAAGAGAGAGGGCCGGTATTATAAAGTCCGGTTAACCGAAGGTTGAACTTCAACCGGCGGTTAGACTGCAGTTTCCGAATACGCTAACCGCCGCATAAACATCGACACGTGCGGTCTCTTTCTCGCTCGAGAGAGAAGTCAGGGCCGCTTAGTCTCTTTCTCGCTCGGGGGAGAAGTCAGGGCCCGATTATAAGAGAGTAGGTAGTTGTTTCATTTTACAAAGTGTGTACAGCACCGCATTTTTGAATTTGAGAATAGTTTCTCTTAAAAAATGAATGCACAACATGTAGAAAATATGTCACCTAATTAGGATTATGATTAATATGAATACAATACCTAAATGGGATTATTAAAATAAAAAAATGGAACTCTTTCTCGGAATAGATAATTAAGTTGACATTGCTCAGGAAGAGTAAAAAACATTTGGATGTACATGTATTTTTTAGTTTTATAGCCTAGTATGCTTTCCTATTTTATGTAAAAGTCCGAGTTCCCAAATAACGTGCCGAACAATTTTTTTAACAGTTGGGAATAACAATAAGGAGTCGAGCATGTAATAGTTTCAGATAACATGTAACTGTATACAGGTTATAATATGTTTTTTGTACTTTTTTACCTACTTATGTACCAATTAATGTATAATATTTTGAAAACAAATTAGGTAACTTAATAAATATAATTTCCTTTAAATGTTTTTACTCTTCCTCGGCAATGTTAACTTAATTACTTATTCCCCGAGAAAGAGTTTCAATTTTTTATTTCAATAATCCCATTTAGGTATTTTATTCTTATTAATCATACTCCTAATTAGGTGACATATTTTCTACATATTGTGCGTTCATTTTTAAGAAAAACTATTCGAAAATACGGTGCTGTACACACTTTGTAAAATGAAACTACTACTTTCCGTAATGTGCATATTTCCATATCTAGCAGTGCCGTATTCCTTACTGACAAACAGATGCAAACAAATTTTAGTCAGTTTTCGTTGAAATTTTGAAGTATGAATACGATGTCGGGGGAAGGAAAAGTAGAAATCGTCCGACTCTTACAAATTATAAATTACAATTACTTATCATTACACTAATCAATGTAGGAATAACAGAATAGAACACTTGGAAAGACTTGGTCACTCATTTTCAGTTCGTTGATACGATACTGTAGAAGCACCGAGGGTCCGAACCCCTGCTGAGCCCCCTTTTTCGAGTCACTCGCAAGAGAAACGTACCAGGTCTTTGCGTATGTGTTGACATAGGAATCGTGCGAGTGCGAGTGAGAACGCGGATTAACACTGGTGAACCCATAAGAGTTTCTCTGTCGCACATTCTCCGTCCTTCTAGGAGTTGTCCAGTTGGAGTATGCGACAGAGAAACTCTTATGGGTTCACGAGTGTTAATCCGCGTTCTCACTCGCACTCGCACGATTCCTATGTCAACACATACGCAAAGATCTGGTATACGTTTCTTAGTGAGTAGGCCAATCAGGATCCCCACCACAACGGAATACTTGGTCCTGATTGGTCTATTGGCTAAGATGCGTATACGTAACTTTGCGAGTGACTCGAGAAAGGCCCCCTGCTTCTTTTCACGCTTTAATGAATCTGCACTAGCGGAAATATCCCCCGAGCTAGTGCGGGGGATGACTGTACTTATAATCGGGCAATGACTTCTCTCCTGAGCGAGAAAGAGAAAGAGGTTAAATTTTCGACGTCTAACACTTTAAAGGCGTCGCCGGAGAGTCAGCTAGCTGTTTAAACTGTAACTGTATTGTAATTTTTAGAAGTGTACGTTATTTCCTCCTGGAAATGTATACTCACGACAGAGTTTTTTATTGCAGTAAAAATGTCTAGAATCGTTGTTGTTTGAGATGCTGCTTAGTGATTTCTCAAAGAAATTTTTTCCCAACGTTGGTAGATAATTTTACAAGAATTTAAATAAAATTGATTTATTTTGAAATTATAAATTCTTGAATATATTGCAATATTATTACAATTTTGCAATAATATATTTGAGCGCAAGTATTTATAAAATTAAATTTAAGCAAAGTCATTGCAATATTAAATACTTTCTGGATAGTTGCTTTCAATTAAAAACATAATTAAAGTTGCCCTTCTTATAAATTGTTATTTCAAGGACAGTCCTCAAAGAAACCGATTAATGTATTGTTACTTTGGGGACTGTCCCCAAAGTAACACCAATTTTGGCTGTCCTCGAACTACACGTAAGACTTGCGTTGATGATTTCGGGGACTGTCCTCAAAGTATACACTTCATGAGTAAAAATTTCGGGGACTGTCCTCAAAGTACACAAATGTCCCCGAAGTAACCGATCAGTGCACGGAAATGTCCTCGAACTACACGTTACGCATATATATATATATATATATAGCGATCTGCTAAAACGTAATTTAACTACTACTAGGTACTATAATAAGCTTTTTCCACATAACTGAAGTTTTAATTTAACCCTTACTTGCCACACTTCTATAGAATCACGTACTTGCCACACCGGGGTTGATTTACACCCCAGCGAGAAAAATTGTTTTAACAAACACATTATTGCATATTTGTAATTGAAAATTGTATCAGCTCTTCTTAAGAACGTACTTTTAATGGCCGTGTAACTTGTATAGCCAGAACTTAAAATTAAGTATGCGAAAAATATAAAATATAAAAGTTACACGGTCTTTTAAAGTACGCTCTTAACAAGTGCTGATAAAATTTTCAAGTACAAATATGCAATAATTTATTTGTTATAACAATTCTTCTCACTGGGGTGTAAATCAACCCCAGTGTGGCACACAAGTACGAATTTTACCATGGGGTTATTTCGAACCCCAGTGTGGCAAGTAAGGGTTAATTAAAATGTTTGGAAATGTCTCCTAATGCGAATAATACAGGGTCTTCAAAAAGTCCCGGTACCGCTGATTATCTCAGCGGGAAATCATTTTAGAGAAAAATGTTTCATGCAAAACTTTTAGGATTTTTCCCTGGCTACCCAATGGTCATATTGGATTTGACCTTGACCATTACTTTCAAGGTCATACCAAGGTCAAATTGATATTTTCAAATGCGAACCTCTATTTTTGATATCACAAATGAAAAGAGCGGGAAATTTCACATTCAAATATTTCCTTGACCATTTTTTTCATTTGACCTTTATGGTCAGCGGAGCACAGTGGGAAATTTCCTTGAATTAGAAGGACAACATTCTTAAAGGCTTATTCAACTTAAACCAAATACGGTACAGGGGGTTTTTTGGGTCGCTGATCACGAATCTGAAGTCAGGTTTCAAAAATTCAAGATGGCGGATCCAACATGGCGGACGATATTTTCGAAAATTGACGGATTCGTGCCAAATTTGGTATAAGTGGGTTTTTTGGTTCGCTGATCACCAATCTGAAATCAGATTTCAAAAATTTAAAATTTTCCAAATTTGGCACGAATCCGTCAATTTTCGAAAGTCTCGTCCACCATATTGGATCGGCCATCTTGACTTTTTGAAACCTGACTTCAGATTCGTGATCAGCGACCCAAAAAACTCACTTGTACCAAAGTTGGCACAAATCCGTCAATTTTCGAAAATCTCGTCCGCCATATTGGATCCGCCATCTTGAATTTTTGAAACCTCACTTCAGATTCGTGATCAGCGACCCAAAAAACTCCCTATACCGTATTTGGTTTAAGTTGAATAAGCCTTTAAGAATGTTGTCCTTCTAATTCAAGGAAATTTCCCACTGTGCTCCGCTGACCATAAAGGACACATGAAAAAAATGGTCAAGGAAATATTTGAATGTGAAATTTCCCGCTCTTTTCATTTGTGATATCAAAAATAGGGGTTCGCATTTAAAAATATCAATTTGACCTTGATATGACCTTGAAAGTCATGGTCAAGGTCAAATACAATATGACCATTGGGTAGCCAGGGAAAAATCCTAAAAGTTTTGCATGAAACATTTTTCTCTAAAATGATTTCCCGCTGAGATAATCAGCGGTACCGGGACTTTTTGAAGACCCTGTATTATTCGCATTAGGAGACATTTCCAAACATTTTAATTAACCCTTACTTGCCACACTGGGGTTCGAAATAACCCCATGGTAAAATTCGTACTTGTGTGCCACACTGGGGTTGATTTACACCCCAGTGAGAAGAATTGTTATAACAAATAAATTATTGCATATTTGTACTTGAAAATTTTATCAGCACTTGTTAAGAGCGTACTTTAAAAGACCGTGTAACTTTTATATTTTATATTTTTCGCATACTTAATTTTAAGTTCTGGCTATACAAGTTACACGGCCATTAAAAGTACGTTCTTAAGAAGAGCTGATACAATTTTCAATTACAAATATGCAATAATGTGTTTGTTAAAACAATTTTTCTCGCTGGGGTGTAAATCAACCCCGGTGTGGCAAGTACGTGATTCTATAGAAGTGTGGTAAGTAAGGGTTAAATTAAAACTTGAGTTATGTGGAAAGAGCTTATTATAGTACCTAGTGGTAGGAGATCGCTATATATATATATATATATATATATATATATATATATATATATAAATGGTGTTTCTATACCACTTCAGAAATTCAATTGAAAGTTAAAACTCCCATATAATTTCAAAGTTGAACAACGACTTGCAAGAAATTTAAAGTATTTTTACCCCAGATTATTTTTACATTTTTCTACACAATAGAAGTGAAGCTAGATGATAAGAACACAATGCTGAGACAATTTACGACAGTCGCGTACGAGGGATGATCTTTAACCCCAAATACTCACTTTCTCTTTAAGTTTAATGAGGAAAGACATTTTGCAGTCTTTCCTCAAAATCCTGTAACTGGTGACTAGATATTCCGAGTAAAATAAAGCCAACAAAAATTGATACGTAAAATACTCTCCAAAAAAGATTTGAAATCAATTAAGATCGCCATGTTCAAGATTTATATATGAAAAGTAAAAGGCATCATTTGATAGGAAAATTATTGTAACTCGTTACTAAAAAATTCGACTAAAAAAATTTATAAACAAATTTTCATAAAAAAGAACTTGCCGCGTTTAAGTTTTCATATTTTGTCCACTATACCGAATAATTTGTAGTGCTTGGACAGTGCTAGAGTGATTCATAAATTGCACTGCCGAAGTCAAATTCAGAGAAATTCAGAAGGCCCCCGCCTGATCGGTTTCTCGTGCGAAGTTCGGTATACTGGTAGTATCATATAAGTGTATGAATTTATTTAAAATCCATAAGTGCATAAACATCGAATGTAGTTCTCTGTAAATTTTTTATTTTGAAGGAAAAAACGCGGCAAGTTCTTTTTTATGAAAATTTGTTTATAAATTTTTTTAGTCGAATTTTTTAGTAACGAGTTACAATAATTTTCCTGTCAAATGATGCCTTTTACTTTTTATATATAAATCTTGAACATGGCGATCTTAATTGATTTCAAATCTTTTTTGGAGAGTATTTTATGTATCAATTTTTGTTTGCACCGAATGAACATGCCGCCTTTTTTTACAGAAAATCTGTTTTTGTGGGGGGTTGTAAATTACACAATCATATGCAGCATTTTACTATTTAAAATATACCGAACTTACTCAGCGTAGAAATTAAGCTATTGACAGGTCGATGTGTAAATTGGAACTTGTGATAGTACGAAAGAGGAAATATATCGATAGAGAAAAATAGTTATAAAGTAATTACTTGATTATTGTGATCCAATTCCATTGCATCTCCTATTCTGCCACGGGTTGTATTGATGACTGAGAAGAAAAACCTTCGATCCGTCCCGTGCTCCCATGACGCTGAAAACAAAAAATAGAATGAACACAAAGATATTTGTCCTTCCATCGAAAGTGAGGTTAAAGCTGTTAGATGGCAATTAAACTTATCTGATGGCAATTCTTCTAAGACCGTCTCCTTTCCTGCTCTTGATGCACAGGCAACTAGAGAAAAATACCACTGCATCCGTTCACTATCTCGATTAAACGAAAAAAATACAAACGATTATTAAACTATACGGAGCGTCTGTCACATTCACCACTATTGAGATTCATTACTCCGATTACACTGAATTTTCACTTTTTTATTAACAAGCGCGTCCGAGGATCGAAATAAACGCGAGGGAAATCATTACGCGAAAATGGAAATATTTTATTCACTTTGAAAACCATAACCAAACATTCAAAGAATATATTCTCTCACACACTCACATACATTTGATGGTGTATGCGTGTGGTCGCATCTGTATACACATTTCCGATCATGGCCGACTATCGCCGAAGATAGGCGGAATTAGAGTGACATTATTTTGACATATACAGTGTGTCCGTAAAGTCCCGCAACTTGCAGTTATTTCGAGAACGGAATACTTTTTCAAAAAACGCCCTGACACGTCAACTTTTTTATTTTCCTAGCAATGTTTTGGCCTAGGTAGTTTTTCCAAAACTTGCCGCATGAAGGCGCCACGATCGATGTTATTTTTTTCTTAAATTGCAACACCTATTTTTTATTGCATTTTTGGGTAGCCACTGTTATCCTGAGTACAGCGGTGTGCCATGTGTGGGGGGTTACATGAGAAAATTTTTGAGAAAATGCAGGTTTATTATGACGAAGTAGGTTTTCGTATTTTGGCAAACTTGACTCGCTGCGACCGCTGAAAGAAAAAAGTAATGAAGAAAAGTTGATAAGAGTAACCAATTAGAGCAGTTGCTCGAAGTGGCCATCGTGAACTGCTTGGAAGTGGGCCATTCTCTCCACAAACGAGCGCTGTACGTTCGCTAGTGCCGCTGGAGTGATCGTCTGGATCTCGACTCGAATGCGATGTCTCAGGTCTTCCAAATTTTGAGGCATGTTTACATAAACGCGGCTTTTAAGATGTCCCCATAAAAAAAAGCGCTGGCCATTCGATTTGACCCCTTCGACCTATCCAGCGATTGGGGAACAGCTGATTTAAATAATCTCTCACTAGCAACGCATAGTGCAGTAGTGCCCCGTCTTGCTGGAACCAGATCTGAGGATCAATTCCACCTGGCTGTGGCGCTGGAAATCTTTGAACGAGAGCAGGGACTACCTCATTTTGCAATAGTTCAAGATAACGTTGTCCAGTCAGATTACCCTCAATAAAAAAACGGCCCTATAATTGTATTTCTTACAATGCCCGCCCAAACATTGACTTCTTCTGGATGTTGGGTATGTGCTTCCTCCACCCAGTGAGGATTTTGATCCGACCAATATCGACAGTTGTGTCGGTTTACCGTGCCATTCAATGTAAAAGAGGTCTCGTCAGAAAAAAGAATGTTGCCAGCAAAATTCGTATGTGGATTATTACAAAGTTCTTGTATTATTTCGCAAAATTCAATTCGCCGATCGAAGTCGTCGTCTGACAACTCCTGAACTAATTTTACCTTGTAAGGGTGAAATTTGTTTTTACGGAGAACCTTATGCACTGACGTTTTACTTATGCGCAGATCCCTGCCCGTTTGACGACATGACGACTGAGGGCTATCCTGAACTGCCAGTAAGACGTTCAGCTGATCATCCTCGGACAAAGATGGTAGGCCTGATCTTGGCAAGTCTTTCACATGACCAGAAGCCTCAAATTTTTGCAGTAGCCTGCCTACTGTAGATTTTGATATTAGCCTATCAGGATGCGTTTCATTAAACAATGTGCAAACTTGGTCATAGGTTCTTCTTCGATCACCGTAACCGACCATCATTAGAATCTGAATCCGATCAGTCTCGCTGAGAAAATTAGCCATATCGAAAGGTTTGACAAAGTACAAGACTACCAGAGAGTCTTCAAAAAGACTGATTTACCGAGTTTCAATGAAACTCGAAAAAAAAGCGATAAGCTGAACAAAGCAGAAAGCAAAAAGCGCAATAAGTACGAGAGAGCAGGTATTAGGCAGTCCAATCTCATTGAGAGTTGAGAAAACAATGCGAGTCAAAACCGCAATAAGGCACTGAATCCTTATGAAAGCCAACGGCGCATGCGCGCTCCTCCAAATAAGCAGAGATGGCCCTTCCCCTTCTTTTACAGCGGTCGCAGCGATTCAAGTTTGCATGAAAACCTACTTCGTCATAATAAACCTGCATTTTCTCAAAAATTTTCTCATGTAACCCCCTACACGTGGCATACCGCTGTACTCAGGACAACAGTGGCTACCCAGAAATGCAATAAAAAATAGGTGTTGCAATTTAAGAAAAAAATAACATCGATCGTGGCGCCTTCATGCGGCAAGTTTTGGAAAAACTACCTAGGCCAAAACATTGCTAGGAAAATAAAAAAGTTGACGTGTCAGGGCGTTTTTTGAAAAAATATTCCGTTCTCGAAATAACTGCAAGTTGCGGGACTTTACGGACACACTGTATATATAGCCCGAGAAATCGGATTCTCTCGACTTTCAGGCGGCAGGGGCGTGGCTTAGCTTTGCTAAGGGCGAATCTCTGTTAATATTTAACTTATAACATTTATTCTGGTGTCTATCAATAGAGAATAGTCGATTTATATGGCGTAACTAAGCATAGTTTTGGTTATAACCGTATATTTATTGAGAAAATTCGATGTTAAAATTGAGGGGTGAAGGGGGCAGACATTTTTCCTGTAAAGATAGACGGGTGCCCGCGGCGACAGCGCTATCGGCGTCGTTCTGACGAACTACTTGAATGAACATGCTGCGAGACACTACCGTGTCTCTTGATCTATTAAGAATCTCTTCGATTTTAAGAAATTATGATTTAAATAGTAACAATATATCAAATATAAAGGCTAGCATAGGAAGAACAATATTAGTAAATTTTATCATACTATTTTCAGTATAATTTATATTATACATCTTATAGGTATTTTACAGTAAAAGAAGACCAAAATTATTATATATGTTGTATAGTAATTTATTACTTTCACCCCGGAGTTAAATCATGAATATTCTTAACGCAATAAGCACTAACTATACTTTTATTCATTGTACGATATCTAGCAATTCCAGTTATTAAAAAAGTGTTTATTTAGCATTATTTCATTTCATTCTGTCAAAAATAATTTTTTGTATGTACATTGCATTTTACGCACGACAGAAACTCCCTGATGGCTATAAGTGTAGTGCTACCATCTGAAGAGGATTACGCGTATCGATAGGCCGGTCAAAATCGACAAAAAAATCGCTAAATTCGTAAAACATGATGTATCTCTGATTTTTTAGTATGTTGTTTGGATCCATCAGGGCTATGTATACCCAAGTTTGCAACTCTCAAAAAGTTGTGGAAAAATTTTTACACCAAAAACCGCGAAATTTTTGGACCTGTTTCAGATTCTGCTCTATATCTCCTAATCCATGCATTTTTCGTCGAAAGCTATTCTATACGTTTTTTAAGAGCATTAAATTTTTCTAAATTAAGCCCAACCGAAGCTCTGTAGGTCAATTGGTTACCGAATTACAGCACTTTGAAAATCTGGCAGTCTGTCCAAAGATTGAAAATTTTAGTTTTAAACCTGCTTTGGACCGATATTGCGTCGAAACCATTGATCCTACGAGTAGAACTTGAAAATATAAATTGTAGGCAATTTAATTAGCTTTAAACTAAGTGCAGAGCGGGGTCTCTAAGCCTCGCAGTTCTCTCAAAATCTTAAAAAAAAACTCACATAAGGTAAAATCACATTTTTCAAGAAATGTTCCATACCTTTTCCTATCTTTTGTTTTTTGGTTTGGTAATGAAAAAAAAGGCATGAAATAATTTTTTTTAAACGGTGAAATATATTTTAATATAAACATAAGCAATCAAAAGTGCAGTAAATTAATCAATCAATCAGTCAATCAAATTAGACACATAGTCAAATTCGTCGCCTTGATTTTGACGGCCCTGGGCCGTCACTTTCGTTGCTCTCTTCAATAGGTAGGTCTTCCACTATTGGTGGGTCGCCGTCTTCGCCCCCTATAGGTAGGTACTCCAGTATCGGTGGATCCTCAGGGTTGTCTTATCTCATCATGTCATTATCGTCCTCTTGAATGATGATAAGGGCAGCGTTCTGGCACGTTTCCCCAGAGCAGGTAGCACACATCCCAGAACATCTGAGCCCTGCTTTGAGGCAAGTACAGCCACCTTTGCATCCCTTCTTGCATTTGCAAGAGAGGAGTTTTAGGAGCTCTGCGGGGGCAGGAGCTTGCCGACTAGTAATGGGGATGAGCCCAGCCGAGGTCAATTCCCAACCCCAGTCGGTTGCCTCTTTCGCCACCCCTAACCACTTTTGCACCTGGTGGTATGTGCGGTAGTGGTTGGGGGCAAACAGGCCAGATTCGCTTTGGCGTTGACTGCTGTCTTCACAAAAATACGGAAGCGTACATCGTTGAGGGTGTCTTTCGTTTCGTCTCCTCCATACAGGGCAACTAGGCACTTGTCACCGGCTGCTGCGACTGGTTAGTGTGTGGCACCTGTCTGCAGGAAAACTCTTGCTTGGTCCACTAGGGCTTGATTTTGTCTGAAGTGGCTCCACATTTTCATCTTCCCCTGCCAGAAGAGGGCAGAGGTGGTGTCACGCCCAGTAAATGCGTGGATGAAAAGTTCAAATCCAGGTGGTAGCTCCACTTCCCCTTGGTTGAATGAGCTGGTGGATACGAGCAGGTCTCGATAACAAAGAATCTCGAAGACGGATCGAATTGCGATAATGTTGCTACGACTGCTCGGAACGGAATACCAGCTCCGGGCTCGTCATCCAGCGTCCCGCGGTTCCTGCCTTCTTCCGTTCCCAGGCTTTTCGTGGTTAGTTTTGGAATCGGCTAACCCGTCGCTCGGTATCATCCCCATGTTTATGTTCCCAGCTCTCGGCATCGATGTGGAAATGCTCGAGGTGCCGAGATGCGCTTGCCACTTGAACTCGATATTTATCTGGCCGACCCTCGGCGTCGACCATGCATCGAGTGTCGTATCTGTTTTTGGAAACTCTCATATTTTGCATGTTTAAATCTCACTTCATGTAACAAAAAAGTGGTAAGGTGCATTTGTGGAAAAATGTGATTTTACCTTATGTGAGTTTTTTTTTAAGATTTTGAGAGAACTACGAGGCTTAGAGATCCCGCTCTGCACTTAGTTTAAAGCTAATTAAATTGCCTACAATTTATATTTTCAAGTTCTACTCGTAGGATCAATGGTTGCGACGCAATTTCGGTCCAAAGCAGGTCTAAAACAAAAATTTTCAATCTTTGGAAAAACTGTCCTATTTTCAAAGTACCGTAATTCGGTAACCAATTGACCCACAGAGCTCCGGTTGGGCTTAATTTATCACAAATTTAATACTCTTAAAAACGTATAGAATAGCTTTCGACGAAAAATGCATGGATTAGGAGATATAGAGCAGAATCTGAACCAAGTCCAAAAATTTCGCGGTTTTTTGTTGTGTACAAATTTTTCCACAACTTTTTGAGAGTTGCAAACTTGGATATACATAGCCCTAATGGGTCCAAACAACATACACAAAAATCAGAGATGCATCATGTTTTGTTAATTTATTGTCGATTTTGACCGGCCTGTATAAGCGACAGCGGCACCCGCGCAACTCATCCGCGACAGCGGCAGTGAATGGGTTAAGTTAGGTTAGGTTGGCTTTGCGTCAGCTGCTTAGAGTTGTGCTGCGAATGCGTGGCGTTGGACACACTGACTGCCAACTTCAAGTAATAATAGCAGTGATATCATCTCGAGTGTGCCACTTTTATTTCACGCACTGCGCAGGTTATTTCACGCACTGCGCGACCTTTCACACATTAGGGTGTGAAACGTCATTTCACATGCGTCGAGGACGCCCGTAAAACCGAGTATTTGGCACTGAGTGACAAAAAATACATTTTTTACCTATTGCATGAAACTAATGTTTGCCACTTGAACGCTGGAATTTATCATGCCTTAAATATTATCAATCCGAGACAGAAATATACTGCTCAAGGTTATTTACAGCCATTAAAGAACGGTGAACTGGAAGGCAATTTAAATACAATCTTTGAACGTCTTCGAAATTCTGCTGCATACTGGAAGATACCGAGAAATAATTTAAATTGCATGATACGTTATTATGGTTCAGCAACGTGGTTTTTGACACTGAGTCCATCAGAATGGTTATGGACAGACTTAATAAAATAGAGATTCGTGATGTAAATTCCCCACATTTTAACAAATTTTCCGAGAACGAATGTATCGTTCGAGATCCGGTATCAGTTTCTCGATTCTTGGATAATAAGTTTCATGGAATGATGGATTTCCTTTTGTCAGATGACAATCCCATTGGAAAAATTAGTCATTACTTCTGGCGCCGTGAATATCAAGGCCGAGGGACTCAGCATTGGCACATGGTTCTTTGGGTAGAGGATGCACCAATTATGGGAATACACTCCAATGAAGACGTTAGGCAATTCATAACGAAATATGTGACATGTCGTCTGTCGAACAAAGAAGTATCTCCAGTGTTGTACAGACGCGTAAATACTCATCAGCGGCATAATCATAACAGTTATTGCTTAAGGACTAAGACAGAAAAGTCAGGAGCAATTCTCAGCCGATGTAGGTTTGGGTTTTCAAGACCTGCTACTGAGGACTTCGTTTTAAGAGAACCAGCCGTATCAGTTGCTGGTCGTAGACAATTAAAAACAAAAAGTCGACTCTACGATTTACCTCGTAGTCCTGAAGAAGTGCTTATCAATGATTATAATCCTGCTGTCCTTTGTGCTTTGGAAGGAAATATGGATATTCAGTTCACACATTGGTGAAAGTTCGACACTATTGACACAGTATTGCACAAAGTATGTAACGAAATTCGAAACTGCCACTGTATCGGATATTGTCACGATATTAATTCTACAAAGACGTTGCGTCAACGTTTATGGGGTTTTGCCTTTCGCAGTTTAAATCATAGAGAAATTGGTGCACTCTCAAAGCTGTAGATACACTTTTAAGCATACCCTTATACGGGACTGATACGCACACTAAAATTAGGTGGTTGGAAGTGAACATAATTAGGAACCGTAAATTGAAACCACGTGAAGATATTGAAGAGTTAAATCCAGACTCACAACTGACATTTTTTGTCCATCACTGATCGATAACCATTACCCCAATCGTCCACAAGCGTTAGAAGCAATGTCACTTTACGAATTCGCAACGTGGTACGACCTCGTGAAAACTGTACCCAAAAATGAAGATGTCGAAGTTCATCAAATTGGTTCTTCGCTATTTCTTAAGAAGCATTCACGCGGTTATTTAATTCATTATTATAGGCATAATGTTAATACTTATCCAGAAAATTACTATTACGCTTTACTATTGCTGTATCAGCCATGGAGAAATACGGACGAATTGAAAAACGGCTTCAATACATACACAGAATCATTCGCAGCCAAAAAAGACATTTTGAAAGATGCATCAGAATATCATAAAGGATTAATGGATTTGCAAAGAGGACTAGAAAATATTAAAGAACAGATTGAGAAATTCGAATCTCGTAATAAGAATGAGGAAAATGATAATGATTCTAATGCATCAAGTTCTGATGAATCTGATGTCGATGATGATGCACGAAAAGATTTTCAAGACATCGCAGATAAAGCGATGGCTGATAAAAATCTACCAAAAATGATCTCCCAATTAAATGTAGATCAAACTAGAACTTTTCAACGCGTTCAAAATGCCCTAACATCCAATGATCGTCCATTGAGACTGTGCGTGAATGGAGAAGGTGGGACGGGGAAAAGTCGATTGATTGACACGATTAGATGTTGGACGAAAGAGTTTTTGAAGAAAGAAACTGCTGTTACCGCACCTACTGGTTTAGCAGCATTTAATATTAGCGGTTTAACCGCACATAGAGTTTTCCAATTGCCAGTAGAACATGGTTCTATCCCAAAATATAATGAGATCTCAGATGCTGTGCTGAAGGCTCTACGATTGCAGTTCAAAGGCGTTATAATGATAATTATTGATGAAATATCCATGATTTGGAATGTTATCTTACTGTACATCAATCAAGGATTGATAGAAATATTCAATATGTTTGGGAGCCGTGTGATCGTTGGTAGATCTCCGCGGGGTCGTAAATCCCGCAGACACTCGCTCGTGACACGACTACTGGCCAAACATACCGCTAGGCGGATTTTGAGGATTCCACGGTGAATTGAGTTCGACGCGTGGTGAAAAGGAGCGAGACCGAGCGGTTAATGGAATGATTCGACACTGCATTCACTATACAACTAACGATATATTTGAAATAACGAAATACAGGTGATACCGATTAACCGTGGTTGCAATTGATTGTTTCGAATGCACTTAAATATAACTGATGTACACTTAAGAGAATCGCGGAGTAAGTTGAAGGACTTACGACCTGAATGCGCTGGATAGACTGGCAGACTGAGACACGGATCCTATGCTGACTGAGGCACGTTTGCGCATTGACGGATTTACACTTAAGAGAATCGCGGAGTAAGTTGAAGGACTTACGACCTGAATGCGCTGGATAGACTGGCAGACTGAGGCACTGATCCTGGTGCAGACTGAGGCACGCTTACACACTGACGGATGTACACTTAAGAGAATCGCGGAGTAAGTTGAAGGACTTACGACCTGAATGTGCTGGATAGACTGGCAGACTGAGGCACTGATCCCGGTACAGACTGAGGCACGCTTACACATGAACGGATTTACACTTAAGAGAATCGCGGAGTAAGTTGAAGGACTTACGACCTGAATGCGCTGGATAGACTGGCAGACTGAGGCACTGATCCTGGTGCAGACTGAGGCACGCTTACATATGGCACATTGCACATTGCACATTAAAGAAGATACATTCAGTAGCGGTTTATATACAGAGGAACTAATAGCTAAGTGGGGATAGCGTGGGTAACGCGGTGCACGCTAATTGGTTGGGTGGGAGTGGCTATCGACGCGTCTCGCTTGGTCAGGAAAGTGAGTAGCTCCCCTGGTAAGGAGGGGACAACTTCGTAGTATTCCGAAAGGGCTGCGGAGGTTTTCGAAGAAATGCAAATGCGTTCCGTACGTGGAATTTCGCGTGACGTATTACATATCGTTCGAGGAAACAAGCTAATGGCTAAAGGATAATCCCTTTTGGAAGACATCGAGGGCCGAGGGTCCGGATATGCGCGGTAATTAAGTTATACCTGGATGCGCGTGTACTCAGGTCAACGGATATCATTAAAACGGACTACTAGTACAAGAATAGATACGATTCGCGGAATATACCCTTCGCTTTACCATCGGAATTAACCTAAGTGTCGCGTTCCTACTAATTGCTAAGAACTGATATCATTGCGTATAAATTCCGACCAACGTTTGTCGGAACACAATACTTCAGATGTCAAAGATGGTTGGTTCGGTGGCTTACATTTACTTGTCTTTGGTGACTTTCTGCAATTGCCACCCGTATGTCAAGGTTCAGTATATGAAACTTTAACATCGTCTGCACATACAAAGTTGATGGGTTCACTGGGAAACATCAATCTTTGGAAAGAACTTTTTAGTTACGATGAACTACGAATTGAAGGAGGGGTAGTATGCACAGAGCGCGAATAAGCTAAAACTAGGGTTTATTCGTGATATGGGAATAAACATGGTAGTGTGTGAGTGTGCGAGGGGGGGAAAAAGATCCCAGGAGGGATCGAGCTCGGAGAAGCGTTGGAGGTGCTGCCGGTCGGGCTGCTCGGATGTGGTGCAGGAGCGTCGTCCCCAGAAACGGCTGCGTCGGGCCTGGCGTGCCGGGTGCTGCTCGCGTCCCGGGTATCGTGGTCAGGCCGGAAGCGAAGGTGGCTCGTCCACGTAGAGGGTGCCGGTAAGGCGACGTGAGAACGTCGGCCAGGGCGGCGAGGTTGCTAGGGTGTTCGCGGAGCGAAAACTGCCGCTAGCGAACCTCAAGCCGGGACGGCGTAGGGCCATCAGAGATCTGCGAGCGAGAGGGTGTTCGCCGAGCGAAAAGGTGCCCTCTCGGTTGTTCGAGTGTCGATCGGTGGTCTGCGAGCGAGAGGGTGTTCGCCGAGCGAAAGCTGCCCTCTCGGTTGCTCGAGAGTCGATCAGTGAGCTACGAGTATTGCGATGTTCTCCGAGCCAAAGCTGTCGCCACTCGTGGTAAGGACGTTCGACTACTAGGGTGTTCGCCAAGCGAAAGCTTCCCTAGGGGCGTTCGAGGGATAGTGGTGTTCGCCGAGCGAAAGCTTCCACTACCGAGACTCAAGTTGGTCTGCCGGCGATTTTTTTTTTTTTTTTGAAGAACGGGCGAGGAGGGGAATCTTCGAAAAGACACCCAAGATGTTGTTAGAGTAGTGTCGGATTTTTACCGACTAAACCCCTCCTCGTGGTTACCAACTCGGGGGTTATGAACCAAGTAGAAGATGAAGTATGGGGGTGGAAGACATAGAAACATAATAAAGGGCCTTGCCGCTAGATGGAGCCGCAGACCCGAAAGACGCGTGTTCTAGTTTAGAGGGAACATTTTAGGTTAAGTGATGAAGACTAATTAATAAGAATACAGGGACGGCGGTATTTATCCGTGGGTTTGCACGAGAAATTGCTAAGTGCTTTAATAGAGGGGTTGTCGTGGGTCTTGACAGAATTACGAAGGTTACCAGTATATTTCAATGCGGCTGAATCGAGTGACAGGAGACCGGTTTCACGGAGCAGCTGGACGTTTCTAATGAACCAGTGGGAGTGTAGGGAGCCTCTAAGGAGTCTCATGTAAGTTCCGTTAAGTTTGGTAAGTTTACTACGATCGGCCGAACCCCAGACGGGAATGGCATACGAGCAAATGCTCCTAATCAACGCGTTGAAGGCCCTGACCTTGGTGACCTGAGAGATATTCCGGTTATTGAAAAATTGTTTCAGGGAGACGAATGCCCCGTTGGCTTTGCCGCGCACGGAGGAAATCTGCTTGACCCAGTTTAATTTCCTGTCAAAAATTACCTCTAAATATTTGACAGAGTTACTCCAAGGCATTAGATGATTGTTTACTGAGAGATGATCTGGGGGGATATTACGGCGAGAGAAGAAGATAGCCTCTGACTTGGCTTCGTTGAGGGAGAAACCCCACATATGATACCAATCGAGGAGTTCGGGTAAGAATTTGTTAACAACTGAGGAGCAGAATTTCTTGGTATCGAGGAATATAACAAAGCGACGTCATCTGCGTATTGCGCAGTAATGATTTTGTCGTGGGTGGGGATGTCGTGACAGTATAGATTGAATAGAGTAGGCGAGAGTTTAGAACTTTGCGGAACTCCAGCCGTGATAGGCTGCGGATCGGAGAAGCTTTTCCCCGAACGAACTCTAAAAGATCTGTCTGTGAGAAAGGACCGTATCAGTCCGATCAGGTAGTGAGGGAGTTTTAGCTCATTTAATTTGTAGATTAAACCATCGTGCCAGACTCTGTCGAATGCTTGCTTGGCATCGAGTAGGAGCATATAGATGTGGCGAGACTTGTTTAGTTTGTCCGTGACGAGTTCAGCAACGCGGAGGAGTTGGTGGCTGGTACTATGCCGGGGACGGAAACCATGCTGGAAGTCGGGGAGGATGTTGGCCTCGGAGCAAAATCTGTTAAGGCGGGTTAGTATGATACTTTCCGCAACTTTGCTGAGGGCAGGGAGCAGGCTAATTGGCCTGTAGCTGGAGGCTTGGTTGATAGGCTTACCCTGTTTAGGAAGACAGATGATTGTTGCTGTCTTCCACGCGGGGGGGGGGGGGGGGGGAATATTGCAACCGCACCATAGCGTTGATGATGTTACAGATGGCGACGATAAGGATGTGCGGGAGAATTTTGAGGACCCCATTGGGGATGGAGTCATAACCTGGAGCTTTATTTTTCTTTAATGATTGAATGGTTAACGCGATTTCGCAAGGAGAGGTGTGAGGGAAGGAGAGGTCAACGAGGCTGATATCTTGGACGGCCTCTGTGATAGTGGAATGAAAAAAGGCGAATTTGTCGCGGATAGGAAACGGGGAACATTGTTCCCTAAGGGATTCAGCGAAGATATTAGCCTTGTCACTGTCTACCGGGTAGGCAATTCCGTCTTTTAGGAGAGGAGGGGAATAAGGCTGTCTGTTCCTGAGGGACTTTATAACTTTCCAGCAACTTCTGGGGTTTGCTTCGGCTATAGAAATATAATTATTGAATTTTTCGTTCCGAAAAGACTGGAGGGCGGCCCTAAAAGGTCGCGTTTTATAGAATTTAGATAGGGGCGGAGGGCGGGGTTGCTTGTGCATTGCAGGTGTCTGCGAATTCTTCTCTTTTTAGCTATAAGAGCTCTAATCTCGGGAGGAAGACGGGTGTCGACAGCGCGGAGAGAAATCGGGATGCTAGCTATAGATCCACATTTTGGATTTAATTTCTTGGGTGAGAGAGACAACGGCGGAGCTAATGTCCTGAATGGACCGTAAGATAGGACATTTGTAGGACGTGGTTTCAAGATGAAAGCGGAGTGCCAACCAATTGATTTTTGTCTTAGTCGGAGATTCGGAGGAGAGATTACCTGGGATTTCAAAAAGGACTGGGTTGTGGTCGGAATTAAGAGCTGGGAGAGTCCAAGGATCTTTGATTAAAGTTAAGTTCTTGGAGATGAAAATGTCTAGGATATCCGGATTTTTAGTACCTGAAAAGTGGGTGTAATCCGAGGGAGCGTCAACGAAGAAATTATGAGCATTAAGGAGATTGAATAATGTCTTGCTTTTCGAGTTTGTAGCGCGGCAACCCCAGGAGTCATGCTTGGCATTGAAGTCCCCTGCCAGGATCGTAGGAGTATTTTAGTCAAGAAGGGCCGTTATTTCGGATAGGTTGTTAGCGTCCGGGGGGGAGTAACAAGCACTGATTTTCAGGGAATTGTTATTATGGATGACCTCGATGCCGCAAGTCTCTAGAGAGGGGGTAGGGGGACTAATGGCCTTGTGGCGGATGGAGTTTCGTACGATAGTAGCTACTCCTCCATGCTTGGAGTTAGGACGGTCACATCTATAGACGGAGAAATTGGGGATGTAGAGCTTTTGAAGAGGTTGTAGGTGCGTTTCCGTGATGCAGGCCATATCAATGGAGGATTCGTCGAGGAGCTGCGTTAAGAGGAGAGTTTTATGTTTCTTGGCCGATAGTATATCGTTGGCATTCCAGTTAAGAATGGTGAGGTGATCTTTACTGGAGTTGGACGTTAGATTGTTGGAGTGCCTATGTGAATTTGGTGGCGAAGTCACGAAAAAGCTCTAAGACAGTCTGGTTTTGGTGCAGGACGGCTGGGGCCGGGGGATGTTGAGCGAGTTGGCGCGGGGCAGGGGGAGGGGGGCCACTGGTGGCCTCCGCAAACGAGCGGGTGAGTGGAAGAGGAGGAGATGCGATTTGGGGGGAGGGAGATTCGCCACCCGGGTGACTGCGTGAGAGCGAGGTGGGAGCGGAGGCAGGAGGCGTGGGGGGCGATACTCGAGTAGAGGTCGTGTTTGCTAGTGGAGCGTCAGGGCAACCACGAAAGGTGGCACGGTGCGGACCGCCGCAATTGGCGCAGATTGGGGATTTGCTTGGTTTGTCTTTGGAACGACAGGTAGAAGTCTCGTGATCTTTTGCACAGAAGGCGCAGACCCAGGCGGCATGGCAGTAGTTTGCCGTGTGCCGGAATTTCATGCAGCGGCGGCACTGCGGAGTAATCTTTGATTTTCTTTTCGGTTCAATTTTTACACTGAGACCGGAGAGCGATTTGATGTCGTAGATAGATTTGGCAGAAGGGGATTTGGCGTCGAGGTAGACGCAGACCAGAGGCCATATTTTATCACCTTTTCTCATGCGATAAACGGATTTGATTGGCAAGCCCTTGGATTCGAGTTCGGCGCGAATGTCGTCTTTGGAGAGGGACTCCAGAACGCCCCTGATTATCACAATCAGGTCTTTGTCCTGGGGGATTTGGTTCGTGGTGTACTGGATTTTGTCCACATCCAGTTTGGAAGTCAGGAGCCGGAAATCGTTTACCGATTGAAGATATACTTTGACTGAGTCAGAAGTATTGACAGCACGGCGGAAAGGGATATCCTTTTCTGCCAGGAATGTTTGGATAGTAGTCCATTTGGATTTCTGCTTGATGCAGATGGGCGGAAGGTTTGAGGAGCCATTTTCCTCGGACTCTGCCTCCGAGTCAGAGTCAGACTCCGTGGAACTGGCAGCCAGAGAGCTAGTTTTCCTGCGCTTACACGATTTTCGAGACTGGGTTTGCCAGGGATTCCCGTCGATCTTCATAGCGGGGGCGGATTGCGTCGCGACAGACGACGAGGAGGAGCTTTGGTGGCTGGCGCTTAGGGGAGCCTTAATTTTGACGATCTGAGCATCAGAATCCTGCCGGCGATTGTTCGCCGGCCATCTAATATACCCCGTTGGCGGACCTCGCCGAAAGCCCCGGAACGACCCTTGACCCATGACTCCGGATGGGGCGTCCATCCTAGCTACCTGCGTCCTGCTAATGCGTCCTCCGTGACGCATTCCGGGCCTTTCCGAGCCTCGAACCGTCGACAGGCTAGCACATGCCGACTCGGCTGTGATCCACGCGTTACACAATTAATATGCGACAAAAAACAGACCAAACCTATGGAGATTTATTATCTAGATTGAGAATTGGTGCTCTAACCGGCGATGATATTAAGTTATTACAACAGAGATTAATTAGAATCGACAGTTCTTTATCATACGATGATTGATTACGTGAACTATGTAATCATATAAATAAATTACCAGATGATACAGTTGTCTTATTACCAACATGTAAGCAATGTCATTTGCTAAATTTTGAAATGCTCAAAGAGATTCCTTCAGATGAATTATTACTTACAGCTGACGATAAAATTGATTGTCCGAAAAATGTTTCGAAAAAAGGTGCAGAAATTTTATGGAAGCTGGAAAATGATTCATCTAATACTGTTGGTCTTGAACGAGTCATTGTAATCAAATGAGGTTCAAAGATTATGATTAGACGTAATATCGATATCAGCGTAGGACTTCCCGAGTCGAAGATTTTGACCTGTTCCATTCTCAATAGACCTGCTTTAAGGTTTGTTTAGACCTGGGTAGACCTGGTAGAGTCTTAGAATACCTGTAAAGGGATTTTCCTCTAAAACACACACACACACACCTGAGTTGTCCCGATATGTAAATATGGCCTTCACTGTCCTTAATAAGTCGGATATATTCTTTCAAGCTAGTCGATGTCCTAACACGTGCTGTTTAGCTCTTTTTCGTATAATTTAAAATTCATAGATAATCAATTAAACATTCTGAACGGAAAATTATTTATAGGTAGTCTTGAATTGAAAGGAAAGGGGGGGGGCAATGTATTAGTAATTTTATGAATTAATTCCTCTCTCTATAATGTTGATAAATAAATGAATCAATCAATCAATCAATAAAAATACACACATTTTTGTGAATGAATAAAATATAGATAAATAAAATTAAAATTTAATTTTCTTCATTGGAAGAGGAATTATTATAGCGGGAAAGGGAAGGAGTGAGGAATATGATGTCCATATTTTCTCAACTCATTTCCCTCTCTCACTCTCTTTCAACGAAAAGAATATAATAAAAATCTGACTTAAAATTTACTATCATTTTCATAAATTAAGTTATTTAATACATTTAGTGGTTTTCAAATAATAATTAATTAATAGGGAACTTGCCTGTGTCAGATTTTTAAATACTTTTGGTATTTATCTACTCTTTAAACCTTAATATTGTAAAAAAGAAAATGATCAGTTATCTTGTTTAAATATTTTGTGATAGTTTGTGTTTAATTAAAGTTTGACATGTGGCGCCCCGTCATGCTTTGGCGGCCTGACGCCAGATAGCGCCGACCCTCTCGACCCTCGGCTCGCGGCTCCTGGCCCCCGGCTGTCGGCTCTCGGTAGTAAAACTTCGGTAAATTTCTATATATGGTAAAAGGACCACAGGGCGTCTAAGGCAGGAGTCGGCCTAGCCTTACTGTCGAGTCCATAGGTCGATTCCGGGTCGAAATGGCGAATGTAATTTTCGTTCGTTCGCCACAGACAATTTTTGAACACGATTTTTCGACACGTGACGTTCATGACACTAAGTGTGTTAAATACAAATTAAATAACTGCATATTTATTTACCGTATGTCCCATAAGAAGCGCAATAAGCGACATTTACCTTGGCAGTATTTACCGACGGTGCACATGTACTGACTCATGCATCGTCGGCAAATACTGCCGAAGGTAAATGTCGCTTGTTGGGTTTCTTATGGGACATGCGGTATACGTGGGAGGAAGGGGAAAAGGGTGGAGGAAACACAATTTAGAAGGCCTTCTTAGACCTGGTTAGTACCTGCGATAGAATAATAACGGCTTTCCCAGGTCTACTGTGAAAAGTCCGTGTTAAGGCGCGTCCTGACTGAGTCGACAGTGTCGATCGACACTGTCGATCGACACTTTCGACTAGAATTTGTCGACTGGATTTTGTCAACCGGCATGTCGACTGGTTTGTCGGTAAACATCAAAGGGTAGTCGAGTCGACGGGTCTACAAGGCCCGACCCTCCGGAGGTATGTTCCGACCCTCGGCGTAAACAGGCCCCCGGTTGGATTGGTCTTTCCAGACGGTCATCTATTGAATTCGTCATTCTCTCCTTTACAAGACAGATTTAGTATTCCACGCATAGCGGTATCGATTAAAATTTTCGGGGAATGTGCGGGACTGCAAGCGCATTTGCCGCTTTCGCCGAAATATATCGTTTGCTAGTGAGGTATTCAGATCGCGGTACTATCGAACGGTACGAACCGATATTCTGAATTCCGTCCATCGTGCGACGGAACACGAATAAAAAAATAAGCATTAAAGCATGAGCCAAGTAATTTAGCGTCTACACGAAGCGAACAGTTTGGGGCGGCCTTTGAGCATCGCCAAAAACCGTACGCCGTACGCCAACCGTCATCGCACCGCTGCCGAAACAACCGCTCGCCTTGCCGAACCCTCTGCGTTCGACTCGACTACCTTTGATGTTTACCGACAACTTGTGGAAAACCAGTCGACATGTCGATCGACCAAGTCGACTGCCGCGTCCTGACTGAGTCGACAGTGTCGATCGACAATGTCGACTCAGTGAGGACGCGGTTTTCGATGTTCTGGTCGACAGTGTCGATCGACAGTGTCGATCGACACTGTCGACTCAGTCAGGACGCGCCTTTAGACCTGTTTGCATCTGATATTCACCGTAACTAGGCTATGAAAGGACAAGCAAGGTTTACTTTCTACATTTCACGAAGACCTGGTTCATTCCTTTTAGACCTGCAAACGTTAATTCTTAGCAGGGCTTACCAGGTCAAAATATTCGACCCGGGTTGTCAATGGAACCATTTGTCGCGTAATTACAGTATCCAAAAGCTTGGACGTTGATGTGCTACCTGGGTTAGCTCGTATCGGTATAAAATGTGAGACTTTAATTTTGTGGTAATAAAAAGCTATTCTCCTACATGTACGTATTCTCCTCATGAATAAATTCCAAAAAGTAGTGAAATCCCCCCACAAAAACAGATTCTCTGTAAAAAAAAAGGCCGCATGTTCATTCAGTGCCAACAAAAATTGATACGTAAAATACTCTCCAAAAAAGATTTGAAATCAATTAAGATCGCCATGTTCAAGAGTTATATATAAAAAGTAAAAGGCATCATTTGAAAGGGAAATTATTGTAAATCAAGTGACTACAAAATTCGACTAAAAAAATTTATAAAAAAATTTTAATAAAAAAGAACTTGCCGCGTTTTTTTCCTTCAAAATAAAAAATTCAGACACAGAATTATACTCGATGTTTATGCACTTATGATTTTAATTAAATTCATACACTTATAAGATACACCAGTATACCGAATGTCGCACGGGAAACCGATCAAGCGGGGCCTTTTTAATTTCTCTGAATTTGATTTCGGCAGTGCAATTTATGAATCACTCGAACACCGTCCATACACTGCCAATTATTCGGTATAGTGTTCTTTTTTATTACAATTTTTTAATAAATTTTTGTAGTCGAATTTTTTAGTAACTTGATTTACAATAATTTTCCTTTCAAATGATGCCTTTTACTTTCTATATATGTTGAACATGGCGATCTTAATTGATTTCAAATCTTTTTTGGAGAGTATTTTACGTATCAATTTTTGTTGGCACTGAATGAATATGCAACCTTTTTTACAGAGAATCTGTTTTTGTGAGGTATATGTACATATTACAGTGTACAGATGCGATCGCAGAAAATGTTTCTAGCTTTCTTAGTCGATTAATTCTTGAGATCTCTAAATTCATTCAGAGATTTTATTTAATCCCACTACAATAATCCTGGAATTGTATAAATAAACACTGCTCAAATACGTGTTAATATTAACATAACCCACAGTTTATAAGAGATGACTTACTAAGCAATTTTACGAACATCACGTTTTCTATAATATCTATTTATAAACTAATGCTATGTCACTTGTGAATTCGCCTAAGTTCTTTGTTTATTTTCTCAAATCATCTTTCTTGACGGATCACTAGTAGACCTACTCCCTCAGTATAAATATTTCATTAATATTCTAGAAATATCATATTAATAAAGATTGAACGTATACTATAGGATAAAGTGCAGCATAATTTTGAAAAGAGATTTATTGGCAGGATTTGTGCAGATTACATAAAATAACGTAGGAATAACGTAAAAATTAACTCCGATATCATACTATTTATACCCAAAAACAAAAAGGACTCTTCATTCTTTATTGAAAGCTTTCCGCTTCCATTTCTTTCAAATTTCTATCACTACTCACGTATGCTACGACTATCAAGATAATTTCATTTCTTTCCGACCACTGCTTCTGTTTGGAACAGAAGCTACAAAAAGGCTGCGTGAATAACAGAGGTACTGAAATTATATTAATACTATACTTGGAATAATATTAATTATAAAAATTACTATTTATAACGTTAAATTGGTCAATAGTTTATACACATATATATCAATTAAAACATAATTTGCCTCTCATATTTCTGTATTGCTTATTTGCCAGTGTTTCATATGACTGGGGTATATTCTTTACGTGATTTTAAAAATCTCAAAAAATTTCTTTTTTTTTTCATTGTTCTACAAAAGTTGACCGAAAAGAACAAAGTTAAACAATTTCAAAATTTAATGAAAATTTAGATAAGTGTGTGGAAACCAATTTTGTGACTCTCCCAAGATACGGCATATAAATTATGTATAAGCAACGAGCGAAGGAGCATCATTTTCGCGAATAAGAGCAAGTATAAAAGACGCTTTTCGCTGAAAGTAATGCGCGGGGCCGGCAGAAGTGAATCACTGACAAATTCAATGGCTGGCTCGAGAATCAGCGTCGCGACTTCCGAGAGATAAGCGATAGAAGTAGGAAGCACTGAGAGCGGGTCGACGCCATACGATTTCCACTTGGCTCCGCTCGAGGATCTTTCAAGACCCCACGACCGACTATTCCATCCTCTTCTTTATCTTCTCCTTCAATGAAAGATGACAGCAGCTACCAGATGGCTGCAACTACCTTAGAGTAGTCCTAGAATCAAGTGGACAATGTCTAGCTTCAAGAAGTTCTACATACATAATTACAATTGAACTACCGTGATGTTATTCCTCGTTTTGTCCTAATTCTTGTTAAGTTCTTCTGAATACTTTGTAGTATAATATTGAGATATATTTAAAGTAAAAAAGCTCAATGTTTGTTTTTCTAAGAACTTCTACTTTTTGTTCTTTTCAAGCTTTCATCTTTATTCATGAATACACACTGTAAAAATTTTTAACTGGAATATGGTATTTTAGTATAGATTTCTCTCGGTAAAACTAAGTAGACTCGACTGATTTAATAATCTTTCACAGGACCCGTTAGTTTTATAATAAACTATTATAACAAACAGTATACATATTATGTTCCATTGGTATAACAAACAACATTAGCTCTTACATAAATGTTACATAATTACAGTTACATTTACTCAATGTAAAGTTACGACGAATCTTAATGTTATATACAGTGTGTCTCACAATGACCATAACAGCGGGAAATAGGGGATCTTTGTTAAATCTAGGGGTATAAAGTGCAAGTTATAATGTCGAGGGGTGATGGTTAGGAACTAAAAGAGTTTTAAGATGACCAATATTATGACAAACTTCGTTAACCCATAAATACCCAGTAAACACGTGATTGAACAGCAATGTAACTTGGAAGTTACATGTAATATGACAATGTAACGCTTGTGATATGTTGAAGATATGTAACATAAGAGTAACATGCAATATTTAATTTGTTATATGCAGATAATGTAATTGTTATATGAAGGATTTTTGTTGCAGTTGCATAACAAAAAGTATGTAACGGCAACGTAACATGCTCGTAACAATTACAGTATAACTGTCGTAATAGGTATGTAATGTGGCACGAACGTAACTTGTAAATGTTACAAGAATGTTGCAAGACTACGTAACATTTAAGTTACATGCGTATCACAGTGGTGATGTAATATCACTAACATACACGTTATGTAACTATTATATGGCGTGGTTACGTTCTATTTATGTAACAGAAGTGCGTAACCGTAACGCTACATGCTTGTAACAATAGTAATGTAACTGCGGGGATAGTTCGTTGAAGTTACAGTGATGTTACTTACTACACATTACAAGAATGTTTCAAGACTACGCAACATTTACGTTATATGCGTAATGGACACGCCGAACATTAACCCTACATTAGTCACGTGGTTGAAAAGAACGTATTTAGTCACGTGGGGGATCGGTGCCACCCACTTTTTATTTGCCCTTTTTTTATATATTCTTCGTTTAAAATCTTTATATTTTTCAAAACATTTTTACTTAACGGCATAAATATTACAGCTTACTTCACAAGATAAAAAATGCACTTGATAAAACTATTTTTATAACAACGAAACTAATTTTCACGACAATTTATACACATTTCTTTCAAATGATCTCCGCAGACCCATTTCCCACACTTGCTGCAGAACTTCCTGGTGCTCTTGTTTCGTATCCTTCTATATATATAACATCTCCCTCGCGATGCTGTTATGAGTTCAGTTGGGTTGATAGGTTCTTCAACACCAAGGAGTAGTTTTGCACGCCTTCGTAGCTCTGTCGGAAGGCGTGCGTTCTGATATCTTCGTTCTATTTGTGATTTGATCAAGTTCCAGCTGGGATTTTGCAAAAATTCAACACGAGATATTCTCCTGGTCATATTATTGATGATGATACTTGTAAATGCACAAAGGATTTATGGCTGCTATGTTAACCAGATTTTAAAACAATACCATATAGCCTAGCGTCGGGTATTGTGAGCTACGTCATTTTTTTGACAAAGTTGGTCGAGCAAATTGACGCCTACTTTAATCATCTTATAAAATGTCACCATCTCTGGCTTTTTTCTATCCCCTGTTGAGTCATCTATATCACTTGAATCGTGCATTGTTCATAAAACTAAAACTACTTTATTCTTTTTTGGACAATAGGAAACTAAAGTGCAATCTTCGTGAAATCCGAACATTGAAGAGTTTTCGCTTCTCTTCTTGTTCGGTAAAAATTCCCGTGGTATCTCGGGTTTGTTTTTGCGCATGGTCCTTACCCAGGTAGCACACTGATGTTAGAATAACGTCTCAGACGTCATTTTTTGGTCAGCATAGGGTTTCAGACGTCAGTTGTCGTAATATTAACGTCACAGGGACGTCATATTTACGACGTACCTTAGACGTCAAAATTCAACGTCTTTTTGACGGAATTTTTCCGTCATTTTAATGACGAACGAGACTTAGAAAAATTTCGGTCTCCTGCATATATAGGAACTTGAAAATTTATTTGTGAATAAATGGACAAAAATTGTAATTTGTCCAGTTATTAAATCAATAAATTATTTCATTTCGAGTCTCCAGAGTATGTTGAGCAAGTTATAAACTATACTGTTTATTAAAAAGCACAGATTATTAAAGTAAATGAAAGACAATCAATTAATGTAGGATGAATAAACATTCATATAATTATTTATTTATTTATTTATATTTACTTATTTATTTATTATTTATTTCTTGCATAGAGGCAAATTGATATTAATATCAATTTGCGTCTATGCAAGAATATTTATCAAAAGATACAATCATAAATTTAGAAAAATGTTGAGAAAAGAATAATACAATTATAAAACCTTATTTATTCAAGCTCTTTCTTATTGACAGGAAAGCAATATACATTTATATACATTTAGGGCCGGTTTTACCAACAGGTATAAACGCGGTATAGCGCTATACTGAGAATAACCATAAGGCTTATTGCTGGTTATTCTCAGTATAGCGCTATACCGCGTTTATACCGTGTTGGTAAAACCGGCCCTTGGTCATCAAACTTCATATGAACACGAATAGTAATAATATTCTTATTGTTAGCCGCAGGAGCGTGCAGCAGATGAGGACTCGAGGACACCGACCGATCAATGAAGTTAAGCAGCGAAAAGTGCGGACACTAGTTGGATAGGTGACCGCTCACGATGAAAAGATATAGGTACGTCAGACCTAACCTTTTAGAACCGTCATTTTTTACGTCATCACAACGTACGGTAGAACGTCATTATGACGTGATTTGTCTGACGTTGTGTGGATGTGTAATTAAGCTGTCTTTGCGACGTTAAAATGTCATATTTTTCGTCATCTGACGTCAGAACTGACCTTCAAAAAACGTTATTTCGACGTTAGTGTGCTACCTAGGGGGGGGGAGGGGTACATATGATAATTTCTTTTCTCTTTCAAGTCTTTTTACCAGTGGTACGCTGGTGAACCAATTATCGCCAGTTATATTTCTATTCGATCCTGACACATCCCGGATTGGCGCCAATTTGTCAATTTCTCTACGCGTAGATCTATCTTTGATATCATCAAGTCGCAAACATCGCATTAGGAATCGAAGTCTAATTTCACTCATAGTGAGGTACATAGTAAGATTCGAGACCGTTGAGTTGTTCCAGAGATTGTGTAAATTTTTACGAGGAGATCGCAAAGATCCAATCAAGTATAGCGAACCTATAAAAGCGCGAATTTCGGTTGCATCTGTATCACTTGCACCTTGAGTACGTGGAAATCTATTTTGAACGCTATTTATGTAAATATTGGTACAATGAACTGTAGTATCAATGACCGCATTATCAAAAAAGAGATTCCAAATTTCAATTTCAGTTTTGGTTCCTTTGCAATACCTTTTGATCCTGGTACATGAAGTTTTATTATGTTCCGAGCACGCGTTCGTATGTTTTTATTACCGCTTGTTTTTCTCCACTTAATTCCATTTTTCCCATGTAAAAGTATTTTTGTCCGTTCATAGTTTCATCACTATTTTCGCCACTTTCACTTTCATTACTTTCAGAAGCGTTTTCTACTTCCTCCTCAGAATCGGTCAAGTGTTCAATTGACTTCACGATACTTCACATGACACAGCTCCACAAAAAAAATCGAAAAAATGCTTCCTCTGACCAGACCAGTATATCTTTGTTTTTGGGGTCGCTGAATTCGAATCCGGTGTCCGCTTGTCTCCATCACGTCACATTTTTTTTATCTCAAAAAATCATCAATAGATCATGATTTTCAAAAAGTTAATGGACTTAAACCAAATTCGCTATAGGGGGTTTTTTGGGTCGCTGATCACGAATCTGAAATCGGATTTCAAAAATTCAGGATGGCGGATCCAATATGGCGGGCGAGATTTTTGAAAATCGACGAATTCATGCCGAATTTGGTATAAGGGGGTTTTTTGGGTCGCTGATCATGAATCTGAAGTCAGATTTTAAAAATTCAAAATGGCGGATCCAATATGGAAGATGAGATTTTCGAAAATCGACGGATTCATGCCAAATTTGGTATAGGGGGGTTTTTTCGATCGCTGATGACGAATATGAAGTTATATTTAAGAAAATTCAAAATTTTCGAAAATCTCGCCCTTCATATTGGATCCGCCATCTTGAATTTTTAAAATCTGATTTCAGATTCATGATCAACGACCCAAAAAACCCCCTCATACCAAATTCGGCATGAATCCGTCGATTTTAAAAAATCTCGTCCGCCATATTGGATCCGGATTCTTGAATTTTTAAAATCCGATTTCAGATTCGTGATCAGCGATCCAAAAAACCCCCTATAGCGAATTTGGTTTAAGTCCATTAATTTGTTGAAAATCATGATCTATTGATGGTTTTTTGAGATTAAAAAGAAAATGTGACGTGATGGAGACAAACGGATACCGGATTCGGATTCAGCGAGCTCAAAGATATATAGGAATAATAATTTGAATCGATTTGACTATTTTTCCAGGATTTGACCTTGAAATGACCTTGAACGTGACGTGATGGAGACAAACGGACACCGGATTCGGATTCAGCGACCCCAAAAACATAAAAATATACTGGTCTGGTCAGAGGAAGCATTTTTTCGATTTTTTTTGTGGAGCTGTATAATTTTCCTCTCCTGCGTTACTTTCGTCGTTATTTTCAGGTTCATTATCGCTATTGTTTAGTTCTTCAAACCACTGCAGTGGCGCAGTGGTTCTTCAAACCAGTGCACTGGTGCCAAACATTGGGATCGTAACTTGCTTCAGTTTCACGTTTTTTTGGACCATCCATTTTGTTCTAAAAAATAGATAAATTTGCATAAAAACTTTTAATTAAAACTGATAACAAAAGAGAGTTTCAGTTTATATCAGGCAATATATATTTCATAATGTTCATGCTACGAGAAATATTGATAGAAGAAAAATAAACTGATTTACCTTTACAAATTTTCTGACCTGTTTACTCACGTGGGGGACACTTGTCACCCAAGAAAATATTAACTTAAATACGGCAAAATTAGCAACGATAATTTCGTGCGAATACCGTCAAATGCTTACTGATATGCTGCTAGAAAGCTATTAAAGGCGGCGGCGTGCTAAATGGAAGCGGTCAAGAACTCTGAAGAGAAACGGAAGAGTGGGTGACATGGGTCACCCAAGTGACTAACGTAGGGTTAATGTTCCGGCGCCGATGTGAATGTGAATGTGAATTCCGGCGCCGATGCGTTAAGGTACGTACAAACCGGCCAACAAAGTGTTGGCAACATGTTGGCAACATGTTGACAACATATGTTGGTAACATGTTGGCAACATGTTGGCAACATGTTGGCAACACGTTGGCAACAGGTTGGCAACAGGCGGAACAAGTTGGCAACATAGATGTTGCCAACATCAACTCGTATCTGGATACAGTATTACAACGAGCTTTGACAAAAGTATATTTATTTTACAGTTTCAAGATATTAATTTTCATGAAACTCGTACAATCAAATAGGTCGGTTTTGAACGTATAAAATAAAGTGAAAAAACTGTTTTCATGAGAAAAATGTATATTTTATTAGCATGGGGTCCACTGGACCCCGTGTGACCACTATGGATTAATAAATTATTAATAAATTGTCTGTCGTATATTCGCTCAAATGCTCTTCGCATTTCGTCCGTAGACCGGCGTGAGGGAGAAATTCGACACTCCTCGGGCCGTTAAAGCCATAAATTAGATCCGGGAAAGTTCCTCATTACCACAGGGTCGAAGAGCGACCAGTTAGTTTGAAAACCTGCGAGCGACCGGAACAGTTCGCAAATAAAGTTAATGCATTGTTTGTCTTCCCTTACCAATTGGTATAATTTTATTAATCTAAACCCAACACGCAAGATTAATTTGGCGCGTAGTCCGTCGCGCAAAGACGGAACATTGTTTATTAGAATAGATATTGCGGGAAACGGCTTATTTCGATTCGTCCGTTAATTAACCTTTTCCGGAAAAGGTGTGCGACGGAAAACAGACTCTAGTCTTTATGACTGTCCCGTCGTTTGACGGAAAGGATCGGAAGCGTTGAAACCCGTCCGCAACGGTCCCTGCCACATGTGGTCCCTGCCGGACCGTGTCAAGTGGGCGGTAGTATATTTATTTGTATGTACTAGCTTTGCTCCCCAACCCCCGGGGGGTAAGTACCTGGCTCCGCGCATCGGGTCCCAAAGTCGCCGGGGTTTTCGGCGACACGGTTTTATCCACGCATTTATTAAAAAACTATTTTATATAATAATATATAATAATAAAAAAGGAGAAGGAAAGGATTTGATCCAGTCAGTATTTTGACATGCCGTGCCGATGACGCGATTAACCACTTTCGTGCGTGGGTCGGAAAATTTACCGTCGCCGCGGCGACGATCCTGTCAAGAAATTTGTGTAGCGGCGGCGACGGCGGGAGTAGCTGAGCAGGCGAGGAATCCAATAAAAATTATATTATAGTCGGAGAGTTATTTATGATCGATGTGCTATTAAAAGTATTAAAAGAGGTATGAATCGACTTTCTGAAATTCCGTCCCTTTTGCGTGGATGTTGCGAGGATGTTGTCAACTTTTCCCATTTGAAATGGGAAACACGGATACCAGCAACAGGCGACCATTCTCTTTGATGTCATGCCGCCCGCTGTTGCTAGTCGACGGGAGACACGTGGGGATGAACGTGTTGCCAACATGTTGCCAACATTTGTTGGCTGGTCTGTACTGCTACGCTGTCGACGAGTATCCACCGACGAGTTGCCAACACATTGTTGCCCGGTTTGTACGTACCTTTAGAGACCGAGCACCGAGAAGCTAACGGTAATGGTACCCATCCACGTACAGGCGGACTGCAGTCCGTGGACTGACAGTTCTGATCTGCAGTCCCGAACTGTCATTGACCACACACGTACAGTTCTACGAACTGCAGGCCGTCGCCGGACAGTCCAGGGACTGCAGGCCGCCGGATGATTCGCCATACACACAGTTCATGAGTCAGTTCAGTTCGATCAGTTGTGCTTGGAAGAAGTTGAATAGTCGTTGACTATTACAAATCCTGCTCGCAAACAATAATGAGCATTCGATAATGCGACAGAAGTGGACGCTGGCCGATATAATGTTACGTTGAGCGACCCCGTCGAGTCATGTTCATTGTTTCTTTCGTACATTGGTTCAGTTTCCTTTATTTGCATCTTTCGAAGTGGACTTTCCCATTTCAACGGCTCGGAAATTTAAGAATGACGAACAATTTCCGAAATGACAGTACGTTACCTCCCGCAATCGATGTCGTAATTGTTGATGGATTTTTTCTAATTCGTCGTATTAAAGATATGCCAAAGTCGTTCGGCAACATTTCAAAGAAAATTCTTCAAATTCTATACAGTTCTGATGCTCCACGTGTACATCTAGTTTTTCATCGGTATTCTCTGCCTTCCGTCAAAGATTACGAGCGTTCGTTGCGAGGAGGATTACAAGTACGTCATCTCTCTGGTCCAAAACAAGCTAGACCAACTGACTTTTCGAAAGAACTTCGAAATGATAAATTCAAAGAAGCTCTTTAGTCGTTTTTCTCATTTCATACTAGCAAACTCGAGAAGTAGGTACCTTTATTGGTAACCAAAATTTCTTTATCTGTATATATAAAATAAAGTCGGGTTAGTTACACTATTTATAACTAAAGAACGGCTGGACAGATTTTTATGACTTTTGATTCTTGGATTTGTCTCTGCGACGAATAGCAGAATATGCATAGATTCGTTTCAATAAAGCAAATGCCTTGTTGTACAGTGAATTAAATTAGTTTAAATGTAATTAAAATACATTTCGTTTTAAGGTTAACACAACATTTATTGATTCCGATGCGGTACGAAGTTCGCCGGGTCAGCTAGAGAGAGAGAGTTAAGTATATAAAATAGTTTCTCGGCTCGACGATCGACTCAAAATTCCGTCCCCCACGAATCGCCTACCGGCCAGCGCGCCTTCGCCGCCGCCGCTCCCTTTCCCCTCCCTCTTTCCACCCCCTCCATCGCCTTTCCTCCCCCCTCGGAGGAGGAAGAGGATAATTCGGAGCTGAAAATGATGACATGTGATTTACGATAGCGACGAGGATATTGAGTTTGAGGATTATATTGAAAATGAGGGTTACGAAACAGAGTAATTTTATATCCGATTAGTATTAGAGATGTATATTGTATTCGAAGTAGAAAGAGAAAAAAATTAATGAAAATCGATTTTTCACAGTTTTTGAAATTTTCAAAATTCGTGAGCGACCTCTAGAAAAATTTTTATCGTGCTGATATTTGGTGACGATTCTTAAAACATGATAAACTAACATAATCTGATGTGCCACCCCAATGTAGGATATTGTAATAGTTTATATATTTTCTGTTCATTGTATTCGTAAAAGAAGAAAACATTACTTTGCAATATCGCGGTAAATATACAATATGCTATTATTATATATGATTGTATCTCTTTTTTGCATTGTAATGCATAGTTAATAACAATATCATTCATATATTGTTCGTATCATTTTCAATGTCTCCGATAGTTGCAAGGATTACGAAATTTGTGAATTTTTTAACCCTTTCTTTACGGTAGCCCGCGCCGCGAAGTGTGACGCGTCGGTAGTCTTCGATGTTCAGACTTACGTCTTTCGACGCCACTTTGTGATTGTCTTGTATGTTCACTTTTTTTAAGAGCTACATAACAACTGTTTCATCGTATTATATGAAAAACATGAAAATGAGTATCTACCTATATTGTATGAATATTAAGTTATTATTAAGTTTCACAAACGCCGACTATAGTCGGCACCCGTAACGAAAGGGTTAACTTCACATCGCATCGATGGTATCAATCTCACCTTCCCCGACTTTTAGATCAAAATATTGATGTAATCAAAAGTTATCGTCAAAAAACCAATGGTAAACTTTGCTACAGAGACTAAAAATAATATAGAGGAAAAAAAAACCAAGTTCCACTGAAAGTGAGAATATATTCATAGTTAACCATATTGCATGGAATTATGTACTATTTCTCTCATTAACGCAACATACCTTGACAACACACTTGCTTTCATTAATTTGGCGGTAATGATTTCATTACTTTTTTATCATAATTTTTTCAGTATCTTTGGTGATTCGTAAGTTGTTACATGATTACTTTGGAAAGGGAGCTATTTTATTAATTCGTGCTATCATACATCGTCGATGTTTTGAGGGGGGGGGGGGGGGGTAAACACTACTGCAATAATTTGTTTCGATTGAATAAAAAACTTTAATTTATCTTGGCTTCAATTTAAATTCATATTAATCTATACCTTTTACAACCTGAAATAGGCACCCAATTGTATTCAAAATATGAAGATAATAGTTATATTATCTTGATATTGACGAATCTGTAACGTAACTTTCATGCAAGAAGTTTTATATTTTTGTACAAGCTAATGGAACATACACGTATATCATTTATGAAAGAACAGTTTATACATATACGTGCATGTAATATTGAAACACATGCGCATAAATATAATCACACTCGCACTTTCTGCACAAAAGTTACATTACAGGTTTGTCAATTGTTCATATTACAGTAATATTAAGTGTGATATAACCGTCAAAGTTAATATAACATTACATTTACGTCAGCCGTTATATAACCCCAAATAATAAAAAGTGTAACAGTTACATTAGTTGTTATGTAATCATTACGTCAACGTAATGTTACAGTAGCATAACTAGTCACTTTGTTGTTATATTACAAGGATATATACTCATTACAAGACCGGTATATAAGAGTTACACCACGGTTATATACCAATACGATACCTTCCTGAGGGTGTTGTACAACATTCAAGGAACATTACGAGTCCGTAACGGTTATGTTATGTACGTAACATAATATATTGATGTTACTTGTTACATTTAACTTACATTACATAACGTACGGGCAACATAACTGATTTGTAACAGTTATGTAACACATGTTACATAACATGGTAACATTACTGAGTGTGAAATAATAACTTATATGTAACTTACATGTAAGTTACCGGTGATGTTACTTGTTACATTGGGTTACATTGCTGTTACATTGCTCTTACAATGCGGTGTTTACTGGGTAGGTAAATATAAAGGGCTCTTTCCAAGACCTGTTTCGACAAAGCACTCATGGATGATATCTCATTCGACTAACAGAAGTTCAGCGTTAGGGATTTCTACTGTAAGTAAACCAAGGGACAGAATATCTGCCCGATTTGAACATAGGCTTCTCATGTATGATTGCATGTGGGCGGCCTATATTCACGTCCTGCAGATATTCTGTTCGTGGGTTTACGATCAGAGCAGGTTTCAGACGAAGCCCCTTACGCTTACTCTTTATGTGTTAACGATGTTTGCCATTGAAACTGTCATCCTATTGGTCATCCTAAAACTCTTTTAGCTCTTTAACTATTGCCCCCTCAACATTATAACTTGCACTTTATACACTTAGTTTTTAACAAGAAATTTCCCATTCCCCGCTGTCACGGTCATTGTGGGATACACTGTATAACATTCGTGTTATTATCTATATCTTTATAACATAACCGTTACATTACCTCTACATAATAGCATTAATTGGATTACTAAAAACTTAGTAAGAATTACTTAAATTATAATTCTAGAATAGTTAAGGTATAAATTAAAAAATTTTTTAAATAATTTCTTTATCGCGAGGGTTAGGACAGTTTAAGAAATTAATATCGAAACATTAAAATGGCGATTTACATTAAGGGGTATGGCCACGGTAGAATTTTCAAAAAATCGATTTTTCTTTTTTTTTGCTTAAACGATGCTTTATCATCATAAAAATAAGATAATTTTCGATTTATAGCGAAAACAATTTTGTTTCACCAACTTTGAGTGCATAGCGTGAGCCTACCTGCGACGCAGTCGTAGAGTACCAGAGCGCGCAGCGCAATGCACCCGGATTTTCGGAGCTATGCTATTAGAGATGACTAACAATGTAGTGGTAAATTTAGAATATATACATACCGTAGAATGGGGATACTTTGATCCACGGGGATACTTTGATAGAAACTTCACATTATTTTCAATCGCCTGTATCTAGGCAACCGTGCGCACTAAGCGCGCGATCTTGGTCGAATTATCACAGTGACAATCGGAAGGTTTCGGTATGCCTCGTGCGGTGAGATGCACCGTCAATTGTTCGTCAGTTCGCCACGTGCTCTGCAGCAAACGGTTTATGCGAAATTTGTCGGCTGTAAAACTTTAAGTCTACAGCAACGCATTTGACCAATCACATATTGATATCTGTGTCAGTTGACGAGGTATGTATTTGTCGATAATATAAACCATTAAGAACTAAAAAGTTTTGTAAACTTTATATGTGAGCGCAGTTCAAACGTCTTGGGGTAACTTTGATCAGAGCGTGGGGAAACTTTGATCAATTGATCAAAGTTTCCCCAGTGATCAATGTTGCCCCATGAACTGTAAAATACCTACCTACTATTTTTTTCTTCTAAGATATGCCACGTTAACATCAACGCCAGTTAGGCAGTCGCTCCTATGGCGATTACCCCTCAGAAAAATTAGAAGATGCCTTGCAAAAGGTGGCGGAGGGAATGATGAGCATCAGAGAGGCTTCTCGAAACTATAACATTCCTTACGGCACATTGTATAATAAATATAAAGGCCGACATAATAAATCACGTGGTCGCCCTACGGTTCTTACAAATGCTGAAGAAGTCGCGATATTGGAGGCCGCGGCAAAGTGTTCGGACTGGGGATTTCCTCTTAGTCTTTTAGACATAAGAATGTATGCAAAACATTATATAGACTCCAAAGGTAAAATTATTACTCAGTTCAACAACAATTTGCTCGGAGTGGATTGGACTTACAGCCTTCTCAAAAGGCATAACGACTCTATTGGAACAAGAATAGCAACGAATATTAAGAAAGCCCGATCATCCGTATCGAGGGAGTCTATTGGGGAGTTTTTCGATAATTTGGAAATCACTCTGGCGGGTTTACCCAGCAGTAACATTTTTAATTACGATGAGTCAAATGTTACTGATGACCCCGGAAAGATGCGAGGGATTTACAGAAGAGGTGTCAAGTACCCCGAGAAAATAATGAACCATTCGAAGAGCTCAACAACAATTATGGTGTGTGGTTCTGCCGATGGCACGTTGTTGCCGCCATATGTCATATATAAGAGCATTCACCTTTATGATACATGGAAGGAAGGCGGCCCACGAGGATATCCATGTTACAGCTTGCCATGTTGCAGTCCTGGCACAAGATATAACAGAACGACTAGTGGCTGGCTTGACGGAGTTACATTTCGGGATTGGTTTGCAAGCTGTTTCCTACCCCACGCAAAACGCTTACCAGGAGAGAAAGCTCTCATAGGTGACAACCTATCCACGCACATGGATAATGACATCTTGAATATGTGTGCAAAGAACAACATTCGTTTCATATGCCTAGTGCCAAATTCAACTCATTTGTGTCAACCGCTTGATGTTGCATTTTTTCGCGCTATGAAAGAGGCATGGCGCAAGACCTTAACAGAATGGAAACTTCAGAATCCGCGGCACAGCACAGTGTCTAAAGATAGTTTTCCTAAATTGTTGAAAAATTGTTTAGAAAGAATGGACAAAGTTTGTGCAAAGGCAGGCCATCCAAATCAACATGAAACGAGCGCAATTAAGCGAAACTTAATAAGCGCCTTTCGTGCTTCTGGAATTTTTCCAGTAAACCGCAACCAAGTATTAAAACGATTCCCAGAGGAAAATAATGGTGAAGATGCAGCCGAGCGTGCTGAAAATGCATTAATTGCTCTGCTCAAAGAGAAAAGATTCCTCGATGCAACTTCAGGAAGCCCAAGAAGGAAAAAAACCCGCCTCGCTCTTCAACCTGGATGTAGTGTTACAACGTCTTCTCCACCCCAGCTTGGTTCTTCAGTTCCAGAGAGAGAGTCTCATTCATCCCGGGGCAGAATTTCAGCCAGAAAATGTTGAGAGCAATGACAATAATGTGACAATAATGTGAAGAAACCGGGATAAGTGAATACATGTTATTTTTGTCCTCTATTTGTCTTCATAATCTTTCTTTTGTCCACTATCTGAAGTTTGAGGATAAAACGAGGACAAAAATTGTCATCATTTTGTCTTCATAAGTGTCAGTAAGTAACAGTAATTCCTAAGAATGGAAGATTTTGAAGGCAATTTGAATACCACGGTAACAAGTTTGTTTTCAGATTATTTTCCAAATCTTCCATTTCCATGACACGTTTGCGCTCAAATTGTTCTCAAAATCTTCACATGCGATTTTTAATAATTGTAGGTATAGAAATGAAAACTTTATACTTATATGGAAACTCAATTTATTTTTTAATGAAATTAAATGTCACTTTTAATTACGTCACACTGGCAGGGGTTGACTAATTATTTAAATAATGAAGAAATGACATCGCATTATTGTCGAAATGACAAGCGTTGTCTCTATTAGATGAATAACAACTTGATGACACGTTTTGTTGACTACAGTTTAAGTTGGAGTAGGTTGAGCCTGATGGTATTTCCTGCTGAGTAGAATGGTAAGTCGCAGTCGATGAACGTGGAGGTAGAAAATTTGGGGACATCCCTTTATTCATTTCATCAGAAACTAATGAGGTAACACTGTAAAAAAAAGAAAGTTAGTATTTTGATAATACAGTAGTATAAAATTGTGCCACTTTGTTTTCGATATTCAGGGCAAGTATTTTTAATTTTTACCTTTCTGAAACTGTAAAATCCTCGTTGTTTATCGCAGTAGATAGTAGGTGAAAAAACCTTTATTCCACAAAACTGGACACAAAGAAAATTGCTAAATAAAACTAAATGAAGATTCGATTGGAATTGAGAGTCGCGGCACGAAGACGGATAGCACGAGGCGTTGCGCGTCGGTTCTCGGTGAGCTCTGAGAATTTCACCGCGCGTTTTCCTAGACAAAGTCAAAACGCGAACAAAAAGGTAGCCATCGGCGGGGGTAGCGTGGTGGGGTACGTTTTCGCGTTCCGCTTTGTCTCATGGCGTGGCGTTGGAACAAGGGAAGACGCGGTGGTGAGTCCCACGGCCAGCGCGTCGCAGGCAAAAAAAAAGGCCTGCAAGGGTCGATTCGGTACTTTCTAAACTGCCAAAAATAAAGAAATAAAACAGCGAACTTATACAGCCCTATCCGCTTTTATTCGACCCGAACCGACGACCCTTCAGCCGAGCGTAACTTTCGAATTTTGAAGGAGTTACTTTGTCGTTTCGTTAAAAAATCAATGATGATCAAAGTATCCCCAAACTCAGTATAAAGTTGATCACCCGATTTTTATTTTTTCCTCAAAAGCTATTTATTTATTTTGTTGTGAATTTTAGTTTCATTTGTAGGTGAGAAACAAACCGACATTCCAGTTTTTTTTTTAAATTTTTTCTTGCAAGGAAAAAAAGTTATTCAGGCTTGAAATTGAAATTTGATCAAAGTATCCCCAATCTACGGTATGTACTTTTGTGCGAAATGCAATAGGGAGGTTCGGACCAACAATATTTTATGTTATTTCTCTATGGAAACTATTATGCATGTGTAAGTAACCATGTACGTGACAGAATTTTTCAAAAAAAAAAAATTTACTACTTCAAATTGCACATTGTAACTCCGGCGATAACGTTAGGGGCGAGAACGTTTTCTTATTGGTTTGACGTCACTTGCCAGACACAAGCTCCGCCTTCTCCTGGGGAGCAGTGCAGGCATATAGCGCGAACGTGATTTAACTATCTGGCTCTCTTAGATCGGCAAATGTTTCGGGGGTGAATCAGCGATGGTCAGAATGGAAAAGGTCTAAGCTTCTATTTGCGGAAAGGCTTATTGTTGAGGCAGATGAAGTTGATAAAAACAATAAGATTGACGTAAATTCCTCAAAAGATTCTGAAGTAAACAAACTTCGACGAAGTGCACATATTAAAGATTTGCGTAACGTATCATATGATGAAGATTACTGTTGGATATTAATTTTTTATAAATTTGATCACGATACTATCAATTTTTATGTAATCTTATTAGAATATAAGAGTAATTTGTATCTACAAACTATGTATTTATCAGCATAGATTTAAGATTGAATGATAATGATTACTTGGTCTGAGTGAGGTCTTCTTTTGGGGTTTTTCCTTAATCCGTAGCAACAAATGTTGGACCATTGTTATGTCCCCAAAAAGCAAATTATAATAGATAAGAAAACTTCTACATTAATTTAATCGATTACTTCTTGAGTGAGATTATTAAAATAAGCAAAAACTGCTCGATGTTAGATATTTATAATCCTAAGTTTAAGAATATGATTTATTATCGCAAAGGAAAGGTAAGAGAGGGTACAGATTTATAACTGTACCCTTGCTAAAAAGTTTCCAATACTTTACAATCGGAAAAAACCCGGCGGGCCTAGCGGCCCAGATGAGCATGTAGTGTGTAGCTTGATACAGAGTGATTTCTGGTCACTCTGTCCCTTCTAAACGGGCTTTGCAGCGTCTACTAAATAAGAAATAGTTAGTTCCGAGACAGCAACAACGAAGTGTATGTGATTTTTGGACGTGTGGACGTTAAAACCCGCGCTGAAGCCACTACTACTTAATACGTACTGCTGGCTGTTGCGTTTTCTACGGTAAATCTACTCGTTGCGAGCATAGTTTGGACGTTGTGGCGGGGGTGTCTGGCAACTGACGTCACCCAACGTAGCCTCGTGTCGAGGTCCCGTTTTCTAGCCTCGCGTCAATTCATGATTTTTAAATATTTATAGCACAATTAACTCTTAATATTTTGCGCCACAACTTCGGTTAACGTTTTTGTGACCCAAACTCTATCGATTTTCATTAAAAAAAATTACCGAACCTCCATATTAGAAAGATAATTGTAAAATTTGAAGACAGTCGGATAAAAATTGTCGAAATTATTTGTCTCGCCAATTCGAAAAAAGCTGTTTTGAGATAAACGCGTTTAAAGTTTTACATATAACTTTTTTGTAATTAAACCATAAAAATGGAAATAACAAAATTTTTTACCATTAGTCTGCGATACCAGCTCCATAAAGTTGACCTTCCAAGGCAAGATTTTCTTCCTCTTTCGCTGTTCTTGAAGGTCTTGCATCCAAATGCGCGTTCTTCGCCGCAACCGATAGTGACCGCTCTGCGTAGTCGACGCGCAGTGCATCCACTTCTAAACAAAAGTTTTAGCTTTGGGGCCCTATAGTCATGCCCAAAATATTCGTCATGCTCATGACGCTGCTAAGGCCATCGTTGAACGTACAGACTGCAATATTGGAAGCTATATCCAAAACCAACTTGCCGCTTGAAGTCCTCTTGGGTGCCAAACTCCACACAATAGAATTAAAACTCTCGTTATTATTGAGCAATTACATTTATAACAGTTATAAAATTTATAAATCTATAATCGAATTCACCGTTAACTTCAACATCACGGGAACTTGTTGGTTTTCGCAGTTTTTTGGCCGACGCGCTCACGCCTTCTTTATTTTGATCCGCTGCATATCGATTTTATGGTCTACGCTTTGAAATATTACTTTTATTTAAACTCCAAGTATTCTTTTTGATCCTTTCTGTGATCGATAAACTTTTTGATCGTTGCTCATTTCAGTTGTTTACAAACAAAATTCTGTAATTCGCACAATACCTACTAGATATGTATCACTCGAAAAGCCGAGAAGCAACTGAACGGCGTCCTTTCAACAGTTACACTGGCTTAGATTTTGCTGACTGATTAAAGGTCGGGACACACATTACCGGGCCGTGCCAGGGCCGAGACACGGCCGTCATTCGGCCCTGGCACGGCACGTTAAAGGGTGAGACATACATTACCGGGCCGTGCCAGGGTCGAATACGGCCGAAGAGGAAGAAATGATCAGAACCCTTGCATGGCGCGTGTATCTAGGAACCACACATGTCCGTCAGTCGTCAGTTGTCGTGGAAACTGCTAGGTTGCTAGGCGCTAAAACACGTAAATTACGGAAACACGAGAAGCGCGGCCGGACCGTCACCGTGAAAAAGTAAAACTGAACTAACTTGCCCGGCCCGGTGACGGTCCGTTGGCGACGCCCGGTCACGGCCCGGTAAAGTGAGAACAAAAGCATTTGATTCTATTGGACAGATCATCCGCCGGACGACGGACGATACTCGGCCGTGCTCCGGCCCTGGCACGGCCCGGTAATGTATGTCCCGACCTTAAATGTTGCTCTACAGGTATACAACTAATGTCCTCTACCGTATGTCCAATGGCTAGTCGAGCAGGTGCAGCGACCTGAATTTTTCTGAAATTTGACTTCGGCAGTATTTTAGTTAGAGTTGGCTTTGGAAGATGGCGCTACGTACGAGCGAAATATTTGAAATGGTAAAAGCGGGAGGTAGATAAATGTGGGAGAAGTGAAGTGTAACCTCAAAATTGTGAATGTTGGAATAATGGTGAGTAATTGTTTGAAACGATAAGACATAATAATTCGGGTTTCTTTTCGATGTTCAACCAAATAACACGACTGATATTTAATTGCAGAGAGAAACTGATGCGACTGGCAGTCGTGGAGAAAGGGGCTACCGTCAACGTGGTCCTCGCCAGAGTGGTCGAGCTCTGCCTCGTCGACGAAAGGTGCAATTGAAATGAAATTAAAGTCTGAGTCAAGGTGAAAATTGGAAGACATGGAAAGAAAACGCGGCAGAGTCGCCGATAGAAGGAGTGAGTAAAGTGCGAAAGAAAAGTGCAGTGACGCCGAAAAACCATGTGGAAGACAGTGACGAACAGCAGCAGCAGCTGGTCGACACTGCTCAACTCCGCACCAGCTCCTGAATGATATCTCGCCGATCGCGATACGCGGCCGCTCCGATGGACAACGATTCCAGACATTCGAGTCGTAGTAGCAGCAAGGACAGCAGCAGCAGCAGCAGCGTCAACGGCAGGGGCACTCTTTTAAAGCGAAGGTAGTCCAAGACCGACTCGAATAGCTGTAAGAGAAAGACGTATCGGCGGAAACATGAAATATCGAAGCAAGACTTGCAATGAGAGTGTGGTAAAAGGAAGAAAAAAATGACAGAGACGAGGCGACGAGACAGAGGAGGAAGTCGTCACCACGAAGGGTTCCTGAAACGGTACCAGTACTAGCAACGTGTGAAGAGTTCAAGAGAACGGGCCATCTACACCCAGTCGCAAATCATGCAGATTTCCTGTGACACCCGACAGCGGCATCACGTCAGGAGTATGAACGGTGGAGAAGAACGGGAGCCTCGCTGAAAAAGAAAGGAGCAGTGTTGGCGATGGCGGTGACAGCCCGGATCATGAGCAAAGGCTGAAGAACCTTGAGCGTTTTGGATAAAAAGTGAACGTGACTCGAAGCAGTTATCGTAATCGATTTACGCCGACACTGGTGCCGTAGCCAATCTCGATCACAATGGATTGTTCCAACTAGAGACGGTTTCTATATCACTCGTCGCCGTTGATCCTTTCCTTCTTAATCCTTGTATATAATGCATCTGTTAATATGAAGTTTGATCCGAAACCCTTCCATCCTTCCTATTGTAACACTCTCGTAACAATACGGTCCGATTATTTTATATTCATAATGTTTTATCAGCTTTACGCGTTATTCCTCGTTATTTTCGTTATTTAACCTTGCATTCATACATTATTACTGATGGATTATTAATAAATTAATTCATGAAAGTGACTCTACTGGCTTGTGCTATTTTTCGTCCGGTATTTCCTTCCGCAAGATATTTGGATAAATGTACCCCTTCGATCTTGAAGAGTTTGGTTGGAATAAGCAAGACGGATAGTGGACAGAGTTTAGGCATTAGGAGGCATACAAGATGTCACAATCAGCGGGACAGGATTTCGTGTAATCATGATTTATTAGAATTTTTTCATTCATAAAATTAGCTCCCGCAGGGGAAATTACATTTTGTACTGTAAACTATGAGATAGATGTATCTCATCTAGAGAGCTACTAATGAAGTATAAAATATGAATTGAACACAGATTTGTTGATACAGAAACGATTACTATCCACTTCGTTGTTCAAATGCCCCCGCGATCGGATCAATTAAAAATAACGTTAAAGAACCACAACACGATGATTTCTACACCGACATTTGCGGGAACGGCTCGTAATATCTTATATCAAGGCAACTACATCGCGACTTTCTGTTCCGCGATAGGCTTCGCTTCCTGAAACAATGTTACGTTCAATCGTCGTCGTCTCCCAGTCCCAGGCTTTCCACAGATATCGGTCGCAGACAATGTACCACCGCTGGGAGGAGGGGGATCGGCTGAACGAGAAGCAGGGCGAGGCGGAGATGGAGGTTTTTCTGTGTGCGTGTGGAGGTGGGGGGGGGGGGGGCGATGGCGGCGGCTCGGTTGGGGATTAGTACCTCCCTCAGATTTCTGTGGAAAATTATAATAAAATATAATACATAACCGCGTCTCCTTACTCTCCACCGTCGTTCCTCGTCGCTCGTCTTCCTTTTGAAGGTGACTTGCAAGGAAACCGTTTCATGTGTACCGCGCCGATTTCGTTCATTCTGTTATTATGGTATTCGACATCAAGGTCTAAGAGAGATACGTATTTCTCTTCTCAGCGGATAAAGTTTCTCCGCAGAATCCGCAGATAAAAAAAACGTGTCTCTTACATTTTGATGTAGAATAACAATATCAGAATGAACGAGATCGGTGAGGTACACCGGAGACAGTATTACTTTGTTAGATAAGTTTGTAGGTGATTCTACTAATTGTATGCCAATTGTCAGCTACTCCAGTGTGGAGTATTACCAGGAGATGCCACGAGGAGGCCAATTGACACATTACACGAATTTCGTACGAACTTTTTATCAATTTCTGAGGTTTACGAATTTCGTGTAACTTGATCTCCTACCCTACCGCCCTCGCTGCGTGCGACTCCGAAGGCCGAATGGTGTTGGGGCTTGAGGGTAGTGGGTCTCGTCCAGCACGTGCTCACAGCAGATGTTCTATGTGCCCTCCTCTGATTTCCTCTCGACATTGATATCGTATGCGCTCCTCTAAGTTGTCTTGCGTATTCCGCAACATATTTCGGGGAATGGCGGTACATTCTTGTTGAATCAACCTTTTCAGGAGATCGACGCTCTCAATTATTCGCACCCCATCATAAATTTTCATCTTGAGGTAACCCCATAAAAAAAAGTCCAGTGGAGTAAGGTCGGGCGATCGAGGTGGCCACTCTGTTGGCGCTCTTAATCCAATCCAACGAGCTTCGCCAAAGACATCATTCAATAGTTCAGTAACTCTTTGATTTGAGTGTGGCGGTGCGCCATCGTGTTGAAAAATGACCTCCCGATCGTCCATCAATTCAAGAATAGCTGGCAGTATTTGATGCTCCAAGAGGTCCAAATAGGATTGAGCATTTAAATTTCCGTCGATAAAAATAAGACCAACAATTTTATCGCCAATGATCCCCGCCCATACGTTCACTTCTGCTTACTTTGCACATTTTGCTCGCAAAGAATATGAGGATTCCTAGCGCACCAGTATCTATGAAAATGTGACCGTACTTCAGCATTCACAAAGAAAGTACATTCATCTGTAAAGCAGATACTTTGTAACACATCGGGTTGTCGGTCCATTCGTTGCAGCATCGTTTGGCAAAACGTCAATCTTCTTTGGCGATCACCGCGATGAGATAACGCTTGGTGCGTCTGTCCTTTACAATTCTTGATTTTATTTAATCGCAGCACTCGTTTCACAGTGGACTTGGGAATCCCTGTTTGTCGCGATATCCCTCTAATCGACTGCTTCATGTTGTTTTCCACGATCTGGAGAATGGTTCTTTCAACTACCGGATCTACTTTCGGGCGTCCTGGATTTAGTAGATTCACGGTCGACCCCATCCTTTGAAATTTTCGTAGTATCACCGACACCGTTGAAGCACTCAATTGGCACTCTGGATGTCTCTCCCGAAAAATGTGTACCACTTCACGGTGTGGTAATTGCGCCGCCAACATCACTATCTCCGCCTTCTCGGCCTCGGTATAGCGTCGCATTGTTTTTCAGTCACTGACGCGCTTACACTGCACTAATGATGCACAAAAACTACGAAAACTATCGATACGGGAATGCTCGAAAACTCCTTGTGCTACTTGAGTTCGCTAAGATGACCTGTCTTCACCTACGGCTCAGATGTACGACAGTGGAGCTCTTTCTCTACACGGCACTTCAACTCTGTTACGCATTGATTTGAAACATTTGAATCACATAACACAGAATCTTACTTTTCAGGAAAGACAAAAAACTAATAAATAGCCTAACTAGAAAACAGCATCTACTTCTTTCCTGAAAAGTAAGGTTCTCTGTTATGTGATTCAAATGTTTCAAATCAATGCGGTACAGAGTTGAAGTGCCGTGTAGAGAAAGAGCTCCACTGTCATACATCTGAGCCGTAGGTGAAGACAGGTCATCTTAGCGAACTCAAGTAGCAAAAGGAGTTTTCGAGCATTCCCGTATCGATAGTTTTCGTAGTTTTTGTGCATCATTAGTGCAGTGTAAGCGCGTCAGTGACTGAAAAAAAATGCGACGCTATACCGAGGCCGAGAAGGCGGAGATAGTGATGTTGGCGGCGCAATTACCACACCGTGAAGTGGTACACATTTTTCGGGAGAGACATCCAGAGTGCCAATTGAGTGCTTCAACGGTGTCGGTGATACTACGAAAATTTTAAAGGACGGGGTCGACCGTGGATCTACTAAATCCAGGACGCCCGAAAGTAGATCCGGTAGTTGAAAGAACCATTCTCCAGATCGTGGAAAACAACATGAAGCAGTCGATTAGAGGGATATTGCGACAAACAGGGATTCCCAAGTCCACTGTGCAACGAGTGCTGCGATTAAATAAAATCAAGAATTATAAAGGACAGACGCACCAAGCGTTACCTCATCGTGGTGATCGCCAAAGAAGATTGACGTTTTGCCAAACGATGCTGCAACGAATGTACCGACAACCGGATGTGTTACAAAGTATCTGCTTTACAGATGAATGTACTTTCTTTGTGAATGCTGAAGTACGGTCACATTTTCATAGATACTGGTGCGCTAGGAATCCTCATATTCTTCGCGAGCAAAATGTGCAAAATAAGCAGAAAGTGAACGTATGGGCGGGGATCCTTGGCGATAAAATTGTTGGTCCTATTTTTATCGACGGAAATTTAAATGCTCAATCCTATTTGGACCTCTTGGAGCATCAAATACTGCCAGCTATTCTTGAAGTGATGGACGATCAGGAGGTCATTTTTCAACACGATGGCGCACTGCCACACTCAAGTCAAAGAGTTACTGAACTATTGAATGATGTCTTTGGCGAAGCTCGTTGGACTGAATTAAGAGCGCCAACAGAGTGGCCACCTCGATCGCCCGACCTTACTCCACTGGACTTTTTTTTATGGGGTTACCTCAAGATGAAAATTTATGATGGGGTGCGAATAATTGAGAGCGTCGATCACCTGAAAAGGTTGATTCAACAAGAATGTACCGCCATTCCCCGAAATATGTTGCGGAATACGCAAGAAAACTTAGAGGAGCGCATACGATATCAATGTCGAGAGGAAATCAGAGGAGGGCACATAGAACATCTGCTGTGAGCACGTGCTGGACGAGACCCACTACCCTCAAGCCCCAACACCATTCGGCCTTCGGAGTCGCACGCAGCGAGGGCGGTAGGGTGGGAGATCAAGTTACACGAAATTCGTAAACCTCAGAAATTGATAAAAAGGTTGTACGAAATTCGTGTAACGTGTCAATTGGCCTCCTCGTGGCATCTCCTGGTAATACTCCACACTGGAGTAGCTGACAATTGGTATACAATTAGTAGAATCACCTACAAACTTATCTAACAAAGTAATACTGTCTCCGGTGTACCTCGCCGACCTCGTTCATTCTGATATTGTTATTCTACATCAAAATGTAAGAGACACGTTTTTTTTTTATCTGCGGATTCTGCGGAGAAACTTTATCCGCTGAGAAGAGAAATACGTATCTCTCTTAGACCTTGATGTCGAATACCATAATAACAGAATGAACGAAATCGGCGAGGTACACATGAAACGGTTTCCTTGCAAGTCACCTTCAAAAGGAAGACGAGCGACGAGGGACGACGGTGGAGAGTAAGGAGACGCGGTTATGTATTATATTTTATTATAATTTTCCACAGAAATCTGAGGGAGGTACTAATCCCCAACCGAGCCGCCGCCATCGCCCCCCCCCCCCCACCTCCACACGCACACAGAAAAACCTCCATCTCCGCCTCGCCCTGCTTCTCGTTCAGCCGATCCCCCTCCTCCCAGCGGTGGTACATTGTCTGCGACCGATATCTGTGGAAAGCCTGGGACTGGGAGACGACGACGATTGAACGTAACATTGTTTCAGGAAGCGAAGCCTATCACGGAACAGAAAGTCGCGATGTAGTTGCCTTGATATAAGATATTACGAGCCGTTCCCGCAAATGTCGGTGTAGAAATCATCGTGTTGTGGTTCTTTAACGTTATTTTTAATTGATCCGATCGCGGGGGCATTTGAACAACGAAGTGGATAGTAATCGTTTCTGTATCAACAAATCTGTGTTCAATTGATATTTTATACTTCATTAGTAGCTCTAGATGAGATACATCTATCTCATAGTTTACAGTACAAAATGTAATTTCCCCTGCGGGAGCTAATTTTATGAATGAAAAAATTCTAATAAATCATGATTACACGAAATCCTGTCCCGCTGATTGTGACATCTTGTATGCCTCCTAATGCCTAAACTCTGTCCACTATCCGTCTTGCTTATTCCAACCAAACTCTTCAAGATCGAAGGGGTACATTTATCCAAATATCTTGCGGAAGGAAATACCGGACGAAAAATAGCACAAGCCAGTAGAGTCACTTTCATGAATTAATTTATTAATAATCCATCAGTAATAATGTATGAATGCAAGGTTAAATAACGAAAATAACGAGGAATAACGCGTAAAGCTGATAAAACATTATGAATATAAAATAATCGGACCGTATTGTTACGAGAGTGTTACAATAGGAAGGATGGAAGGGTTTCGGATCAAACTTCATATTAACAGATGCATTATATACAAGGATTAAGAAGGAAAGGATCAACGGCGACGAGTGATATAGAAACCGTCTCTAGTTGGAACAATCCATTGTGATCGAGATTGGCTACGGCACCAGTGTCGGCGTAAATCGATTACGATAACTGCTTCGAGTCACGTTCACTTTTTATCCAAAACGCTCAAGGTTCTTCAGCCTTTGCTCATGATCCGGGCTGTCACCGCCATCGCCAACACTGCTCCTTTCTTTTTCAGCGAGGCTCCCGTTCTTCTCCACCGTTCATACTCCTGACGTGATGCCGCTGTCGGGTGTCACAGGAAATCTGCATGATTTGCGACTGGGTGTAGATGGCCCGTTCTCTTGAACTCTTCACACGTTGCTAGTACTGGTACCGTTTCAGGAACCCTTCGTGGTGACGACTTCCTCCTCTGTCTCGTCGCCTCGTCTCTGTCATTTTTTTCTTCCTTTTACCACACTCTCATTGCAAGTCTTGCTTCGATATTTCATGTTTCCGCCGATACGTCTTTCTCTTACAGCTATTCGAGTCGGTCTTGGACTACCTTCGCTTTAAAAGAGTGCCCCTGCCGTTGACGCTGCTGCTGCTGCTGCTGTCCTTGCTGCTACTACGACTCGAATGTCTGGAATCGTTGTCCATCGGAGCGGCCGCGTATCGCGATCGGCGAGATATCATTCAGGAGCTGGTGCGGAGTTGAGCAGTGTCGACCAGCTGCTGCTGCTGTTCGTCACTGTCTTCCACATGGTTTTTCGGCGTCACTGCACTTTTCTTTCGCACTTTACTCACTCCTTCTATCGGCGACTCTGCCGCGTTTTCTTTCCATGTCTTCCAATTTTCACCTTGACTCAGACTTTAATTTCATTTCAATTGCACCTTTCGTCGACGAGGCAGAGCTCGACCACTCTGGCGAGGACCACGTTGACGGTAGCCCCTTTCTCCACGACTGCCAGTCGCATCAGTTTCTCTCTGCAATTAAATATCAGTCGTGTTATTTGGTTGAACATCGAAAAGAAACCCGAATTATTATGTCTTATCGTTTCAAACAATTACTCACCATTATTCCAACATTCACAATTTTGAGGTTACACTTCACTTCTCCCACATTTATCTACCTCCCGCTTTTACCATTTCAAATATTTCGCTCGTACGTAGCGCCATCTTCCAAAGCCAACTCTAACTAAAATACTGCCGAAGTCAAATTTCAGAAAAATTCAGGTCGCTGCACCTGCTCGACTAGCCATTGGACATACGGTAGAGGACATTAGTTGTATACCTGTAGAGCAACATTTAAGGTCGGGACATACATTACCGGGCCGTGCCAGGGCCGGAGCACGGCCGAGTATCGTCCGTCGTCCGGCGGATGATCTGTCCAATAGAATCAAATGCTTTTGTTCTCACTTTACCGGGCCGTGACCGGGCGTCGCCAACGGACCGTCACCGGGCCGGGCAAGTTAGTTCAGTTTTACTTTTTCACGGTGACGGTCCGGCCGCGCTTCTCGTGTTTCCGTAATTTACGTGTTTTAGCGCCTAGCAACCTAGCAGTTTCCACGACAACTGACGACTGACGGACATGTGTGGTTCCTAGATACACGCGCCATGCAAGGGTTCTGATCATTTCTTCCTCTTCGGCCGTATTCGACCCTGGCACGGCCCGGTAATGTATGTCTCACCCTTTAACGTGCCGTGCCAGGGCCGAATGACGGCCGTGTCTCGGCCCTGGCACGGCCCGGTAATGTGTGTCCCGACCTTTAATCAGTCAGCAAAATCTAAGCCAGTGTAACTGTTGAAAGGACGCCGTTCAGTTGCTTCTCGGCTTTTCGAGTGATACATATCTAGTAGGTATTGTGCGAATTACAGAATTTTGTTTGTAAACAACTGAAATGAGCAACGATCAAAAAGTTTATCGATCACAGAAAGGATCAAAAAGAATACTTGGAGTTTAAATAAAAGTAATATTTCAAAGCGTAGACCATAAAATCGATATGCAGCGGATCAAAATAAAGAAGGCGTGAGCGCGTCGGCCAAAAAACTGCGAAAACCAACAAGTTCCCGTGATGTTGAAGTTAACGGTGAATTCGATTATAGATTTATAAATTTTATAACTGTTATAAATGTAATTGCTCAATAATAACGAGAGTTTTAATTCTATTGTGTGGAGTTTGGCACCCAAGAGGACTTCAAGCGGCAAGTTGGTTTTGGATATAGCTTCCAATATTGCAGTCTGTACGTTCAACGATGGCCTTAGCAGCGTCATGAGCATGACGAATATTTTGGGCATGACTATAGGGCCCCAAAGCTAAAACTTTTGTTTAGAAGTGGATGCACTGCGCGTCGACTACGCAGAGCGGTCACTATCGGTTGCGGCGAAGAACGCGCATTTGGATGCAAGACCTTCAAGAACAGCGAAAGAGGAAGAAAATCTTGCCTTGGAAGGTCAACTTTATGGAGCTGGTATCGCAGACTAATGGTAAAAAATTTTGTTATTTCCATTTTTATGGTTTAATTACAAAAAAGTTATATGTAAAACTTTAAACGCGTTTATCTCAAAACAGCTTTTTTCGAATTGGCGAGACAAATAATTTCGACAATTTTTATCCGACTGTCTTCAAATTTTACAATTATCTTTCTAATATGGAGGTTCGGTAATTTTTTTTAATGAAAATCGATAGAGTTTGGGTCACAAAAACGTTAACCGAAGTTGTGGCGCAAAATATTAAGAGTTAATTGTGCTATAAATATTTAAAAATCATGAATTGACGCGAGGCTAGAAAACGGGACCTCGACACGAGGCTACGTTGGGTGACGTCAGTTGCCAGACACCCCCGCCACAACGTCCAAACTATGCTCGCAACGAGTAGATTTACCGTAGAAAACGCAACAGCCAGCAGTACGTATTAAGTAGTAGTGGCTTCAGCGCGGGTTTTAACGTCCACACGTCCAAAAATCACATACACTTCGTTGTTGCTGTCTCGGAACTAACTATTTCTTATTTAGTAGACGCTGCAAAGCCCGTTTAGAAGGGACAGAGTGACCAGAAATCACTCTGTATCAAGCTACACACTACATGCTCATCTGGGCCGCTAGGCCCGCCGGGTTTTTTCCGATTGTAAAGTATTGGAAACTTTTTAGCAAGGGTACAGTTATAAATCTGTACCCTCTCTTACCTTTCCTTTGCGATAATAAATCATATTCTTAAACTTAGGATTATAAATATCTAACATCGAGCAGTTTTTGCTTATTTTAATAATCTCACTCAAGAAGTAATCGATTAAATTAATGTAGAAGTTTTCTTATCTATTATAATTTGCTTTTTGGGGACATAACAATGGTCCAACATTTGTTGCTACGGATTAAGGAAAAACCCCAAAAGAAGACCTCACTCAGACCAAGTAATCATTATCATTCAATCTTAAATCTATGCTGATAAATACATAGTTTGTAGATACAAATTACTCTTATATTCTAATAAGATTACATAAAAATTGATAGTATCGTGATCAAATTTATAAAAAATTAATATCCAACAGTAATCTTCATCATATGATACGTTACGCAAATCTTTAATATGTGCACTTCGTCGAAGTTTGTTTACTTCAGAATCTTTTGAGGAATTTACGTCAATCTTATTGTTTTTATCAACTTCATCTGCCTCAACAATAAGCCTTTCCGCAAATAGAAGCTTAGACCTTTTCCATTCTGACCATCGCTGATTCACCCCCGAAACATTTGCCGATCTAAGAGAGCCAGATAGTTAAATCACGTTCGCGCTATATGCCTGCACTGCTCCCCAGGAGAAGGCGGAGCTTGTGTCTGGCAAGTGACGTCAAACCAATAAGAAAACGTTCTCGCCCCTAACGTTATCGCCGGAGTTACAATGTGCAATTTGAAGTAGTAAATTTTTTTTTTTTGAAAAATTCTGTCACGTACATGGTTACTTACACATGCATAATAGTTTCCATAGAGAAATAACATAAAATATTGTTGGTCCGAACCTCCCTATTGCATTTCGCACAAAAGTACATACCGTAGATTGGGGATACTTTGATCAAATTTCAATTTCAAGCCTGAATAACTTTTTTTCCTTGCAAGAAAAAATTTAAAAAAAAAACTGGAATGTCGGTTTGTTTCTCACCTACAAATGAAACTAAAATTCACAACAAAATAAATAAATAGCTTTTGAGGAAAAAATAAAAATCGGGTGATCAACTTTATACTGAGTTTGGGGATACTTTGATCATCATTGATTTTTTAACGAAACGACAAAGTAACTCCTTCAAAATTCGAAAGTTACGCTCGGCTGAAGGGTCGTCGGTTCGGGTCGAATAAAAGCGGATAGGGCTGTATAAGTTCGCTGTTTTATTTCTTTATTTTTGGCAGTTTAGAAAGTACCGAATCGACCCTTGCAGGCCTTTTTTTTTGCCTGCGACGCGCTGGCCGTGGGACTCACCACCGCGTCTTCCCTTGTTCCAACGCCACGCCATGAGACAAAGCGGAACGCGAAAACGTACCCCACCACGCTACCCCCGCCGATGGCTACCTTTTTGTTCGCGTTTTGACTTTGTCTAGGAAAACGCGCGGTGAAATTCTCAGAGCTCACCGAGAACCGACGCGCAACGCCTCGTGCTATCCGTCTTCGTGCCGCGACTCTCAATTCCAATCGAATCTTCATTTAGTTTTATTTAGCAATTTTCTTTGTGTCCAGTTTTGTGGAATAAAGGTTTTTTCACCTACTATCTACTGCGATAAACAACGAGGATTTTACAGTTTCAGAAAGGTAAAAATTAAAAATACTTGCCCTGAATATCGAAAACAAAGTGGCACAATTTTATACTACTGTATTATCAAAATACTAACTTTCTTTTTTTTACAGTGTTACCTCATTAGTTTCTGATGAAATGAATAAAGGGATGTCCCCAAATTTTCTACCTCCACGTTCATCGACTGCGACTTACCATTCTACTCAGCAGGAAATACCATCAGGCTCAACCTACTCCAACTTAAACTGTAGTCAACAAAACGTGTCATCAAGTTGTTATTCATCTAATAGAGACAACGCTTGTCATTTCGACAATAATGCGATGTCATTTCTTCATTATTTAAATAATTAGTCAACCCCTGCCAGTGTGACGTAATTAAAAGTGACATTTAATTTCATTAAAAAATAAATTGAGTTTCCATATAAGTATAAAGTTTTCATTTCTATACCTACAATTATTAAAAATCGCATGTGAAGATTTTGAGAACAATTTGAGCGCAAACGTGTCATGGAAATGGAAGATTTGGAAAATAATCTGAAAACAAACTTGTTACCGTGGTATTCAAATTGCCTTCAAAATCTTCCATTCTTAGGAATTACTGTTACTTACTGACACTTATGAAGACAAAATGATGACAATTTTTGTCCTCGTTTTATCCTCAAACTTCAGATAGTGGACAAAAGAAAGATTATGAAGACAAATAGAGGACAAAAATAACATGTATTCACTTATCCCGGTTTCTTCACATTATTGTCACATTATTGTCATTGCTCTCAACATTTTCTGGCTGAAATTCTGCCCCGGGATGAATGAGACTCTCTCTCTGGAACTGAAGAACCAAGCTGGGGTGGAGAAGACGTTGTAACACTACATCCAGGTTGAAGAGCGAGGCGGGTTTTTTTCCTTCTTGGGCTTCCTGAAGTTGCATCGAGGAATCTTTTCTCTTTGAGCAGAGCAATTAATGCATTTTCAGCACGCTCGGCTGCATCTTCACCATTATTTTCCTCTGGGAATCGTTTTAATACTTGGTTGCGGTTTACTGGAAAAATTCCAGAAGCACGAAAGGCGCTTATTAAGTTTCGCTTAATTGCGCTCGTTTCATGTTGATTTGGATGGCCTGCCTTTGCACAAACTTTGTCCATTCTTTCTAAACAATTTTTCAACAATTTAGGAAAACTATCTTTAGACACTGTGCTGTGCCGCGGATTCTGAAGTTTCCATTCTGTTAAGGTCTTGCGCCATGCCTCTTTCATAGCGCGAAAAAATGCAACATCAAGCGGTTGACACAAATGAGTTGAATTTGGCACTAGGCATATGAAACGAATGTTGTTCTTTGCACACATATTCAAGATGTCATTATCCATGTGCGTGGATAGGTTGTCACCTATGAGAGCTTTCTCTCCTGGTAAGCGTTTTGCGTGGGGTAGGAAACAGCTTGCAAACCAATCCCGAAATGTAACTCCGTCAAGCCAGCCACTAGTCGTTCTGTTATATCTTGTGCCAGGACTGCAACATGGCAAGCTGTAACATGGATATCCTCGTGGGCCGCCTTCCTTCCATGTATCATAAAGGTGAATGCTCTTATATATGACATATGGCGGCAACAACGTGCCATCGGCAGAACCACACACCATAATTGTTGTTGAGCTCTTCGAATGGTTCATTATTTTCTCGGGGTACTTGACACCTCTTCTGTAAATCCCTCGCATCTTTCCGGGGTCATCAGTAACATTTGACTCATCGTAATTAAAAATGTTACTGCTGGGTAAACCCGCCAGAGTGATTTCCAAATTATCGAAAAACTCCCCAATAGACTCCCTCGATACGGATGATCGGGCTTTCTTAATATTCGTTGCTATTCTTGTTCCAATAGAGTCGTTATGCCTTTTGAGAAGGCTGTAAGTCCAATCCACTCCGAGCAAATTGTTGTTGAACTGAGTAATAATTTTACCTTTGGAGTCTATATAATGTTTTGCATACATTCTTATGTCTAAAAGACTAAGAGGAAATCCCCAGTCCGAACACTTTGCCGCGGCCTCCAATATCGCGACTTCTTCAGCATTTGTAAGAACCGTAGGGCGACCACGTGATTTATTATGTCGGCCTTTATATTTATTATACAATGTGCCGTAAGGAATGTTATAGTTTCGAGAAGCCTCTCTGATGCTCATCATTCCCTCCGCCACCTTTTGCAAGGCATCTTCTAATTTTTCTGAGGGGTAATCGCCATAGGAGCGACTGCCTAACTGGCGTTGATGTTAACGTGGCATATCTTAGAAGAAAAAAATAGTAGGTAGGTATTTTACAGTTCATGGGGCAACATTGATCACTGGGGAAACTTTGATCAATTGATCAAAGTTTCCCCACGCTCTGATCAAAGTTACCCCAAGACGTTTGAACTGCGCTCACATATAAAGTTTACAAAACTTTTTAGTTCTTAATGGTTTATATTATCGACAAATACATACCTCGTCAACTGACACAGATATCAATATGTGATAGGTCAAATGCGTTGCTGTAGACTTAAAGTTTTACAGCCGACAAATTTCGCATAAACCGTTTGCTGCAGAGCACGTGGCGAACTGACGAACAATTGACGGTGCATCTCACCGCACGAGGCATACCGAAACCTTCCGATTGTCACTGTGATAATTCGACCAAGATCGCGCGCTTAGTGCGCACAGTTGCCTAGATACAGGCGATTGAAAATAATGTGAAGTTTCTATCAAAGTATCCCCGTGGATCAAAGTATCCCCATTCTACGGTAGGGAATTTTTCATTAATTAAAAACTTTCCATTTTATGAGCCGTTTTATACGAAATTTTTCACTGAAAATTCACCACTTAAATTCAAATGCTTACCATTTTCCGAAAAATCAACATTTCTCTAAAAACCCCTGCGTACTTTTGTAGATATACTTATGAAAATTAAGGAAAATAATTGTTTTTGGTTCTAGGTCAAAAATTGCGGACACCATTTGTCTCGCCGCGGAGCACCTCAAAAATAAGCATCAGCGGAAAATGTGAATAGCCGCCATATTGAATTAAAAAAAATATATATATTTGCTTTTAATACTGTAATACTTGGTATTAATAGATATGAAATTACTTTTGTACATAAATCACTCTTTTATACAAAAAAAAGGTAATATATGCACCTTATTTTGTAACCGCTACCGTGGCCATACCCCTTAAGTTAGGGGTCATCAATCGCTTAGGTCACCGGCTAACTACTCGATGTCGTCTACAAGCAAAAAAAACTTGGCATCGTTCATCGCGCCTTATTCGCGGAAGCTACAAACAAGTTAACACCGTCTACACATACAGTCCTCTCACCGCTCAACTCTGCACTGATGTTTCACTACCTAGAAGAATTACGATGAACATTTTATTGCGCCTAGAAGTATATCGACTTTTACGAGAATAGTAAGAAAGTAAAAAAATAGATAGGAAATTACTCAAAGAGACGAGGTTGCGTAAAGTCACTATCGATCGGAAGAAAAGACTGACAAAAAGAGAACCGTCGAGGTGGCGAGTGTGGAAAGGGCGATTTCGACTCAAGGAAAATAAACGATGCGCCATTGTCTATGGCCCGCTGCGTTACATCGGCACTCTGTAAAGGGGCCTACACACTTGCAAGTGGCCTCTCCGGCGACTTGCACAGATATGAGGGGTATATATGCAAAATGCGACAAATCCATTTTTGTGAAATTTGAGTTAGACACGGGAATTTGTTCTTTATAAGTACGTGCATAAGGTCGAACATAATTTAGGTGCTAATTCCACCTTAAACCGTTAATAATATAAAGTAGAAAATACGCTTGCTAATGCAAGGCAATGGCCGCCTGTGCGTCAGTTTTTGACGTCTGTGAATTGCTATAAATGTGACTTGTCGCATTTTGCATATGGGGCATTCCATGTCAACTTTTAGTACTATAGAAACTTTTGGGTCTCCGATTTAGTTGTTAATTTTTTTCAAGTATCTAATCAATATAAAAACTGGCCTACATTTTCAGAACGATTCCATGTCGTTCAGCTGTTATTAATTTTTATATCTCATTTTGATGTGTAAACATCTATGCTATGGCTTTACGGTAGGACCTTCCTGGGAAATCGAGCGTCAGACGTAAGCCGTGTACATGTGACTGCGTCAGTGTGTGTGTGGCGCTACTGCGCATACTATTCGCGCAAGCTGGATTATCTCAACCGGAAAACATTTCAGAGAAAAATGTTTAATACAAAACTTTAAGGATTTTCCCGTGGCTACCCAGTGGTCGTATTGGATTTGACCTTGACCGTGACCTTTAAGGTAATATCAAATGCCTTCCTAAACCGTACATCCGATTGCGATGAAACTTTGGGGAATGGCTGGACGCATGCCCGCGAAGGTTTCTGAGTTAGTAAATCTTATACAGGGTGTTCAAAAAGTACCGGTACTGATGATTATTATGCCTTTCTAAACCGTTCATCCGATTGCGATGAAAATTTGGGGAACAGTTGGACGCATATCCGCGAAGGTTTGAGTTAGTAAATCTTATACAGGGTGTTCAAAAAGTACCGGTACGGATGATTATTATGCCTTCCTAAACCGTTCATCCGATTGCGATGAAAATTTGGGGAACAGTTGGACGCATATCCGCGAAGGTTTCTGAGTTAGTAAATCTTATACAGGGTGTTCAAAAAGTCGAACTATACTTAACCTAAATTTGACCTCCGCTGACAATAAAGGTAACATGAAAAAAATGGTCAAGGACACATTTGAACGTGAAAAAAAATTAATTTGACCTTGATATAACCTTGAAGGTCATGGTTAAGGTCAAATCCAATATGACCATTGCGTAGCCCGGGAAAAATACTAAAAGTTTTGTATTAAAAATGTATTTAAACAATGGTGGACGGATAAAATCAATCCACAATCTACCCGTGCGAAGCCGGGACGGGCTGCTAGTAAGTTATAAATCTAATATAATAATTATAAATATTTTATTATAGAAAAAATTAAACTTCTTTATGTCGAACTACGACGTCATATTCCCCAATTAAACTCGGACCGCAGATAATTGTAAGATGTTTACACATCCTCCGTGAGTATTTTTCTTTTCTTTCTTTAAAATATGAAAAAAATGACCCATATGAAAAATTTGTATTTTTTTGTGAAGATTTCGAAACAAATTTTTATTTGTTTATATTGTATTTTTTATTGAAAATAGAAATAAAAAATGTATCTCAAAACCGACATTTTTAATTTTCAAGATTTTTTTACCCTAAATTTCTACGTCTTTTACGATATATTTTGAGCACTTAGAAAGTGGGGCCTCCCATAGAATTTTTTAAATTAATTTTTTAGTGATTTGAAATGTCAGAATTGACTTTATTTATGCCAGCTTAGAATGGATTTTTTGCCCTGCTAAAATGTAATTCCAATACATGATTTTATAAAATTGTACAAAATTTGTTATTAATATGACAGATCGAATTATTAAAAATGTAATCCTATAAATATGGGCCTTTTAAGTATCTAAAAATGTCTGATGTATTAGTATGTTTATGGTAGTGTATTGCATTAGTACTCGGTCTCACACATGGATAACTCGAATTCCATTCTCACTGACAGCCGAAACTTTTCCAACAAATTTTACAGCAAATTTCTGGTAAATTTTTAATTTTAATTATTTTTTTTTAATTCCATTTTTAACTTTTTGATTCACCGTACTATAAAAATTTTCTAAATTGAAATAGAAAAAAAATTAAATAGGCAAGAGTTTCAATTTCTAGACATTATTATTACCGTTTGGAAATAATTTAAATTTTAAATTTTTACCAGATATTTGCTGTGAAATTTTTTGAAAAAGTTTCAGCTGTCAGTGAGAATCGAACCCGAGTTATCCACGTCTGAGGCCGAATACTAATGCAATAAACTACCATAAACATACTAATGCAGTAGACATTTTTAGATAATTAAAAGGCCCATATTTATAGGATTACATTTTTAATAATTCGATCTGTCATATTAATAACAAATTTTGTACAATTTTATAAAATCATATATTGGAATACATTTTAGCGGGGCAAAAAGAATCCATTCTAAGCTAGCATAAATAGTCGATTCTGACATTTCACACAAATCACTAAAAAATTCATTAAAAAATTTCTATGAGAGGCCCCACTTTCTAAGTGTTCTAAAAATTACCGTAAAAGATGTAGAAATTTAGGGTAAAAAAATTATTAAATTTAAAAATGTCGGTTTTGAGATACACTTTGTTTCTATTTTCAATAAAAAAAACGCAATATAAACAAATACAATTTTTTTACGAAATCTTCACAAAAAAGTATGAATTTTTTATATGGGTCATTTTTTCATATTTTGTTAATTTAAGCCGTAAATCGCGATGATAAAAAAAATGAGTAATATAAAAATTAATAACAGCTGAACGACTTATGGAATCTTTCTGAAAATTTAGGCCAGTTTTATATTGATTAAAGATACTTGAAAAAAAATCAACAACTGAATCGGAGACCCAAAAGTTTCTACTACTAAAAGTTGACATGGAATGCTCCATATAGGTATACCCCTCATATGGACTGCGCAAGCCAAAACGGAGAGTATGTATATGAAAAAGGCCGCCTGTGCAGTTGAAATAAATGGCCGGATAATTATCTGCCTCTGTTTGATATTTGCCAGCACAGACTTGCAAAAACTGCTAGTGTGGATAGTACACCCGGCCGATATCGTTCAATTCGTCAGTTCAAACGCATGCTGCGGTCTATATACCTACTAATGTGTGTTAATAACTTCAAGCATGCATCCTCGTCCCCATCCGTAGATAATTATACTAATCTTGCTTTTCAATTTTAAATTCTTGCAATAAATTTACATGCGAATATTTCGCTCTTTGTAGAAGCCAGTCTTTGCACCACTTCTTTTTTTTAGCGCAACATGAGATTTTTCCCTCTTTAATTTCATTACTGTGTATGCTAATACTGCAAAACTGAGCAGCTCCTTTTCACTCGTTTTTTTCTAAAAAGCACTATTCACCATGAACTGAGGAACATTAATGAAATACCGCCGCGGAGGAAAGGTTTTCGGCCTGTGCAGTCCATATCTGTGCAGGCCGCCGGAAAGGTCGCCTGTATAGTGTATGAGGTTTTTCGGTGGCCTGCGCAGTCCATATCTGTGCAGGCCGCCTGCAAGTGTGTAGGGCCCTTAAAGTTTAATTCATAAATGGTATAATATTGATTGTATTACAACGACTTGTGAATTATCGTGCAGGCAATAACGACTGTACCGTATGTCTGACGGCAAGCGCAACAGGAGCTGTAACCTAAAATTTGACTTCGGCAGTGTTTGGAGGGTGCTCAAGTCACTCACAAATAAGAAATAATTGACAGCTATCGAGAAATCAGACATTTTGACACTTTTCGCCCTTACGCTGTGCGAGCAGCGTTTATGAGTGACTCGAGCATCCTCCAAACACTGCCGAAGTCAAATTTTCAGGTCACAGCTCCTGTTGCGCTTGCTGTCAGACATACGGTATACAGGATGTCCCCCTTTAATCTTTGTAGCAGAATATCACGAGAAATACACATCCTAGGAAGAGAGAAAGTGTCTTATATAAAATTTATTAAGTACAAAGGGGGCCATAATCTGACTGTATCAGTTTCATCACAGATGGTGCTACAATCGGTGAATTTGGGGAAAATTATTTTTTTTTATGGGAATCCCCAGTTTTTATTACATACTATGATTCTATGCAATAAACGAAATAACTTTTGCCTGAAACTTTTTTTAATTACCTTCGTAGATGACGCTGAAATCGGTGAAAACAGGATAAAACTATTTTTTAAATGAAAACTCGCACTTTTTATTGCACATTATGATTTTGTGGTATAAACTAAACATAACTTTTTTGTCCGAAACTAAAAAAAAAGAAAACAATTGAAAACTGGGTGTTTAATAATTGGTCAAAGTTACCACCGTTTTGATGACGACAAAGTGCAATTCTTCTGTGGAAGTTCGTCAAGGTTGCTTGCTATGTAAACGAAAGACAAAACGAAACAAAACAAAGCCTCCCTTTTGTCTTTTGTTTTGCAGGCATCTGTGAAAAATAAACGATTCCTAAAACCGGCACTGAACGTTTTCAGACATCTTTTCTTTTTTAAGAGCGGGGACAGACATGTACGATTACACGCCTAACGATACTGTTGATATTTTGATGTGCCTCGGTGAAGCGCGGGGGAACTACCGTGAAGCTGTGCGTACATTTCGAATTCGTTTCCCGGGTTGCAGATGTCCATCTGATGTTATCATAAAATTCCTCGAACCACGTGCTTGTCAAGGTGAAATCAAACGGAAAAGAAAAAAGAAAGAATATGACAATGAAGATTATCTTGACGAGAGATTGCTTCTTATGCTTACAATTAATTCATGTTAATTCACATGTGTCTTCGAGAAATTGAAGAAGAAATTGGTGTCCCTCGATCGACAGCACAGCGCATCTTACAATCGGTTCGGTATCATCCGTATCATATCATCTTGGTACAATCTCTATTAGCCGATGATTTCGTGACAATGCTGAATTTTTGCAACTGGGCCCAACTTTTTTGTTCAAAAAAAAATTCAAGATCCCACTTTCTTCAACCGCGTTACGTTTTCGACGATTCATCAGCGAGTCTTCAGCGACCATCGAGCGTACATCGTCCTCGCATCGCCTGCTTAGCGACGCCGAGTCGACTAGGGCAGAGACCACCGACAGGACGCTCACAGTTCATAGTTCGCATTTCGCATTAGACATTAGAGAGTTGTAGAGGAGTCGAATAAAGAAAGAGTCTTTTTTCGAACCTTGTGTTTCTTCTATCCACGTTCCTCCAGCGTGTGGGATCCCTAAGCGATCCCCACACTTTGAATAATTATTAAACACCTAGATTTCAATAGTTTTCTTTTTTTTAGTTTCGGACGAAAGTTATGTTTAGTTTATACCATAAAATCATAATGTGCAATAAAAAGTGGGAGTTTTCTTTAAAAAAAATAGTGTTACCCTGTTTTCACCGATTTCAGCGCCATCTACGAAGGTAACTTAAACAAGTTTCAGGCAAAAGTTATTTTGTTTTTTAGCATAGAATCATAATATGCAATAAAAAATGGGGATTCCTATTAAAAAAAATAACTCCCCAAATTCACCGATTGCAGCGCTATCTGTGATGAAACTGATACAGTCAGCTGTGGCCCCCTTTGTACTCAACAAATTTTATATGAAACACTTTTCTCCGATGATGTGTATTTCTCGAGATATTCTGCTGCAAATATTAAAATGGGACACCCTGTATAGGCCGTAGGAGGGGACGCGAACGCGATACCAATCGCTCGGTAACATAATTTATCATCTTACGAAAAGGCTAAACATTCTAGTTGATGTTATCAAGAAAGTTATTTTCCGTAACTACACTACGCAACAAAATTATCGCAACAACTTATTTTACTCTGAAAATTGTCAAACTTCGGAAGCCCGTAGCACAGCGAAAAATCATCGTATCCCTATCTTTTTTTTAAAATTAAAGCATAAAATCTCAGCTTTACTATCCCAAAGTTTGTTTTTCGATTTAAAGCACCGAGAGATTAAGTGACCCTGAAAATCAAGGTCATCTTTTGAAACTTAAAAATTTGCAGTTTGTGCATTGACACGGAGTTACAAAAATTTTTTTTCAAATTCTGATCACAGAAAATGAAAGCAACTCTTTACCTTTAATTTAAAAAAAAATGTTTACTTTCCGATTTTTCTACGCCATTCTACAGCGTTTTAAATAAAATACTGAAAATCCCGGTTTTTGGGAGTATTACTCAACTGAACATCAATTGCGTAATTTTTTTTGAACTTATAAATTTTTGTTTCGAATTATTAGAGGTCGTATATTGCGTCCAGGTATACCTGAACTACTTCTTCTAGTCCGGGAGCCAGCAACGTTTTTCTTACGTCATAGAGAACAGGGCTAGAATTTTTATGATGAGCTCCTTGTAACGTGTGAACAAAGGAATGACTGGTCTGACAGCGTTTCGGGGGTGGTTTTGGCAACAATATAATTTTCAAAATGAAAAAAAAAATGGAAGTTCCGTCATGTATAACAGGGCTAAAATTTTTATGAGGGCTTCGTTACAATGCATAAAGACGAGATAGTAAAGTCTGGCACTCTCTCTCTCTCTCTCTCTTCCGAGGGTGGAAAGTGGGTGACAGAAGGGGTTGAAGTAGCTCCACATAAAGTCGTCTCACTCGCACTCAAGTGCGCGCATAAGACTATCTCACTCCCACTCAAGTGCGCGCATAACCTATCTCACTCGCACTCAAGTGCGCGCATAAGACTATCTCACTCGCAGTCAGGGGCAAGCTTTTTCTGACCTGGCAGGGTGTTTCCACTAGAATTTCGGTCTGGCATCGATAATTTCACTTAAGGAGTAAGGGCCGATTCCATCAATTCTGATTAAATGCTTGATTACCTAATCACGATTATATTTAATCGGCGTTCTAATCATGATTAACTGCACAATTCGTTCCACCATGAATTTTTAACCCCCGATTATCTAATCATATATCCTCTTCGCAATAAGTTTTGGTTTTGTTGTAACGGTGATTCTGATTGGTTCATCAACGGAACTTGTAATGAAGTAGGAGGAAAACTTGACGTGATCAACTGACGCGCTGCAAGCCGAGCTCAGTGAGCTGCCGAAATCTCCAACAGAATTTAAAAAGGAACCAGTTTCATAATACCGGAGAGCAAGCAGTTGTACTCTGGGTGCAATAGCGTGGTTTCTGAAATGTGCACTCCCTTTATTTAGTAAAGATACAGAAAATTCTACGCGATTTTTAACGTAACATGATAATGTTGCGATATTTTAAAATAGATTATATATTATTTAAGAAGTAATTTATCTTTCTGTAGCGTGTTTCAAATTATGTACAATTTCCAGAAGCAAAGCTTCAACACTGTCTTTCGATAACCGAAAACGCGTAATGAAATCCAAATCATCCAAAGTTTGGAAATAATTAATTCGTTCCTTAATTAAATGTGTCCTTCTATTAATTTCGATACCATTTTCATCATCAGATGATGATAAAATATCGTCGTAAAATAAATTCATGTCCGGTATAGTATTGCACAGCAGTGAGACTTCGACTTTGAGGTTATGTTGATCCACATTAATCACTAATTAAGTTCCTAACCGGCCAAAAATGGCCGATTAAGTTCAAAGGCGATTACCTCACTTTATTCATGGTTTAACAATTGGTGGAACGCAAGAACTTGATTAAATTAAGCTAATCGGAAATTAACAATTTAATCAGAGTTGGTGGTTTCGGCTCTAAGAGCTACTCCAGACTGCCCCGTTTACAGTAAAATAATCAGTCTGAGTTTTTGACATATTATTCGAAATACCTGCCAAAAGTGAAATTATTAATCCACCAAAATTTCGGTCTGGTATTAATAATTTCACTTTTGGCAGGTGTTTCGAATAATATGTCAAAAACTCAGAGACTGATTATTTTACTGTAAACGGGGCAGTCTGGAGTAGCTCTTACTCCATGAAAGTGAAATTATGGATGCCAGACCGAAATTCTAGTGAAAACACCCTGCCAGGTCAGAAAAACCTTACCCCTGACTGCGAGTGAGATAGTCTTATGCGCGCACTTGAGTGCGAGTGAGATAGGTTATGCGCGCACTTGAGTGGGAGTGAGACGACTTTATGTGGAGCTACTTCAACCCCTTCTGTTACCCACTTTCCACCCTCGGAAGAGAGAGAGAGAGTGCCAGACTTTACTATCTCGTCTTTATGCATTGTAACGAAGCCCTCATAAAAATTTCAGCCCTCTGTTTTACATGACGTAACTTCTATTTTTTTTTAATTTTGAAAATTATATTGTTGCCAAAACCACCCTCGGAGCGCTGCCAGACCAGTCATTCCTTTGTTCACACGTTACAAGGAGCTCATCATAAAAATTCTAGCCCTGTTCTCTATGACGTAACGAAAACCGTTGCTGGCTCCCGGACTATTCAGGGATTTTGGTATCGAGATGGGGACATTGAGGCGAAGTTACATAGAAGCCGTTCGTAAGTTAACACGGGGTATTGGGGTCAAGTTAGACGTTGATCGCGAGTTAATCGGGACATTGGGGCCAAGTTAGAGGTCGCCGAAAAGGTATTGCACGTATGTTAACTTACTGTACAAGTGTACCTGGACGAGTTCTATAGGAAGTTTCGTGTTCGAACGGTATTTTTACTCTTGAACATCGAAAAATTTTGTAGGCCATCATCTGTTCTTTGAGAAAAAATTCATATGAAAGCGATGAATTTCGATGCCCCAATAAAGCCCATGCATTTGTCTTAAAAAATATGATTATTTGTCGCGTTACCTGGGCCCTGTAACACGGGGAAAAAACGGGATTTTCAGTTTTTTTTATTTAAAATGGTGTAGAATGGCGTAGAAAAATCAGAAAGTTAAATTTTTTTTTAAATTAAAGGTAAAGAGTTGAGCTTTCCTTTCTGTGATCAGAACTTTGAAAAAAAAATTTTTGTAACTCCGTGTCAAAATGCGCAAATTTTGCAAATTTTTAAGTTTCAAAAGATGACCTTGATTTTCAGGGTCACTTAATCTCTCGGTGCTTTAAGGTATTTCCATGGTTTTGCGTTTTTCTTACGAATCTCATGAAATTTTGCCAATCAAAAGACTGAAATATTACCCATCGATTCCCAAAATTTCAAAAGGCTGAGCCATGTAGTTTAAAAGAAAATGTTAATTCAAAGTAGCATTTTCTACACTGACTTTCAATGGCTAACATGTAGAAAGACGGTACCTCAGTGACGTTTTGAGCTATAACTACAGAACCAATCTTACAATGTTAAAGAAAAACTAACGGCGAATAAAATGATATTGTAGGATTATGTTCACAAAAACTGGAAGTGCTGAGCCATACAGTTTCAGAGAAATTATAACTTAAAAACTGAGATTTTTCTTGAAACTGCAAAGTGGTGGAGACGAGTAACGATGATGTGGCAACAGTGCGCACAGCTGATTTAGCCCTCTCCTGTGACTATGAGACTCAGTAGTACTTTTGCTACCGGAGAGGGGATAGCCAGTGGCATGGCGCGGCAGCCCCCACTACGGCACGTAGTGGCAGGCACATAGCGGTATTCTAAGGAGAGAGAAGCACTGTTGCCACGATTAACGGGCCAGGCAATGTATATGTGTGAGGTATATTTGTACACAGGAGGTCTCTGTGTAGCAAGGAGCTCAGAGTACAGAGTTACTCAAAAGTTTCGTTCGTGCGTAATACAGTTTGTGATCAGTTGTACTAAGTCCTGAAGCAAAAAATTTGAATACGACTGTCACCATTGAAATACCTTAAATCGAAAAATAAGCTTTGGGATAGTAAAGCTGAGATTTGAAGCTTTAATTTAAAAAAAAAAAAGATAGGGATACGATGATCTTTCGCTGTGCTACGGGCTTCCGAAGTTTGACAATTTTTAGAGTAAAATAAGTTGTTGCGATAATTTTGTTGCGTAGTGTATTTTAAATGTTCCCATAAAGTAGGTATCGCTACATCGGAAGAAAAATATACCTAAGTAGAGTCAAATGAATTACCTATATGCTGAACGGCGAACTAAATCAATAATCTCGGTCGAGATTATCGAATTAATAAAACCGTCCGCCCGTCTGACCGACCCTCCAACCGAGAGTATCTATACAGGAATTGGAACGCCTTTGCGTTCAATAGTCAATAGTCAATACGAGATTTTGGTTTTGGCATTTCGTACTTTCGCCACTGGTCTGCTGGCGTCGTCACCATCTTCATATTCACGTACACTCCCCTTTGCGGCGACGACCCGTGACCTGTCGGTATTTGTACAAAGCCCAGCCGACGGTAAATTTCAAGGTCCCTGTAACTGTGCGGTTCTGCTCGGGTCGGGACATCATGTACGTGTGTACGAAGGCTCGCACACTGGAACGCGCTGTCCGTACAAGGCTTTAAAGAACGCTCCGTACTACTTCGTACACCAATACAGTGAGCGTGTAGTAGGTATGTTCGTTCATCTTGGCGTAAAGCGAGCAGCGAGAACCCGTGTATCTTTATGTCTGCCCCCTCCACCCCTCAATTTTTACATCGAATTTTCTCAATAAATATATGTATGGTTACAACCAAAATTATGCTTAGTTACACCATATAAATTGATTATTCTCTAATGATAGATTGATAAAGACTAGAATAAATTTTTCATTTATACCGGCAGAGATCGAGTCGGTAGTTAGAGTTGGCTTACAGCCCGTAAACACTGTGCAGTTTATTCACTGTTTCGATAATTTTAACAAATCGATGCAAATCGAATGCTATGTTATGAACATAATATCCGGTTTGCACCGATTCGTTAAAATTACTGAAACGGTGAATAAACCGCATAGTTTGTTTATTTACGATTTTTATGACTTCTTTCACGAACGAATTGTTCTGGGGAAAATGTAAATATTATCGAAACATTAATTATAAAATCATTACATGTTCGTGATTTTATTTATCATTCATAATTTTTAAATCAGTCATCTAGGCTGAAAACATTTTTACCGATTTTCCGTTTATCATTGAGTGCGTTCTAGTTGCGAAACTCGATGTTCAATTGTTTTCAAACTGTTAACACGCGATATGTCGGCTGACAACAATGAATGTGTAGTGACGCGCCACACCGCTCTTTTCTCCACCTTGTCGGAAACTACGCGATAAAGCGATCAGGGGCCCCTTTCTCTAACTCACTCGCAAAGTTGCGTATACGCATCTTAGCCAATAGACCAATCAGGATCAAGTATTCCTTTGTGGTGAGGGTTCTGATTGGTCTACTCGCTAAGAAACGTATACGTTTCTCTTGCGAGTGAGTTAGAGAAAGGGGCCCCAGGGGTCTCCTTACCTGAGAACCCTGCCTACGTCACAACTAAGGGCCTTTGCACACGACGTTTTTTAAACTAGCTGACGACGCGCGTTATACGCGATTAGGACGCTCAGCAAACGCAAGGCAGTCGGCAAGTTGTGACTTTTTCACACGATCCTTGCTAATACAACCTGCTAATACGCGTTGATGACGCGCAGCGAACACGCTCATCAAAAAGGCGCGTCGTCAGCTAGTTTAAAAAAAGGTGTGAGTGCCGTTGTACTCACGGAGGATGTGTAAACATCTTACAATTATCTGCGGTCCGAGATTAATTGGGGAATATGACGTCGTAGTTCGACATAAAGAAGTTTAATTTTTTCTATAATAAAATATTTATTATTATTATATTAGATTTATAACTTACTAGCAGCCCGTCCCGGCTTCGCACGGGTAGATTGTGGATTGATTTTGTCCGTCCACCATTGTTTAAATACATTTTTAATACAAAACTTTTAGTATTTTTCCCAGGTTACGCAATGGTCATATTGGATTTGACCTTGACCATGACCTTCAAGGTTATATCAAGGTCAAATTAATTTTTTTTTTCACGTTCAAATGTGTCCTTGACCATTTTTTTCATGTTACCTTTATTGTCAGCGGAGGTCAAATTTAGGTCAAGTATAGTTCGACTTTTTGAACACCCTGTATAAGATTTACTAACGCAGACACCTTCGCGGATATGCATCCAACTGTTCCCCAAATTTTCATCGCAATCGGATGAACGGTTTAGGAAGGCATAATAATCATCCGTACCGGTACTTTTTGAACACCCTGTATAAGATTTACTAACTCAGAAACCTTCGCGGGCATGCGTCCAACCATTCCCCAACTTTTCATCGCAATTGGATGAACGGTTTAGGAAGGCATAATAATCATCCGTACCGGTACTTTTTGAACACCCTGTATAAGATTTACTAACTCAGAAACCTTCGCGGGCATGCGTCCAACTATTCCCCAAAGTTTCATCGCAATCGGATGAACGGTTTAGGAAGGCATTTGATATTACCTTAAAGGTCACCGTCAAGGTCAAATCCAATACGACCACTGGGTAGCCAAGGGAAAATCCTTAAAGTTTTGTATTAAACATTTGTCTCTAAAATGTTTTCCCGTTGAGATAATTCAGCTTGCGCGAATAGTATGCGCAGTAGCGCCACACACACACTGACGCAGTCGCATCTACATAACTTACGTCTGACGCTCAATTTCCCAGGAAGGTCGTACCGCAGAGCCATAGCATAGATGTTTACACATCAAAAATGTCGTGTGCAAAGGCCCTTACGGTTGCCAGCTTTATCGCAGCGTTCCGTACCCTGAGGTACATATGTCGGTACCTCATCGAAACTTTGTCTCACGGGGTGTACGAAATTTCGCCCGAAAGGCAGTCGATCGAGCTTCAGATGCGTACAGTTGCGTATTTTTTTTCTTACACTAAAGTAAGTAGATAACAAACTATACAATAAATGTATAATATTAATAAGCTTCATATCACGCTTCAGTTCAATACACATCCGAACTTGGCAATAATAATAACTGACCACATTCTATCGTTTAAAAAATTTTTTCATATTTATCTGACGAAAGAGCACGAAAGAAAATTAACGAAAGAAAGAAATGAAATCGCCCCCCCCCCCCCCCCCTTCAAAACATCGACGATGTATGATAGCACGAATTAATAAAATAGCTCCCTTTTTCCAAAGTAATCATGTAACAACTTACGAATCACCAAAGATAATGAAAAAATTATGATAAAAAAGTAATGAAATCATTACCGCCAAATTAATGAAAGCAAGTGTGTTATCAAGGTATGTTGCGTTAATGAGAAAAATAGTACATAATTCCATACAATGGTAAACTTTGCTACAGAGACTAAAAATAATATAGAGGAAAAAAAACCAAGTTCCACTGAAACTGAGAATATATTCACAGTTAACTATTGTATGGAATTATGTACTATTTCTCTCATTAACTCAACATACCTTGACAACGCACTTGCTTTCATTAATTTGGTGGTTATGATATCATTACTTTTTTATCATAATTTTTTCATTATCTTTGGTGATTCGTAAGTTGTTACATGATTACTTTTGAAAGGGAACTATTTTATTAATTCGTGCTATCATACATCGTCGATGTTTTGAAGGGGGGGGGGATTTATTTAGTTACTTCGATTAAAATTCAGTCGCCGGAACTAAAGATTACTTAATTTAAATAATCAAAATTCTCGACCAAGGACAAAGGAAAGCGAAGCGCCCGTTGGGAGGTTCAAAGAGAGGCTATATTTCGTACCTGTAATGAGATCTTTATTTCTCAGTAACTAAGACATTTGGAATTATAAAAGTAATATCTCATATGTTATGTCTAGAAAATCGTTTTTCGTATCAAACCCTTTTTCTCTCTTCATGTCAAACCAAAAACGATAAATGAGATACCATTTAAGATTAAGTTCTTCGCTTTTGACGAATTGTTAATTTACAATTGAAGGGTTTCTTTCAAAAACAACATTTGTCAAAAACGCCAATCCATGTAGTATTGGTGATAATGCCTACTCTTTCGTTGTATCTAGCCGTGTAGTGGTGCCTACTCTTTCATTGTGATATAATGAAAGAGTAGGCACCACTACACGGCTAAATACAACGAAAGAGTAGGCATTATTACCAGTACTAGAGGGATTCGCGGCTGGTCGATCTGCTTTGGGTGACGGTACTTTTATCAAGTCAACTTTAGCTAAACGATTCGAGTGAATCAGTGTTTTTACATGAATGCTAAATTTGATTGGTGCTTCATGGCAAAACAAGAAGATCCGCTTGTACCGTTCAACTACTGTCGACTCAATTGAAGTCGATCAAAATCATTGACGCTAGGTGTCCCAGTAGGTAAGCTAGGCCGGTTTTGCGCCACCCACGTGACCAAAAATGGTGGCAAATTTGGATTCTGTCAAAGCGCGCATGCGTCGTGGCGGGAGATTTGAATTCGCGCCGCGGAGCTTTACCATTGATCAAACCCCCACTCCCCGACCTCGCTCGCAGCGTGATCTTGGAGCTCCGCCATTGGTCCAACCCCCACTCCCCTATAACGTCACGGTTGCAGGTTCTGACTTGCGCGTGCAGGTTCTAACTTGCTCCGAGCAATTTTGCTATCAAATTTCAACGCTACTGCGCACTTCCGATTCCTGGAATTGTTGACAGACCTTGGGACATGATGACGCCACTGCGACCCTCCCCACCTCCGCCATTGATCGAAGCCCCACCAACGATGTCACACCTGCACCACCTGCCCTCACCCATAACATCTCAGCAATATTCACAGATCCCTCAACATCATCTGAGGATATTGAACAGGCTGGCGAGAAGCTTTTTCTGGCTGTATACCAAGCGCCTGCACATCAAGACAACCTGAACAAACATCTGTACTCGGCATTTCTGGAAGCGTTGAAGTACAAGGTATGTAGTTAATACAATAATATTGTCTCCACAGAACACTGTTTCTAATATTTTTATTTGTTACCGTAATGTGAAACATAACAAATTATTCGTAATACTTGCATTAACATGTTATGTTAAATAAACATTGGAGGAAACAATTTGATAGGTGTTTTACTATGGAATATTATGCTACACATGGGTATACACGATGTTCAAAACTTATAAATTGACCACCGCAAGCGCTGGCTACCTTCCCCCTCCACTTTTTGCCCACTTGCACGGAGCGAATATGTAAATAACGGGGCTAATTATCTGCCTTTCTAATTAACCTACGTTCATGTGCATATTCTTGCATGCGAGACTGTTCTGACAAACAATAGTCGGAATTCTGAATATCGGTTCGTACCGCTCAGTACACAGTTCTACAAAAACAAAATTGGTATATACTTTTCATGCGATATAATATGTTATCCGTAGTAATTTTGCCTCATGAGCATGAATCCGGTGTCAAAATTAGGCCATCACGTCACAATTTTTTATGACATCAAAAAACCAGCCAGATATTATGATTTTCAAAAAATTTATGGACTTAAACCAAATTTAGTATGGGGGGTTTTTGGTTCGCTGATCACGAATCTGAAGTCAGATTTCAAAAATTCAAGATAGCGGATCCAATATGGCGGACGAGATTTTCGAAAATCGACGGATTCATGTCAAGTTTGGTGAAGGGGAGTTTTTTGAGTCGCTGATCACAAATCTGAAGTCGGATTTCAAAAACAGCGTTTAAAGCCAAAGGCTTTTAAACTTCCTCCCCCAGCCCCTCACTGCATCAGCCCACGCTATCTCCAGAGTCTTGCAACTACTGATAGATGTAAGATATACCGTATGTCCAACAGCAAACCGATTGCTTGCCGAGACTGAAATTTGACTTCGGCAGTATTTAAACGGGGCTCGAGTCATTTATAGCAGAAGAGAAAAGTGTCAAACGTATGATTTTCCGATAGCTGTCAATTCGGGAGATTGAAGCGTCTACATAACCTCAAAATCGTGAATTTGTGAATAATGGTGAGTAATTTTTAGAAATGACAAGAAATAATCATTCGGGTTTCTTCGATGAAATTCCTCAAGTGTTTAAAAATCGGTATCCGCGATTTGCCAATAACTTTTGCTTCCCCTTCCACTGATATTAAGCGTTACTGCACAACGAGTAGGTTAGAATATTTTCATGAAGTCTGACGGTTTTCTTACATGTCCTCACATGTAACGATTTTTAAACACTTGAGGAATTTCATCGAAGAAACCCGAATGATTATTTCTTATCACTTCTACAAATTACTCACCATTATTCACAAATTCACGATTTTGAGGTTAGACGCTTCGATCTCCCGAATTGACAGCTATCGGAAAATCAGACGTTTGACACTTTTCCCTCTTACGCAGCGCACTCTTCTGCTATAAATGACTCGAGCACCGCTCTAACTTGCAATTAGATGGTTCATCTTCATCTCAAACTACTGTATCTCTTTAACTCAAATATGTATATTATCAGGAATATAGTGAGTGCAATATCAAATCATTTAAACTAACCAAATTTGGCATGAATCCGTCGATTTTCGAAAATCTCGTCCGCTGTATTGGATCCGCCATCTTGAATTTTTGAAATCTGACTTCAGATTCGTAATCAGCGACCAAAAAAACCCCGCTATACCAAATTTGGCATAAATCCTATTATTATTCTATGCGCTGGGCAAGTTCTCGAAAAGAGCGATGCACGCGCTGCCTCACGGTCGTTGTGCGCAACTGTAGGATTGAAGTTTCTACAGTACATCTTCCACGTGTAATGAAATTTATTTTCTGACGCAGCTGAAGTTTTAATCGTGTAAAATGAACATGGTAATTAAAAGTGGTTTTCAAGAAATTGTTTATCTGCCTTTCGACCCAAATAAATCACTACATAAAGGCACAAAATTAGTAAAAAGTTAGTGATATCTAGTAAATAAACCTAAACATAATCTACTGTCGGAACGTTGCATCGAGCTTCCCCGAAGACCACTTTTTTGCCAGTCCGACTATATAAACGCCCTCCATGTTTCGCTACCGTCGACCACTTGATGGCAGCACCAGAGCCAGAGCTACTTGCCAAGCGTATACAGAATCCTAGTTAGTGCTAAATCTAGCGTTTCGACTACTATGCGGCGTGTGCCTCAGCTCATGTACGAACGGAGCCCCTATGCAAGACAGCATCGATGATGATGAAAATTTAGATTTTGACGAAAATTAATATTCAAGATATATCCTTGAATATTAATTATTTCATTTTTAACAATAAAAACCGATTTTTAAAAAAAATTTCCATTTTTCCCTTCTATATCTCCTGAAGTATTGATCCTAGCGAAAAAGTGTATAAGACCTCTTTTGTAGAGAATTTTATATAGATTAATTTTGTAACAAGACTTTATTCGCTAGAGGCAGTAGGTTTCGAGTTATTAACAAAAAACTGAAAAAATGGACCCTTAGAGGCCTTCCCCCCCTAGCTTCACTCTCACCCATCAGTACTTTTAGTATGTCTTTTACTATGTTGTTAATGACACCTTCACCTACAACTGTTCTAAAATTGGTTTCTACATTAACCATTTCGCTACGGGCCGATCTTTCGGCGCGCTACTCCCGCTGAACCGCCGCTACTCGGGCCGCTGCGCCGAAAGTGTACATATGCGGAAATCACTATAGTCACCGTTCGTACCTGGCGAGCGTGAATCGTTGGGTGACTATAGTCACCGTTCGTACCTAGCGAGCGTCAGTCGTTGGGTGACTATAGTCACCGTTCGTACCTAGTGAGCGTCAGTCATTGGGTGACTATAATCGCCGTTCGTAGCGAAAGGGTTAATTCTTCCGCTATTTGGCCTTTTTTGGTTTTCGTTGCCTGGACTAGAAGTCGCTGGGTACGAAGAGAGTTCGGGACTACTACCATCTCACCGACAGATACAGAGGCGCAGAGCACGAGGACTGTAACCTGAATTACCAGGATTCGTGTACCATTCTCATTGTTATCCACAATCTCAGCGGCTAAGACAGTCACTTTATCATCAAGGAAATTTCCACTTGCTTTGACGGTCGGGTCAACCTCTTGAAACTGAACATGGAGCGATACCCGTCTTTCACCAAGCATCTGAAGGGCAGTGACATCGCCTTTCGATTCATCGACTCCTTCTGCTTCGTGGAATCGTCGCTGGAAAAGTTGGCGTCTTACCTTACGGAGCCGAAGATCACCAAGAACGAATTTCGAACCGAGTAGTTTGATTTGCTCAGGAGGAAAGAGGTCTTCCCCTACGAGTTCCTCGACGTGTGGAACAAGCTCGGCGCGACGGAGTTGTCGACCACAAGTAGCAATTTTACAGCCATCTCAACGACAGCGACATCTCCGACGAGGACTACGAGCACGCCCAGAGGATCTGGAGGGAATTCAACATCGAAACCCTGGGCGAGTACGCGGACCGCTACCTGAAAACCGACGTCCTGTTGCTGGGCGACGTGTTCGAGAACTTTCGCAACTGTCTCGAAGCGTACGGTTTGGACCCAGCCCACTACTACACCACATCTGGCCTCACGTGGGAAACTATGCTCAAGTACACTGGGATTGAGCTGCAACTGCTCACCGACATCGACATGCTGATGTTCGTCGAGCGGGCATGAGAGGAGGAGTCAGTCAGTGTTGCAACCGCTACGCACGAGCCAACAACGAGAACAGGAGAGATTACAATCCAGAAGAGGAGACAAAGTACCTCATGTACTACGATGTGTATAACCTGTACGGCTGAGCAATGACGCAACATCTCCCATACGGGGGCTTCGAGTGTGTTGAGAACCTTGGCGATAACTTCCAGTAGAATGTGCCCGACGACTCACCCATCGGATACATACTCAAGGTGGACTTGGGTTATCGGAAAGCAATCCACGATGCTCATCGGGACCTGCTGCTGTGTTCGGAGGAGATAAAGCCACCGGGATCAAGAGAGTCCAAGCTTTTGACGACTCTGTACTCAAAATCACGCTACATCATCCACTACCGTAATTTGAGGTAAGCTCTCGAGCATGGTCTCGAGCTTACCGACATCCACAGAGTCTTCAAATTTAACCAGTCACCGTGGCTCAAGAGCTATATCGGCCTGAAAAGCGATATAAGGAAACGAGCCCGTAACGAGTTTGAGAAGAACCTGTTCAAACTCACGAACAGCGCGGTGTTTGGCAAGACCATGGAGAGCGTGCGCGAATGTGTCGACGTAAAACTGGTGACCAAGTGGAAGGGCAAATACAGCGCCGAAGTACTCATCGCCAAACCACACTTCCACAAACGAGCCGTTTTCGCGGAAAATCTCGTAGCCGTGCAACTCAATAGAATCGAAGTTCTGCTCAATAAGCCGATCTACGTGGGATTTTGCGTCCTTATTTTGTCCAAGATGTGCGCCTATGACTTTCACTATGACTTCATGATCAAGACCTTTGAGAGCAATTGCAAGCTTCTCTATACCGACACCGATAGCCTCATCTACGAAGTGCGAGATGAGAACATCTACGATGTGATGAAGCAGCGTATTCAACACTTCGATACGTCCGACTACTCCATCGAGAAGCCTTCGAGATGCCGCGGGTCAACAAGAAGGTAGTCGGACTCATGAAGAACGAATGCAACGACGAAATCATGGCGGAATTCGTGGACCTCCGCAGCAAGATGTACAGCGTGCGGGTTAACAGTGAAGACTGTATGAAAAACTCCAAGGGCATCAAGATGTCGGTGCTGAAGAGACAATCGATTTCAAAGACTACGTCGACTGCTTGCGCCGAAACATGACGCAATACCGATTGCAGTACCTCTTCCGTTCGAGACTGCACGAAGTACAGACCGTGCGGCATACGAAACTCACGCTCAATCCGCATGACAACAAAAGGTGCCTGCTACCTGACACCACGGACACTCTTCCCTGGGTCCATTATAGGATTACGAATGTAAACACGGATGTAGATGAATAAATGAATAGGATTACGAATGTAAATATGGATGTGGAGGAATAAGCGAATAGGATTACGAATGTAAATATGGATATGGAGGAATAAATTAATAGGATTACGAATGCAAATATGGATTTTGAAGAATAAATGAATTATTTATTTATCCAACTGTTGTGTGAATCATCAAAACCCAACTATTTCCAGAATAGTGTGTTTCTGCGTTTCTTGAGCACCCTCTCCACGAGGTAGACGTCGGGATGTTTGACTGCGATGAGTTCCTCCTCGTAGAAAGCACCTTCGATAGGTTGATCCTGGTAATCCTTCAGCCGGTACATCACTGGATCGGTGCTTCTTACTCCAGCGATGGTGAATATCTCCGTTGTCCGGTTGAGTATACCCTTCTCGTAGACGTGCTTAAACTTGCTAATACGTACTTTGTCACCGAATCAGAACTTTGGTTTCTTCTTCGTCTTCTTCTTCTTCTTCATCTCTGCATGAAAATTCTTGTACGCGCATCGCAACAGCTGTTGGGCATTTCGAGCGGTGACATCGCGCTGTTTCATCCCAATGGTTCGATGTTTGCTGTCGTTGTAGGCGGACACCAAGTCGGGCAAAATATCCGTCCACTTGTAATTTCCACGAAGGCTAATTTGCATCCACATCTTGCTCTTCAGTGTGCGATTGAAACGTTCGCAGATGGACGCTTTCAGGTTGCTGAAGGTCGAGTACAGGTTGATGCCATGTCGCTGCATTAGAATCTCGAACTTGGTGTTGTAGAATTCCTTGCCAGAAGCGACTTGCAAGTTCTTTGGTGAACGTCCCTCCTCGAGATCCATCTTCATACAACAGTGAGGAGTGGGGGTTCACAGTGACGTCATCATGTTCCAAGAACAACAATCCCAAGAATCGGAAGTGCGCAGTAGCGTTGAAATTTATAGCAAAATTGCTCGGAGCAAGTCGAGCCTGCACGCGCAAGTCGGAACCTGTACGTGTGACGTCACCGGGGAGTGGGGGTTCGACCAATGGTGGAGGTCGGAGGGTGGGGGTTCGACCAATGGCGCTGCGGACACGAATTCGAATCCCCCTCGAGATGGCGCTACGAGCGAGGTCGGGGAGTGGGGGTTCGACCAACCCCAGCCATGACGCATGCGCGCTTCGAAAAAAATTCAAATTTCCCGCCATTTTGGTCACGTGAGTGGCGCAGAACCAGCCTAGCTTATCTATGTACCTTCACGGGAAACTCGATGTTAATTTAAAAATTATCTGTTTGGCCTTCTTCTCCACTAGATGGCATTAATCATATACCGACCGATTTTATGATTAATAATGCTCAAGTTGTGTTGATCATGTTTGGTTATTGTATATTCTCACGTCCCAATTAATAATATTCGAACTTTCAGCCGCATTGCTGTCACTAAACAGTGCATATCGATAATAATGTGTTTCAACAATGAACTCAAATAAATATTTCGAAAACTTCAAAAGATTAGGCGAAACGGAGAAAATTGAGATGCTTTACAGAGGGGGCCTGACATTCGGCCGTGATGGTATTACCGAATAGAGCGAGTCGATAATTATATAAACAATAAACTTTTGCAAATATCTCGGAAACGGTAAGAGATACAGCGAAATGGAGAAAATTTAGAGTCTTATTAAAAGGGGACGAACTTTTAGTCAGGATGGTATTACAGAATTCATTGAGACTATAAACTTTTACTAATATCTCGAAAATGGTGAGATACGTGGAAACGGAGCAGATTTTCGGATTTGGAAAAGGATCGAGCTTCCAACCGTTATGGTATTACTGAACAGTGCGAGTCGAGAATTTGTTTAAACAACAAACTAATGAATATTGCAAATATCTTTGAAAGGGTGAGAGATACGACGAAACAGTTGGAATTGTGAAGGTATTCTCGAGGTTTTGAACTTTCAATCGTTACGGTGTTCCTGAAAAGCGTAAGCCAACAAATTATTTAAATAATTAATTTATGTAAGTATCTCAGAGACGGTATAGAACACGGCGAAACAGAAAAAATTTCTAAGATTTCAAAGGAAATTCAGACTGGTAATCACGATGGTATTATTAAATAGCGTCATTTACTAATTTATTTATACAAAGAACTTATGCAAGTATTTTAGAAACTGTAAGATATACTACGAAACAGAGAACATTTTTGCGTGATATGCAACGACTCGAACTTTTAGTCGTAATGGTACTGCTCAACAGTGAGAGTCTATAATTTGTTTAGTAATAAACTTAAATATCTTGAAAACTACTAGAAATACGGTGAAACGGAGAAGATTGTGAGACAATATATAGGGGGTCTCATACGAAGTACAGTTCATTTTGCTAGGACCTATTTCGTCGACAAATGATAAGGTTATAATGGTGAGCAGAATATTTATTAGCCGACTTGATGAATATTCACTCAAAGAAATGTAAGGTAATATCGGAACATCATTTGAATTCATTAGCTTTTCTCCCTGGTACACCAAACCCTTATTAGCCAACTTAAGGGGTTACATCTAGTCAGAATTTTCGAAAAAATCTATTTTTCGTTTTCGATGGGTTCTAAAAGTATAAACTTTCAAAAATATTCTCTGAAAATTTCAAGTCGATCCGTTCAAAATTGAGTGAGTTACGGCCGTTCTTACAGTTACGTTCTGCGAGCCGCGCGACGCAAGTATAGCGGAGTTAAACGCGTTTTTCTCGAAACGGCTTCTTCAAAATCGGTGACCACAATATCTCAAAAACGAGTGGACCGATTTACTTGAAATTTTGCATACTTTTTTTGAAGTGAAACTTCTATAGGCGCCTTTTGGGCGTGAATCGGTTTTGCCGGAGTCAGGTATGTGACAAAAATCCGACACCATGAGTCATCACTGTGCCTCATAGGTCGAGCGTTTGGAGAGGGAAGGGAGGAATGTAGGACCGGTAACATCGCTGTTACCATTACCGGCGGACGTTAGCCTAGTAAGTTAGGTGACCTCACTGGACCCCCCGAATAAAATTGGCGCTTGTGTGTGTGCGTATGCAGCTGACTGGGGACCAGTATGGTGTCTTCATTCGTGTGCGTGCTGTAAGTGATATTCATTTGTTTTGTTTTGTGCTATTTTTGAGTGACATTTAATTGAATTAATTTATAATGGCGAAATCAAATGCGCAGAAATGTAAGGAATATCGTGAGAGACAACGTAAAAAGGATGACAGTAGTGTAAAAAAAGCGAAAAAGTCTAGGGCCCAACGCACGAGGGAGAACAGGTTACGAAAACAACTGAGAAACACAGTGAATCAAATTTGCGACGATCAGTTATTAACCAGTGAACCTGAAAATCATAATGTGCAAAATGAAAATGACATTTTAGCTCCTAGCAATTCATCTTCGGTTCAATCCGCTTTTGTTGACAATGATATCCGCGACGAGCCAGGGCCATCCAATTTACGACGCAATGAACCAGGACCACGCGAACATAATTTATGTCAGGCCTTGCCATATAGTCATTATAACCGAAATAAAATCGCTCATAGGGAATTCAATAAAAAATTTATAAATAATTCTTTCGATCATACGTGCTCTATTTGTGATAGGTTATGGTTTCAAGACGCTTTAAAAATTTCCGTTCGTGAACAAGAGGATATTTTGAACATAATTCTCCCTCGGATTGATGGGGAAATCATTCAAATCTGCTACACCTGTCGTCAAGCACTCAAAAAGAATACTATCCCTGCAATGGCCACAACGGTTTCAAATATCCACCGATACCCAACCATTTACCTCCACTAGATTTGGTATCAGAGCGACTTATATTTCCACGAATCCCCTTTATACAGATTCGTCGATTGAGACATGTAACATGATCAATATGGAATTTACGGATAGGTCATTAACGTACCAGTATCTGTGGACACAATGGTTCATCAACTATCGCGAGGCGTTTGTGCATCAAAAACTACATAAGATGTCGGTAATTGATACTGGAGGATTACCGTATGAAATCACATTGTAAAGAGTACACACAACAAATATAAAACTTCGTTGGTAACCTCAAAAAAAAACAAAAACGTGTACAGGGTACACGCAACAGAAGTGAAACTTCATGCGTAAATCCAAGAAATATTAATATTGAAAAACAAAATTAGAAAAAAATAACATTGGAAAACAAAATTAGAAAAATAAAGGTAAGGTGAAAAAAACAGAATAAAGTGTAATCATGCAGTCAAGAAGGTGACGAGAAGTTTTGCGTATAATCATCAATAAATAAACAGACGCAAAACTTCTCGTTACCTTCTTGACTGCATGATTACACTTTATTCTGTTTTTTTCACCTTACCTTTATTTTTCTAATTTTGTTTTCCAATGTTATTTTTTTCTAATTTTGTTTTTCAATATTAGTATTTCGTGGATTTACGCATGAAGTTTCACTTCTGTGGCGTGTACCCTGTACACGTTTTTGTTTTTTTTTTATATCAAAAGGCAGTCCTTAATCGAAGGATTTTTTTTTCGATGCATACTTTTTTTTATATCAAGGAAAATTAAGTGATTTTTCACCGAAATTTAGACTTTCACTTTCGATCGCCGACCATTTTTTCAAAAATTAATATTTTATCAAATCTTTCGATTAAGGACTAGATAATACGATACAAAAACGTAATTTATTTGGTTTTTTGATGTTAGATGATTGGTGTGGAAGTTACAGTGGTCACCGCTGTAAAAAAAAATTATGAAACATAGTCAAAGACCCTTTACTATGAAAAAAAAAACAGTTCGAAACATGAAATCATTTTCCCAAAAAAAATTCACAAAAACGCCTTTTTTTCGACCGCCAACTAGATGTAACCCCTTAAAAATCACTTAATCGTTTTCTGCCCCACCAAGTAGTAAAGTTTTGCAGTTCGTCGGCAAGATACATATTGGTAACTGTTACTTTGTGTCTATTAACTGGGGTATCCTACAATTATAAGAATTAATATGATATAATTCGACAATATCAAGAGACACGGCAGTGTCTCGCGGCATGTTCGTTCAAGTTAGGTTCGTCAGAAAAGAACGACAGCGCTGTCGTCGCGGGCACCAGTGTATCTTTACAGGAAAAATGTCTGTCCCCTTCACCCCTCAATTTTTACATCGAATTTTCTCAATAAATATATGGTTATAACCAAAACTATGCTTAGTTACGCCAAATAAATTGAGTATTCTCTATTTATAGAGACTAGAATAAATGTTATAAGTTACATATTAACAGAGATCCTTCCTTAGCAACGCGAAGCTACGCCCCTTGCGCCTAAAAGTCGAGAGAATACGATTTCTCGGCCAATATATATATGTCAAAATGTCCCAAAAATTCCGCCTATCTTCGGGGATAGTCGGCCATGATCGGAAATGTGTACACAGATGCGACCACACGCATATGCCATCAAATGTATGTGAGAGTGTGTGAGAGAATATATTCCTTGAATGTTTCGTTATGGTTTTCAAAGTTAATAAAATATTTCCATTCGCGAAACGATTTCCCTCACGTTTATTTCGATCCTCGGACGCACTTGTTAATAAAAAGTAAAAATTCTGTGTATCAAATGTTAATACCGACAGCCCAGACACGAACCAAATAGACGTTTCAGTCCGAAAAACATCGGTCATCTCAATAGTGGTGAATGTGACAGACGCTCCGGTAGTTTGATAATCGTTTGCATTTTTTCGAATAATCGAGATAGTGAACGGATGCAGTGCTATTTTTCTCTGGTTGCTTGTGCATAAAGAGCAGGAAAGGAGAGGGCTGTATCTCAGAAGAATTGCCGTTAGATAAGTTACTTTCTCTCTGACCACTCTAACCTCACTCCGATTGCGTATGAAGGACAAATATCTTTGTGGTTCTTCTATTTTTTGTTTTCAGCGTCATGCGAGCACGGGACCAATCGATGGACTTTTCTTCTCTGTCAACAATCAAAGCCGTGGCAAAAAAATAGGATATATTTTCTCTTTCGTATTATCACAAGTTCCAATTTATACACCGACCTGTAAAACTTGAAGTGTACATGTACCTCACTTCTATTTGATCTCTTCTTCGTCTCCGGTGTAATGACGGTCAATGAGGAATCACTGATACCGATTATGCAGATAAGTGCTGAATAAGGCCGTAAAAGTCTCCATATTAAAATAAATACGGCTTTATATGTTGCTAATACAGATTTAAGACGAAAACGATACAGGTATTCGAGCTGTACAGAACCGTATACATTTTCAATACGGAAACTTATACGAACTTATCCGACTCTTATCTACCAATCTGCCAATGCGCGACTCTTTACAAGGAATAAAGAAAAGGCTAAAGTGAATCAAACCATCGTTACACCAGAGGCGAAGAAGAGATGAAATAGAAGTGAGGTACATGTACACTTCATGTTTGAGAGGTCGGTATATAAATTGGAACTTGTGATAGTATAATACGAAAGAGGAAATATATCATTTTTTCGAACCATGAACTTGCTGATTCTAACCTCTGTTGCCATAGCCCGAATATTCGTTCGAGGGTATTCCTTATTCTTTTTAGCACAGAGAGAGCATCGATATTTTGCTGCACCTGTACTCTGCTGCTGCTGCCCAAAATAATTATAAAAACTCCATATAATTCAGCCCGAACAAGTACAACCTTATCGAGCTGTATCTTATCGAGGAGATCTTTCGACGTAATGATTCCGAAATGTTTCTATGATGTTTTGCAACATTCGCGAATTTATCAAGAAATATATATTTCTAACATATACGATAGTGTTCACGAATATTCTAAAATATCGTAGGAATGTTATAGAAAAGTTACTTGCAAAAACGTGCTTTGTGGTGTGTAAATGATGATGTTTTGTAATTTCCGTCGTTACACCAGAGGCGAAGAAGAGATGAAATAGAAGTGAGGTACATGTACACTTCACATTTGACAGGTCGGTATATAAATTGGAACTTGTGATAGTATAATACGAAAGAGGAAATATATCGATAAAGAAAAAATAATAATAAAGTAGTTACTACATTATTGTAATCCAATTCTATTGCATCTCCTATTTTTCTGCCACGGCTTCGATTGTTGATAGAGAAGAAAATTCAAATTTATTAGTTAATCCATCGATTCGTCCCGTGCTCGCATGATGCTGAAAACAAAATATAGAATGACCACAAAGATAATTGTTCTTCATACGCAATCAAAGTGAGGTTTCAATAATACATCTGATACATATATTTTGCCAGTACTATTACTTTCAAATGGGCGTGCAATTCTTCTGCACCAGTTAGTAGATGATTTTTATTCGCATTGGCATGTTTATGATGATATTTGCATACTCATTTCGGACTGAAATGAGTCGCAAGGTCAGCATCGAAGCTGTAAATTATGTGGTAATAATTAAATTAAATTTATTTACGAGTAAGGGCGAAATTTCAGCGGTGCATGCAAAAGGATTTCTTAAATCTATTCCAAAGTCTCGAGTTAATACAGGGTGACATTTTGAAAACTTGCCACCCCAATAACTCAAAAAGTTACAGAGATTTTCTAAAAAAGAAAATACGGTTTCGGCAGTGGAGATGTTGAACCGAAATAACATAATCGGAGACGCACCCTCTCCAACCCCATTAGGGTAGCCCCCTCAACTTTATAATCTTAAATAGCAACCCTCCATGTATGATACAGCGTTGGAAAGCTCTTTAAAAATGCTTTACAACAACACCAAATTGTGGTACCTTTCGATGAGTAGTTTTCGCGCAAATCGAGAAAGAAACTGCTAGAAGTAAGTTTGGCAATTTATTTATTAAAGGTCAATTATATTACAATAAATTTTCGAAATGATTTTCATCACCTGATCTTACTCCGTACGTTGTATCACACATTGCTATTTAAGATTACAAAGTTGGGGGGGCTACCCCTAAGGGGGTTGCAGGAGGTGCGTCTCCGATTATGTCATTTTGGTTCCCCCTCTCCACTACCGAAACAGTATTTTCTTTTTTACAAAATCTCTGTAAATTTCTGATATATTGGGGTGGCAAGTTTTCAAAATGTCACGCTGTATACGTAACAACATATATACTGTCATAAGTGGTATCTTTACATGTAATGAAACAAATTCGTCACGGTCATTGAAAGAGTATACTTAGAGAGAGAGAGAGAGAGAGAGAGAGAGTTGAAGGTAAAACGTTTTCATGGATTTCTGTCGACGACCAAAATATAAGACAAATCCGATGGCCTATAAATTCGAAAGCGGTATATGTTTTATTTGTCCAAAATACTAAGGCAAAGTGAAAAATATAAGGGCTTTCTAGTCTATAAATCCCTTTCAAAATATCACGAGAATAAATCAAAAGTAACGTGGTTATAATTAATTAGCTCGTATCGGTATAAAATGTGAGTCTTTAATTTTGTGGTAATAAAAAGCTATTCTCCTACATGTACGTATTCTATTCATAAATAAATTCCAAAAAGTAGTGAAATCCCCCCACAATGACAGATTCTCTGTAAAAAAAGGCGGCATGTTCATTCAGTGCCAACAAAAATTGATACGTAAAATACTTTCCAAAAAAGATTTGAAATCAATTAAGATCGCCATGTTCAAGATTTATACAGAGTGACTGGTACCGCGACGTATTCCTTTTTTTGAAGAGGTGTTAGTAGAGACAATTTGCAGTCGATTGAACCACAATATGCATAATCCACTTGTTAATAGTTTTCGAGGTATTTTAGTCTTTGTGCTTTCTTAGAAATGGACTACCTTTTACTACTAATTGTAGCATAAAAGAAGGATAATTTTGTTTTTTTTTTAATTTTTTGCCTCTTATTGTTTGTTATGTAACAAAAATTATGTTAAATAGTTTGATATGAAAAAATACAGCAGCTGAAACCTGCAACGGTTGTTAGAAACTTTAACCCAATTGTAGATCCACCAGGATTTATTTCAAAAATTTGTGAATACATTAAACGTACAAATTATTTTAAAAACTTCTCTGCTTCATCACCTTTCAAATGAGGTACAAAGTTTTAAGAAATTTCCAGTTACTTCCAGGAATAATACAAAAATAGCTCAGCAGGTAGGCTATCTTAATGTTCTCTAAGTTAGAAGATAAGGATTAGGAACGTTTCTACCTGATTTTAGGACCTCTTATTCAATCGGCATAATTCGTTTCTCCTTCGGGAAGCTTCGTAATTACCTCGATTTATCCCTTGCTACTTGCCTTTAACCTTTAGAGCCCGGGGTGGTCGATATATCGACCAGCGGATGATGAATTCCAGACATTTTTCGAATTTGAAGATTACGGTCAAAAACTTGTTACTCGGCGGTTTTTTGGGTCGCCCATTACGATTCTGATATCCAAATCGGTCTATTCTCATCATCTACCATATTGGATCCACCATCTTGGATTTGAGAGTAGACCGATTTGGATATCAGCATCGTAGTGAGCGACCTCGAAAACCCCCGAGTAACAAGTTTCGAGCCATAATCTTCCAACTCTAAACATTTCCAGAATTCATCATCCACCATATTGTATTCGCCATCTTAGATTTGAGTATAGATTGATTTGGATATTAGAATCGTAATGAGCGACCCCAAAAAACCCCGAGTAACAAGTTTCGGGCCATAATCTTCAAATTCTAAAAATTTATGGAATTCATCATCCGCCATATTGCATTCGCCATCTTGGATTTTTATGTGTAGGGGCACTTGAAAGGAGTCGTGTATGCCACCGAAGTTACAACTCGGAAACAATTAATACATAAGATACAGGAAGTAGCAATAATTCTAGGAAATAATTTTCCCAACAGGATTACTAGAACAGAAATAAGGAAACGTGCTCGTATTTGCATAAGAAGTAGAGGTAGTCACTTCAAACATCTTATAAACTGGATAAAATAAAATGTAAAATAAATTTATGGACTTTTATTTATTTTCCCAATTTTTTATGAGGACTAAATTGTGTCTGCACCTACTAATTTTTTATTATTCCGGGAAGTAACAGGAAATTTCTTTAAACTTTATACCTTATTCGAAAGGTGATGAAGCAGAGAAGTTTTTTAAATAATTTGTACGTTTAATGTATTCACAAATTTTTGAAATAAATCCTGGTGAATCTACAATTGGGTTAAAGTTTCTATCAACCGTTGCAAGTTTTAGCTGTTGTATTTTTGTCATATCAAACTATTTAACATAATTTTTGTTACATAAGATGAACTACTATGTGTATTGACGGTAGAGGCAAAAGATTACAAAAACAAAATTATTATTTTTTTTTATTTTACAATTAGTAGTAAAAGGTATTTAGTCCATTTCTAAGAATACACGAAAATTAAAATATCTTGAAAACTATCAATAAGTGGATTATGCATATTGTGGTTCAATCGACTGCAAATTGTCTCTACTAACACCTCTTCAAAAAAAGGAATACGTCGCGGTACCAGTCACCCTGTATATAAAAGGTAAAGGGCATCATTTGAAAGGAAAATTATTGTAAGTCAAGTTACTAAAAAATTCGACTAAAAAAATGTATAAAAAAATGTTCATAAAAAAGATCTTGCCGCATTTAAGTTTTCATATTTTGTCCACTATACCGAATAATTGGCAGTGCTTGGACTGTGCTCGAGTGATTCATAAATTGCACTGCCGAAGTCACATATTCAGAGAAATTCAGAAGGCCCCCGCCTGATCGGTTTCCCGTGCGACATTCGACATATGTACGTGTGGTATCATATAAGTGTAGGAGTGTTGGTAGAACCTCTACCAACTCACTTACTTTAAATGGCGATGTTTTGAAGCACTAATCGAGGGGAATATAACAGGAGACGTAGCAATATGAATACCCATTGCTTTTGTATTGATGCCTTTGCTTCGGAATTTCGGTTTGTGATTAACTTGTACAGCTTTATCTTGAGTCCGTTGAATTTCTTCAGGAGTTGCTGCTACATTAGAAGTTGTACTTGGTCCTGGTTCATTCACATCTATCTCCATAGTTTGAAAGTTGATCTCATCTTTAGCACCTACACCCAGGGACACGGAACTTGTCAGTGGTGACTTTTTTTAAATATTATTTTTAAACGTACTAACCAATGATCAATTAACCCTTCGTCTGTAATGGTATTTTCGGCACCTTCCGTCTGTAAACCTGGGTCTTTCACGTCCGGCCTTTTTCACCCTCATAATACACTCGAAAAAATTTGGAAAAATTCATGGTAATGTTTCAAACCTTCAGTTTGAAGTATCAATCAGAAAAAAGTTGAAAAATTTATTTTTATAACTATTTTTTGTTAATTTAATGGAGCAACGTCGTAGGAAAACGGTGACTCACTTAAAAAATCATAACTCAGTGACAAATTAAGATATTGTAACTTCAAAAACGGCAAAAATTGAAGGTGAATGATGAGGCTTTCAGAAAAAAAATACGCGGTTTCTCATTTATTTAATATTAAGTGCTGAAGTGGATAGGTAAAACAGGCAATAAATTATACATTGAGCATTAGTATTAAGACATTTTATTATAAAAAAATTTTTTTTTTCTTAAATAAACAATTTTAAGTTCCTATTGATTAATTTTAAGACTATTCTATGCAACTCGCACAACATATTAAGCGATGTTCATCAGAAACCGGTTTATCGCACTTGACACAGCAATACTTTGTTTTCCTATCTTTTTCAATTTTACAACAATGGCACCGTTTTCAGAACTAAAAAAAATTGTGCATTAAAAAAAATTTTTTTCCTTATTTTGTAGCATATACTGATGCAGAAAATGCATTAAAACAGAAAAAAAATTCACTTACAGGTTTAGTATATGCCGTCTGTAAACCTGGGTCGTTCGTGTCCGAGCGAAGACGGTTTCGGATAATAATTTTTCAGGAAGTGAATGTAGACAGCTGCAACCACCCCCTAAAAAAGTTATGTATAGTCGGACTGGGCTGATATAATTTTTTTAGGGGGTGGTTGTAGCTGTCTACATTCACTTCCTCAAAAATTATTATCCAAAACCGTTTTCGCTCGGACACGAACGACCCAGGTTTACAGATGAAGGGTTAATTCTCATGCCCTCATTAGCTACAGTGGCGTCTCCTCTCGTCAATGAAAGCATAAGAATTATTAATCATTGGTTAGTACGTTTAAAAATAACATTTAAAAAAGGCACAAGCGACAGAAGTTACCAGCGACATAGTTTGAAAATTGATGTTATCTTCAGATGTAGACAAAGCTTCTTTCAACAATTCTAGTTTTCTCCTTTTAATAGCACCTTGCCTCTCTGGTACCAGAACTGGTTTTTTTGGCATTCAAAAATATGTGGAAAAACATCTTTTTTCAAACGCAAATTAACATTTCTGCCCTCTTGCTTTCCCATGATTTGATATTCAAAATAGCTTTGAGTATCTTTTTCTAACTAAAATAAAGAAACAATCTGCTAAATATAAAATGTAATAAAGTAGGGTTATGTTTGGACATTGCTTAGGCAATGATTATTACTATCAAGTTAATTTTACAAATACATCAAAATGATCTTCACAGCAAAATAGGGGTGTAGTATCAGATAACTTTAAGTTTTTCTTATCATCCCTTTTCATAATTTTACACCATTTCTTTCGAAGATCTGAAACTCTTGGCACGTTAAAGAAAAGCTTATTTGGCGTTGAAACCGTTGTGTTTTTACACAATGGCACAATGCAATATTTATATTGCATTTTTTAAATATTTTCCATTGATTCCATTGATTAAAATCACTCAAATCAAACAAAGAAATGGTAAACTGCATACTAATAGACCAAGTAACAGCTGTTATATCATTTGAAGTCACAGCGGACTCAGAAAAATACAGCCGTTTAAATCGTAGTAACCTTACTATAGATTTATAGATTCTATTTTTCATATTTAGCCTTCACGTAGTTTAAAAAAAAGAACAGGTTGTTGTTTTTAGACAATTTCTTGGAGATTAGTGTCATAAAAAAACATGCATATTGCCTTTTGTCTACAAGAGCGCGTGGGCGCTACACGGCGCGCATTTATGTACAAAATGCGATATCTCGAGAACCATTCATTGTAACAAAATGAAATAAAAGCCAATCATTTCGTCTTGAAATTCTCTAAATTTGTTCTACAGTATCTCTCGATAACTTCTCAATAGTTTTCGAGATATTTAATCCTAAATAGCTAACCTTCCTTTATATTATAGGAAGGTTAGCTCTCTAGGGTTAAATATCTCGAAAACTATTGAGAAGTTATCGAGACATACTGTGGAAAAAATGTAGAGAATTTCAAGACGAAACGATTGGTTTTTATCTCATTTTGGTACGATGAATATAGTTCTCGAGATATCGCATTTTGTACATAAATACGCGCCGTGTAGCGCCCGCGCGCTCTTGTAGACAAATGCCTCTAACTTTACTAAAAATTGATATTTTTCGATGATTTTCATTTTGTTTTAAAGGTAATGGAATATTGTAGTCATCAAAAAAAAAACTCTGACATTTGTAAAGAAAAGTGGACAACAAAGATGATTTTCTCGGTCCATCTACTGTACTAGAAGGCGCGCAGGCGAACTGTTACTATCAAATGACGTCACGGCGCGGCGTGCCGCTTGACGGGCCGTTTCAAGTGGGCGGAGTTTATCACAAACTTTATTAATTTTTTACGGCTTAATTTCGCGTTAGAAAAAAATAAAAAAACATGTCCCAACTTTTTTTACGTGCTTAATCCATTCATGATGCAAAAAAATGTGCATATTGCCTATTGCGAAAGACGTGAATCGGTTACTGTTCAGAAACTTTTGTTAATATCGAAAATATGGATTAGGCCTACCGGGGATACCATGTCTAAAAAAAACGTGCCTTGCATTCTACTTCAAAGTGGTGCGGAAAAGGATACATTTTGTGTTATTAATTATTTATTATAATTTTTTAAATAAATGAACAAACTTTTAACTGAAATAATAATTGGAATTCAATTTTCTAGTATAACTACTAAGAAAAGTGCATTTATAGTCATAGCTCCGCAGTATACACAGTATTACCTATTAAGAAATGCGCGCTCCCGCCTCTTCACGCTATATCTCGAAAACGGTTGATCGTACAAAAAAGTGTATAGAACCAAATTTGTAGAGAATACTGTTTTACGTAAATTTTGTTAAACTTCTTAAGACATCAGACTAAGCGGAAGCGAGATTTTCGTAAAAAACTAATTTTCATGACCTTTGACCTTCGATATCTCGAGACGCACAAGGGTGAGCATATGAGACTTTTTGGTGCTTCATTGGAACATCAAAGCGAAGATCTCTGCAAAAATTCAGCTTGCTGTCTCTCATTCCGCAAAGGAAGTCTTATTTCCCTGCACTAATTGTAAGACTGACTCACGCATTTTACAAAGCGCACTGAGACGACGGTTTTTCAGACGACGCTACACTATTTACCGCGTTTTTTAAATTTTATTAATATTATTATATCTGCATGTGATTAGATTTTTTCTTATTTTTGTATTTTTCTTTGACTTTATTTTATTGTATATATTCAAAATATGAATGACAGTGCTCTCCTACCTTATATACAATCTTAATCATATTAATTATATTATTTTACATTACTTAGCATTCAAATTGTGGATCAGACAGGAGAGAGTGCATTCTTGTTAACCGCTAACTATAATCTATTATTATGACTATTTTATTGCATATCACTATATTGTAAGACCATTCCTGCAGCTCAGCTGCACAATTTTTGTTCAATTTTGGGCAATAAAGCTCCCTATCAATCAATCAATAAATCAATCAATATATATACAGGGTGTTCATTTTAAAACTTACCACCCACGTTATCTGCGTAAAGAGACATATTTCTGAAAATCGCCGAGACACGTCAACAAAATTATTGAGGGGGAACATTTTTTATAAAATTTCGACGCCCCCCCCCCCCCCTCAACCACCTGACTCCGGGGGCGGTAACCCCAATATTCTTAAATGGAACAGGGGGTCGAGTGATACCTCATTTTAACGTCAAATTTGAAAAGTAGGACGTCAAAATGTACACAATTAAAAGCCCTTTAAAATGAGGTATCACTCGACCCCCTGTTCCATTTAAGAATATTGGGGTTACCGCCCCCGGAGTCAGGTGGTTGAGGGGGGGGGGGGGGCGTCGAATTTTTATAAAAAATGTTCCCCCTCAATAATTTTGTTGACGTGTCTCGGCGATTTTCAGAAATATGTCTCTTTACGCAGATAACGTGGGTGGTAAGTTTTAAAATGAACACCCTGTATATATATATATATATATATATATATATATATCGAGTGTGTGTGTGTGGTTGCGTGTTCTGTGCTTCTCCTAAATTGTGATCTTTCTCCTTGATTCTGCATCTGGGTGCTGCCTGCTTTTGGACGCCGCATCCGCTAGGCTGCGGGCTTCTCGCCGGTGTTTTCTATTTTGCTGCGTGGGCCCTTGCGCCTGGATTAATTGCATTTATAAACTACTTTGGTGCTTGGAGCTTAGTTTTCCCGTCATTGCTGATCATTTGGGCGATAGGCTGTGCTGCCACCTCTCACATAGCACGAGCGAGAATTGAGGAGTGCTGCCATCTACTCCAAGGCCCTTCTAAGACGTAGCCCACTGAGTGCCAAGGTGGATAACTGTATTACCCCTTGGCGACTTACGCCATCGTACGGCTATAGCCCGAAGTGTCTTGTAGTGCCAATCGACTCCGACTCCAGCTCAAATTTTGAATACAAACGTGAATTAAAGCTCGAGTTAGCTCTATCACCATGGCTGATGACTCGTCAAATATTCGCTCCGGGTCCCCTGCGGGCTCTGACTCGTCCGTCTCCTGCTTAGCCTCCAACCTAGGACGCAAACGTAATCAACCCGATGATGACAATACTGGTATCAAAAAGCCTGATAGTAAGAAGCCAGTGAAGGTTACTTTGTCATCACTTATGGAGGAGCTGAGAAGTATTCGCGCGACCCAAGCTGAGGACAGAGCTCTGCTTCAAGAGGACAGAGCTCTGCTTCAAGAGTTTCCAGCAATCCGTACCACAGAAGAATCGGTATGCAACGATATAGCTACTCTCAAGGCTACCTCTGAGCAACTTACGACTAGCAATGGGTTACTCACTACTAGGACTGACCAGCTGGTGCAAGAGAACTCCCAACTCAAAGAAGCTCTTAAACAACTTACCAGGGATGGGCGTTATAAGAAAAATGAATAAATAAATGACTAACAAATAAGATTAAATTTTCATTCATCATTCAAACAATTTTGAATAACGAATAAATTTTTATTCGTCATTCAAAGACGTTGAATAACGAATAAATTTCCATTCATCATTCAAATAATGTTGAATAACGAATACATTTCCATTCATCATTCAAATAATTTTGAATAACGAATACATTTTCATTCATCATTCAAAGACGTTGAATAACGAATACATTTCCATTCATCATTCAAAGACGTTGAATAACGAATACATTTCCATTCATCATTCAAATAAGTTTGAATAACGAATACATTTTCATTCATCATTCAAAGACGTTGAATAACGAATACATTTCCATTCATCATTCAAATAATTTTGAATAACGAATAAATTTTCATTCATCATTCAAAGACGTTGAATAACGAATAAATTTTCATTCATCATTCAAATAATGTTGAATAACGAATAAATTTTCATTCATCATTCCATCAATCTCACTAGTGAGAAGCTTGCTTGCTTCACCGGGTAGACGATCAAGGTAAATTCGAGTTATCTAAATTCTGGTCTGTGAGGCGATTATAACGCGGTAAATTATGCATAGTTGTGTAGGGCCCTAGAACATTGGCGCCCTAGAACGTTGGCGTGTTGTCAAGCGAGTCGCGGCAAAGTAGGCGCGATATAGTGGCAGCGATCGAGACAGTTGACGCAAGGCGTGAGATCTAGGCGGACATATCCGCATATCCTTTGTGCAGTCAGGCTAGTGTCTCGTTTCCCCCATCCCATCGCCATAGGAAATACCATTTCCTATAGTTACATATGAAAATAATCTCTCAACAGACATCGACGATGGCAAAGGCGTGTTATATTCTATAAATATTATTTACACCGTCGTTTTCACCCTCTACTAAGCCTTCAATGAGGCTATCACAATAATGCAGTACACATATATGTACGCTGTGTTTACATTTTTTGTACCTATACACATACACGTTAAATCGAAGCGTTCGTCTACCTCTTCATGTTCTGGCTTAGTTAGTATGACTCTAATCATTGAGCTTGGATGTAGTGTGACGTTATAGTAATTCTAATTACTGGAATTAAACGAATAAATCGGTGATCGCGCTGTACTGTGCCTGTTAGTATCGAGATAATCATTCGATATGTCATCTCTAGTAACTGATAATGAATCAGACAGTAGTATGACTGACACGTTGTCAAATTTGATTGTTACTGAATCTGAGGCAAGTCAATCTTGTGAAATAATTTCTAACTTGCAAGCAGCTTGCAACTCAACGGCATATCTAGACGGCCACTTTTTTAAGCCTGATTTTACTAAAAGTAGCAATGAAAACTCTGTGGCTGCTCAGTGTCAATTATGTCCGCAAGTGAAAATTATAAAAGGACCAATTAAATCGGCATCTAATTTTACATCTCACCTGAAGGTAAGTTCCGCCTATTATTATAATTTACGCAACTATTGCCGTTCTACCAATATATCGTTTGAAGACTATGTTTTTTAACATGTTAATTCAATAGAGAATGAAGTTCAAATCATCACATAATCACTCATTTTGATATATGATTATTAATAACTGAGTTACAGCGTTTTTCCGTATGTAGCAGATATTTCGGGAACGTTCTGTCGGTATAATAATTGTCTGCTTATTGAAAATATATGCACCCTATACGTGAGGGACTAGTCCTTGAACTATACATTAGCGGTACAGCACGGTGTGTTTAACATGTCTCCAATTTTATAAAATTTTATAAAATTAGCCCCTTCATATACACTATACCTACTTTGAGGACTAAAAATTACAGTGTGTATACTTCAAGGGCAGTAAATACATATATGTAGCACTTTCTAATATGTCTCCGAATTATATCTTATAAATTTAGCTAATTCATACACATTACCGCTAGTTTGAGTACAGAAAAATACACGATATGTATACTTTGAGGACAGTTCGACTCTTCGAAACAGTGGCGTGAATTTCTATGTACTCAAGTAGAAGCGCGCGCGCGTGGTTATTAAAATTTAACATTTCATAAGTTCTCATTGTGAAGGAAAACGAACCAAGTACTAGTGAAAAGCATTGGTTTAGGGTTTAATTTCTCTATTGCTCAGACCAATATTTCTTGATGTTTTGAGACCCTAGGAATCCAAAAATATGGTTTTAGCGAAATGTCCGTCCATCTGTCTGTCCCCGTTAGTCCGCGTGTCAGATAAAATATTGAAGCGGAGTGATTGAAGAAACTACTAGATCGATTGATATGAAAATTTGCAGGTTTATTCCTGACAACTCAAAGATGAATTTTGCTAATTGAGCTCGCTACTACTTCCGATTGAACCGGATAAGAAATTTGAAAATTGGAAAAAGAATTTGTTTACATTTAGACGCGAATATCTTTGGAACTATAGATGATACGAGAATACGACTAAGTGACTTTTTTGTAAGAAATTCAGTTACCTAAAAAAAACATCTGTCTAATTTTCTCGTATCTCTCATGTTTGCAGAGTTATTCACAAATCAAAAAATATTTTTTTTGCTGACAGACGGATGAACGGGCGGGCAGAAATGTTACTAAAACTTGTAGTCATTTCAGCTAGAACTCAGTGTTGATGATTTATTCACTTCAAATATGAGATTTATTTCTATCCCTTCAGAGAGTACACTCAGAAGTATACGAGAGACAATACAAGGAATATGCCTTGGCAAAACGGCAAAAACTTGATCAAAATTCGTCTCAGTCTTTACAAAAAGTGAATCGTTTATCGCGACAAATGAAGTACGAAGAAAATGTCCAGAAATTTATACTCGAAAGTATGAGTCCGCTTTCTACCGCGGAAATGCCATCATTTAGAAAAATGATTGACGGTAAGATGACATTCTCTATAATGCGTCAGCAAATGTTAATTTAATGCTTGTCCTCAGATCTTGGTGCAAAGACCGACAGTGTGTCTGTGAAGCATATGTCAAAACGGACTCTGGGGAAGTGTATAAAGGAGAATCGTCTTCGAAATATGAAAGAGATACGCGATATCTTAAATGAGAGGGCCGATTATGTTTGCACTACAGCTGACGTTTGGTCCAGTAGTACTCGGCGATTCTTCGGAGTCACAGTACATTGGGTAAAATTATGAAAATTGAATACAACTATATTCGATGGAACTTGAACGACTTATAATCTAAATATAGTTAGTTACTATAAAATGGTACTTTCAGATTGATTCGAATACATATGTGTTGAAGTCAGCCGCGATCGCCTGTCGTCGCTTCCCTGCAGGTCATTCTTATGATCGTATAGCCGAATTATTGAATCACATCCACTTGTCTTTCGGTTTGGATACTAAGAAAATTGTTGCTACAGTCACAGACAATGGCACAAACTTTGTTAAAGCATTTCAAGAATTCGGGATCAAGATGCCGATCGTTTCATTTGATGGTAAATATTTCTCAATTTTTTTTAATTAGTAAAATATTCAATTAATTTCGGAGTTATTTTTGAGTTTGTTATCATTTGATTACTACTAATGCTTAAATATTCTCCATTGTAGAGAACAATTCTGATTCCGAAGACGATAGCGATGTCGATGTAGCTCGATCTAATAAGGATGGTGATGATCAATCATCCATTTTGTCGGAAAATTTCAAGGACTTTGAGCCGGCTACATCTGACGACGAGTCTCGTCGGTTTGAATCGCTATCATTGCATTTCCGTTGTGCAAGCCACACATTAAATTTAATCGCTTCCACGGATATGACCAAATGTATCAAACGTTCGCCAGCTTTATTCACACAACACAACGAAACGATTACACGTTGTCAAGCTTTATGGAACTTGTTACGCTCACCGAAGAAAAGGGAGGTGATGACTCAACATCTTGGTAAAGCGTTGACAAAACCAATTTGCGTTCGTTGGAATTCGTTGTTCGATAGCTTGCAGCTGGTTGTTTCGCTGCGGGACGAAATATTAAAATCTAGCGACACTCTCGAAATTACTAATCAGATGCGAGACACAGACTTTGAATATCTAGAGGAGTATCTTAATTGCTCGCGGCCATTAATTGAAACAATTAATAAGTTGCAAGGAGAGAAGTACTGCAGCTATGGATATTTATTGCCATGTCTCGTATCTTTGCGACGTAAATTATTGGCGGTGAAGTCACGATGCAAACTGCATTATTGTGCTAGCTTCATTGAAGGCTTAGTAGAGAGCGTTGAGACCCGATTTCACAAATTCTTTGAAATTGAAGATTGCGGACATTGGGCGGCTATCGCAGCCGTAATCCACCAAAAGTTTAAAACTCAATGGCTAGGGTGCTTGACGGTTGCTGCATAGAAAAAAGTGTTTTCAGCTGTGATGGCGGCTGCTACTGAGGTGGAAACTTTAATAGCATCAAATGCTACCAAAAACGATGAAATTGATAGCTTTTTTGATTTTGGTGATTCAGGCAGTACTGGTGAGACATCGTCATCAGTCTTCGAAAATTCCGATGGTCAAATTGAAGTGAAGCGATACCTTCAAGAGCCAGTTACCAGTAATCTCTTAGCTATCAATGTTTATCCGACGGTGAAAAAAATATTTATAAAATATAACACGCCTTTGCCATCGTCTGCGCCTGTTGAAAGATTATTTTCATATGCAACTATGCATAATTTACCGCGTTATAATCGCCTCACAGACCAAAATTTTGAAATACGTGTACTAGCGAAATGTAATGCCACTAAAAAGTGGCATTGAACATGATGACGGTCGTGGTTCAATGCCAATTCTTTGATCTTATGATTTCTTGTATATTATAGTATCGTAGCATATCTGAATGCTATTAAAAAGTTAATTTGATATATTTTTGTAATTTCGTAGTAGGTATAAGAATTTAGACTCCATTAGATTTATCGTATAGATAAATAAAGGCATTACATCCATTAGCACTTTTTTTTCTGTTAGTATACTTTCTTTAGATATAACTCGAATTTACCTTGATCGTCTACCCGGTGAAGCAAGCAAGTGAGAATGATGGAATGATGAATGAAAATTTATTCGTTATTCAAGATTCTTTGAATGATGAATGAAAATTTATTCGTTATTCAACATTATTTGAATGATGAATGAAAATTTATTCGTTATTCAACATCTTTGAATGATGAATGAAAATTTATTCGTTATTCAAAATTCTTTGAATGATGAATGGAAATTTATTCGTTATTCAACGTCTTTGAATGATGAATGAAAATTTATTCGTTATTCAAAATTATTTGAATGATGAATGGAAATGTATTCGTTATTCAAAATTCTTTGAATGATGAATGAACATTTATTCGTTATTCAACGTCTTTGAATGATAAATGAAAATTTATTCGTTATTCAAAATTCTTGGAATGATGAATGAAAATTTATTCGTTATTCAACGTCTTTGAATGATGAATGAAAATTTATTCGTTATTCAAAATTCTTTGAATGATGAATGAAAATTTATTCGTTATTCAAAAATAATGAAATCACGAATAAAAATTTATTTTTCATTCGAATAAAAATTAATTCAAATACGCCCATCCCTGCAACTTACTAATAGAGTTGATAATATTGCGCTGACTGGGCCTAGTTCCTCCGCTTCAGCAGATATGACCAAACTTGCCGCAGCTGCGAATGCAAATGCCTTCTGCTTCCAGAGAGGCCTCTCGAATCGGCACGATTCTGAGCTAGTCATCTCTGGGTTCTCCTTCGGCCAAACCACTGGAGAAATTCTACTGAGACTTGCATTGGCAATCGCTACTGTTCTCAAACTGGAACTTCGACCTGACGATCTCCTCAGTGCACGACTACTGCGGAAAAAAGAAGCTGCAGCCACATTACAGCCTACAGTTATACCCGTGCAGACACCGTTTGCAGTGGTCTGCAAAGAACCATCGATAGTCTCACGATGGCTGTCCGCAAAACGTACTTTTGGCATTCTGAAGTATTCCCAGCTTGACATGGACCTCTCGCCTAGCACGATGCCTGCGCCTGCCACTAACGACTTCGTCATCAATATTAGCCAACTTCAGCCAACTTATGTTATGAAGCTCTTGAGCGCCGCTAAGACGGCCTTGAAGAAGATCGGCTTCAAACACGTATGGTGCAAGAACGTCACAGTATTTGCTAAAGCCAATGATGATGCATTGGTGCAGGTAATTAACTCGAATGCCGACATTGCCAAACTGGTCCAATTCTACTCTCAACCCAACGAATGACGACCAAAACCTGCTCGCCCGGCAACACACTACTCCAGCATTTCCAATAATTTCAGCTGCTGCTGTCTCAACTCCAACTCGCTCCGTTCTCATATCGATATCCTCAAAGAACACCTTGACTTGAACTTGCCATATGATCTGATAGCTATCACTGAGACCTGGCTTTCACCTGAAATCCCTAGCTCTGTTGTTAATTTACCAGGGTTCACATTAGTCAGGAACGATCGCAACGTTCACGGAGGAGGAGTGGCACTCTACGTGCATGAATCAATCATAGTTAAAACTATAGCCAGATCTGATTGTTATAACAGACTTGGCATGCTCGAGTATATCATGTGCGAGTTTTCGAGGCCCAATTCGCCGCCGATCTTTTCTGCGGTAGTATACCGACCGCCGCATGTGCCATTCACCACCCCTGTCGACTCTTTGGAGATAAATTATCATCACAAGATAATTATGGGCGACTTCAATGCTGACCAGTTGAGTGATAGCTATGACGCGCAGTATATTAGGACATTGCTGGCTGATCTCTCACTTAAACTGGTCGATCGCGGGGTTACTCACGTAACTGGAGTCTCTGAAACCTGGTTAGACCTGTGCATCATTGATGAGCAAGACCATGCACTCTCCTGGGGCACGTCGGACACCCCTCTAGGAGCTGGTCACCATCTTATCCTTGTCGAGTTGCAGATCCAGCGGATCCAGCCTATGCAAAAGACAATTTCAACTCGTCGACTCGGCAAAATGGCAGATCCTGCTGCACCAGGAATTGTTTAACTCAATCGACCGGCTAGCGATGATGGATGTTACTTCAGTGGATACTACTCTGGACTGTTTTTACGAGCGCTTTATGCAGGCTCTTGACTTGGTGGCACCCGTCACCACCATCAACGTCAACTCCTGTAAATATGCCCCATGGGTCACACCGGAGCTTAATAAGCATATGTCTGCACTTAAGGACTACCGAGCTACGCGGGACAGACTTCGGCTGCTTCAGACTGAGGCCAGAGCTTCATACTATCGCTCCAGATTGGATGGATTGTCACCAACTGCCATGTGGCACGAACTGCGCAAACTGGGTCTGATTAAAACTCCAAGCTCACCAGCACTGCCTACATCTACGGAAGAACTTAATGTTGCTCTTGCTCAGGTTTCCATTAAGTCACTCCACGATGACCCTGACGATCCGATAGACGTGTTGCCCCTACTGAACCAGCCAGAACTATTCTTTGAGCCTGTCACTGAGGCCTCTATTGAGAATGCCGTGAAGGGGATTAAGAGTGGCGCCACTGATGTGGACGGCATTGGCCTACGGATGCTCTTCCCAGTCCTACCTATACTGATATATTTCCTGGTCTCGCTCTTCAATCAATCCACTGTCGACTCGTTTTCCATCCCACTGGAAGAGAGCGGTAGTTATCCCAGTCAACAAGATTGCCTCGCCAAAATGCCCTAGTGACTATCGGCCTATTTCACTGCTGCCTACACTGAGCAAAGTACTCGAGCGACTCATATTTAATATCGACATATCTCAAGCGGCATTCCATCCTCGACCCTTACCAGTGTGGTTTTCGGTCGGGCCACAGTACGACCACTGCTCTCCTCAAACTCTTAAAGGATACTAGACATGCGATGGACAGACGCTAGGTTACTGTCTTGGTTCTATTTGACTTCTCGAAGGCCTTCGATACTATGCCGCATGACCTGCTTCTTCGTAAACTTCGAGGAGTCGGATTCTCCAGGGCAGCGACTGATTGGATGGAGACGTACCTCTGTGGTCGGCAGCAGGCGGTGAAGACTGAGGATGACTTGCTTACCAATTGGGTCTCCACAAATATGGGAGTACCGCAGGGATCGGCCTTGGGTCCCTTGCTGTTCTCATTGTTTATTAATGACATTGGGACAGCCATAAGGTCTGCCAGGCGGCTATTATTTGCTGACGACCTGCAGATCTACGCTTCGTGTCCACCAGCGGACCTTCCGAACTGTCTGCTGCTACTAAACAAGGACATCAGGGCAGTGCGGGATTGGGCATCTTCCAATAAGCTGAAACTAAACCTCCTCAATACAAAAGCAATTATACTGGGGAACAATCGCTTGATTAACCAAATCAATCTGGATAATCTCCCCCCACTGGGTTATGAAGGCACTAATATCCCGTTCGAGCCGTCAGTCAGGAACCTCGGAGTCATTCTCGACTCTAAACTCACTTTCCGCAAGCATATCGCGAGCATCACTTCCAAAGTCAATGGTGTCTTTTACAAGCTCCAGCAACTACGTGACTACACTAACATCGACCTTCGCAAACACCTAGTGGAAGCTCTCATCCTACCACATGTCAATTACTGCACTGCAGTTCTTCTCGGTGCTGGTGTAGTGGCTGACACTAAGCTTCAAAGACTCATGAACAAGGGTATCCGATATATCTACAATCTCCCGTGTGACATCTCTATTTCACCTTATCGAAGATCATTGGGTTGGCTGTCGACTGTTGCGGCGAGGAAACTGGCAGTGGCATGCCTGACCTACTGTGCTCTACGTCAGGAAAGTACTCCTATCCTTAAAGATATGCTAATGAGACCTATCACCGGGCGTGCACTGAAAAGCCAGGAAAATCATCTACTCTTCATACCCAAATTTCATACTACAGGCATTCTTTCTCTGTCTCTGCCCCATACATATGGAACTCGCTCTCAGACGACAGCAAAAGCTCGCCAACGTATCTTGCCTTCAAAACCAAGCTCCGACAATACCTGGTGACGTTGGAGGTGGGTGGAAACACTTAAAACCTACGTCATATTAAATAATAATCAATGAATTACTACTCAACTGCTGGGCAGCGGGCCTACTACTACTTGCAACTCATTATTCATCCTCATTCTTGTTTCATATCAATTCAACTCTCATCCAATCATCACCGTGCTGCTTTTGACAGACTCCTATGCTATCACGCTTATATTATAATGTTTTGTACATCTCACTTGTTTCTCTATGGGCGAGAGAGCGCTCTCTACCACTCTATTCTTATCTGGTACTCTTAGACTATGTATTCTTGTTATAACTTTGCATTATGCTATTCTCGCAGCTATGCCGTGTATTTGTTCAACCATGGACAATAAATCAAACACCAATCAATCAATGAATCAATGAATCTCTCTCTCTCTCTCTCTCTCTCTCTCTCTCTTCCTCTCCCTCCCTCTCCCTCTCCCTCCCCTGTCACTGTCAGTCAAGGTTATCTCCATGTCTGACGCGACGTGGACAGGCAAACCCGGCACTCCTGAGTATCTATGCTGTGAAGTCAGCGGATCACATATGGAATCTGTTTTTGCAGCAGTTGTCTACCGTCCGCCCCATGCACCATTCACCTTCCCACGAGACCTTGGACTCATTATCGCTGATGCTATGGAGGGTTACAGCCACAAAATAATCCTTGGGGACTTCAATGCCGATCAGCTGTCCAACAACTTCGATGCACAATACAACAGATCACTGCTGCGAGACAACTCCCTCACTCTGGTCAATCATGGTTTTACGCATGTCACGGAAACTTCCTCAACTTGGCTAGATCTTTGTCTTGTTGACGAATCTGATAAGGTCTTGTCATACGGAAAATCTGATGTACCATTGGGAGCAGGTTATCATCTAATTCACGTTGCGATTGAGACTCATCGACTTCTTCCTGAGAATAAGTTCATCTCTACTCGTAAACTAAATCACATTCAGGAGGCTGAAGAAGAACTTAATTCCATCGACTGGACACTGATGGTGGATCGGGCGCCCTCTACAGACGCTGCACTTGATAACTTCTACCAACGATTTTTTCCCGTAATCGATCGCGTCGCGCCCATCACTAAAACTAGGGTTAACTCTACCTCTCATGCTCAATGGGTGACACCTGAGCTGAAAAACGCCGAAAAAGTCACTCGAACTGTCTACAGGCGCTGGAGAAGAAACAGAAGGAAAAATAATTTGGTTGAATACAGGCTAAAACGCAAGCAATGGCTTACTGAACTAGCTGATGCCAGGATAAACTACTACAAATCACGCCTCCAGGGTCTCTCCATGACTGGTACATGGCAAGAACTACGTAAACTCGGGCTCATTAAGTCAGCGAGCACTCCTCCCCTTGCAGTCCCGGCAGAAACATTGAATCTTTCCTTTGCCCATATATTGACAATTACAACCGAACCTAATGCAGAAACCGTTACACTTGACCTACCAACCGTACCTCTAAAGCATCTGCCACTGGAATTAACTTCTGTCTGTGAACTCGAGATTGAAAAGGCTATAGACTGCTCTCATTCCAATGCTCAGGGCGCAGACGGGGTAAACCTCAAACTAATACGCAGTCTACGCCATATCTTCACCGTCGTTTGTTTGGCGATATTTAATAAATCAATTCGCGACTGTTGCTTCCCCTCCGCCTGGAAAAAAGCGGTTATAGTGCCTATCAATAAAATTCCTGTGCCGTCCACCGTGAACGACTACCGTCCTATCTCTCTACTACCCACACTCAGCAAGATATTTGAAAAGGTTATCTACAACCAAGTAGTCACTTACTTGAACCAAAACTCACTCCTCGATCCATACCAATGTGGTTTTCGATCAGGGCACAGCACTCAGTCAGCTCTTGTCAAACTTATAAACGATATCAGGCACAATATGGAACGTCGTCAGATCACTGTTTTAGTGCTGTTCGACTTTTCAAAGGCCTTCGACACTGTATCGCACAGCATACTGGCCCTCAAACTCCAACGAGTGGGCTTTGCTCAGCGGACTATCGAGTGGTTCATGTCTTATCTCCAGGGCAGATCTCAAGCCATCAAAATATCTGATAGCGCTCTCACTAGTTGGCAGCATACTAACGCTGGAGTCCCTCAAGGTTCAGTGCTGGGGCCGCTCTTATTCTCGTTATTTATTAACGACATAGGGAGCAGCATCATAAACGCCAAACGCCTGCTATACGCCGATGATCTGCAAATCTATCTGAATTGTCCTCCTCACGAACTAAACTCATGTATAGCCAAACTCAACGAAGATATACTCCGTATTGACCGCTGGGCTCACAACAACCTTCTCAAACTCAATCTTGGCAAGACTAAAGCGATCATCCTTGGCAATGAGCGTTACATCGACTCCATCGATTCCGATAGTCTTCCACCACTTGAATCCAATGGTATTAATATCCCGCTCGTCAACTCGGTGAGGAATCTAGGATTGATTATCGACTCCAAACTCAACTTTAAAGAGCATGTCCGCTTTGTCACTGCAAAAATCAAACGATCCTACTATCAACTGCATCGACTCCGACCTTACACCAACTTTAGCCTTCGGAAAATCTTGGTCAGAGAGAGCGCTTTAATCTTACCTCACTTAGACTACTGTACGGTTGCTCTAAATGGTGCTGGAACTGTTCTCAATCTCAAGCTCCAACGACTAGTTAATAAAGGGATTCGCTATATTTTTGGATTACCGCGCGATACCCACATTAGTCAATACCGCCGTGAACTTGGTTGGCTTACTATCGAGTCTCGTAGGAAATTGTTCCTCGCCACGCTTACTTATAACACTATCTCTACAAATCTGCCACTGTTCCTTTCTGAACTACTATCGTACAGCTCATATAGATCCTCAAGTCGGACTGGACATCATCGCTTCCTCACAATACCCATGCATAGGACTGAGGCCTTTAAGACATCCTTCGCGGTATCTGCTCCATACGTATGGAACACCTTACCGCCGGACATTATTGAAGTCTCCACACCCGGCGCTTTTAAAACAAGAACCAAACAGTGGCTTTTCAACTTGGAAAACTCTACTTGACTAAATTCACTGCCCACGGCAAACATAATCTCGCTAGTATTAATTTTTATACGCGCTTGAGCTTACTTCTATTTACATTTAATGTCAATCTACATTATTATTTTTACCTGCTTCACCTCACATGCTCTTGCTTAAATTGAATTGTATCTTATGCCCAACTATTATTAGCATTTTTTTTTTCTTTTTAGTATTTAGTAATTAGCATAGCTTAGTATTTAGTATTTATAGGACTTACTCATGCTTGTACACTGAGCTCTGCCAAGAGCACATATTATTTGTTCTACTCTGAATAATAAACAACATCATCATCATCATCATCCCCCTCCCTCCCTCCCTCTCTCTCTCCCTCCCTCTCCCCTCCCCCTCTCCCTATCTCTCCCCCTCTCCATCTCTCTCCCCTCTCCCTCTCTCTCCCCTCTCCCTCTCTCTCCCCTCTCCCTCTCTCTCCCCTCTCCCTCTCTCTCCCCTCTCCCCCTCTCCCTGTCCCTGCCCCCCGCTCTCTCTCTCTCTCTCTCTCTCTCTCTCTCTCTCCCCCTCTCTCTCTCCCCCTCTCTCTCTCTCTCTGTCTCTCTCTCTCTCCGACTTCGTCTAAACCCCCATAAGACTAAGGCAATGATTCTTGGCACTAACCGCTTGGTAAACCAAATCAACTTTTCGGATCTTCCCACACTTGGCTTTTGTTCTAATAAAATTCCGTTCATCAAGTTTGTTAAAAACCTGGGAGTTACACTGGACTCGAAGTTAACGTTCCACCAGCATATCGCCAGCGTCACGTCAAAGGCGAATGGAGTTATCTACAAACTCCAACAGATGCGAGAGTACATCGACAGCAGCTTGCGTAAATGCCTAGTTTCTGCACTAGTGCTTCCGCACATAGACTACTGTTCTGCTGTCCTTCTTGGTGCGGGGGCAGTCAACGACCTGAAGCTGCAGAGGCTGATAAACAGAGGTATCACACACAGGCACGTTTTTAATCTCTCACGTGACGCATCTATTACCCCTTATAGGCGTGAATTGGGATGGCTCACTGTCAACGATGACAGGAAACGAGCAGTGGCTTGTCTGACTTACACAGCTCTACGCGAGAAGTGCCCATCTTTCCTTGCAGAGTTGCTTATTTCTCGTAGCACGCCACGGCCTCTGAGAGGCCTCCATAGCCAACAACTGCTTGTTCCTAATTATCGTACTGATGCATACACAAGTACGCAGTTGCAGTCTCCGCACCATCCATTTGGAACTCTCTTCCGGCTGAGATAAAAGCTTCATCATCTCGTAGTTGTTTCAAGACGAACTTAAAAGCCTACGTCGTTGAACAAGAAAGCTCACTAACTACGGTCTCGTCAACTAATTAATGTCACTCATTCATTCATTTCTCGTTTTTCCCCTTATAAATCTGTTATTTATGCCATCCCAAGTGTTGTCGCTGGATGACAGGTCTACAATATATTGCTTTAGAGAGCAAATCTTTCACTGCTACTCTCCCACTGCTAAATCTCAAGTTATTTATATGCTTATGTCTATGTCATACTTATGTTTATTTACTATGCTAATGATTGTTATTTTCCGCTTTTTCCTGCAGTTCGCTGCATGTATATTTGGTCCAACTGTGGATCATAAATAAAAATATCAATCAATCAATCAATAACTCTCTCCCTCTCTCCCCCCTCTCCCTCTCTCTCTCTCTCTCTCTCTCTCTCTCTCTCTGAGTATAGGTAGTTGTGTTCTTCGTTGCTCTGTATTCTAAGTTCTTTTCTGCCTGATTTTTACCTGCGGACGCTTATATTTGCAGTTTACCGCATGCGCTTGTTCGCGGGCCTTTCCCAGGAACTTTTTCTGTCTTTTGTGAGGGCCTGTGACGTTTATTTCTGGCTTTTCAACTGCTTGTCTGGGATTTGAGGTTAGTCCATCGGTCGTCTAATTCTTGTCGTCTGCGCAGAATCTTGCGCACCTCTCTCACTCGTACGCCAAGAACGTGAATATTTCTGTGTCACCACCTGGCGCGTGATCATCTCACTACCATTCCTCCGCCAATTGATATCGATAACTTGTCGATCACGACGATCGCGTGACGCTCATCCGGTGATTACTATGCCATAGATAAATTACTCTTTCTTCAAATCACATACTCTATTGACTGAGATCATGGCGGATAAATTTCTGCGACCTTGAGCTAATTCATCTAATGGCTCTGACTCTTCTACATCATCGTACAAGACCGACTCAAGCCGGAAGCGTGATATACCTACTGTCGCGACTGGGGAAGAGACGAAATCTGGTAGAACTACTCGGGCTAATTCCTCCACGAGTGCAATACTGGAACACCTTAAAACTATAAGTGACACACTGTTACAACATTCCGCGCTGCTGCAGGATATACCAGCTATTCGCATGGCCATCGAAGCTATTGGTGGCGAAGTAGCCGCGCTGAAGGTCATAACAGAACAGCTGACAGACAAAACTGAGTCGCTTGCTGCTAAAAATGAGCAATTATCCAAAGAAACTGAGGATCTGCGGAGCACGGTCAAAGTGCTTGAGACTAGGTTTGACCAGCTCTCTACCGCAATTAAATCACACCCCTCTACCTCGGCTGACTTATCCAGGCTTGAAGCAGCTGCTAATGCAAGTGCTCTTAGCTTCCAGCAAAGACATCTGAGTCACAGGCATCAGGCGGAACTAACTATATCTGGTCTCTCATTTGGACAAGCTGAAGACTCCTCTGAAGCTCAGCTCATTAGCATTACCTCAGCTGTGGCCAAAGCACTCAAGGTCGATCTGAGTCCTGGAGGTGTTGTCAGTGCCAGGTTGCTGCGCAAAAAAACCTATTCCGTACCTTCTAACGCACTTAGCAAGACATCTTTTGCAGTAGTTCTCAAAGAACAATCATTAGTCAATCGATTATTGTCTGCCAAACGTACTTTTGATATGCCCATGCTCTCCCAGCACGATACGAATCTTCTGGCCAGAAACACCCCTCTCTCAGCGCCGCCTGGTGATCCTGCCATCTATTTGAACGAACTTCTTCCTTCAAGTGTCTTCCTCTTACTCAAGGCTGCAAAACTTGCTTTAAAGGAGGCAGGCTTTAAATTTGTCTGGTGTAGGAATGCCATGGTCTTTACTAAAGTGCATGAGGGAGCACTGGTTCAGATCATCAATACTGAAGCAGATATTCCCAGTATAATACAACTATACTCGGCGCAACCCAAATGACGCCTGCATATACCCCGCCTGCTTCAATGTCATCAACTCTCAGTCATACTCAAGCTTCCGCACTTGTTGTCTCAATAAAGGTTACTTGGATTCCAGTCAACCGTTTCAAATCATCGCCTTAACTGAGACATGGCTGGCACCTGATATTCCTTACTTTACCACTAAACTGGCTGGCTAATCACCGACCAGGAACTATAGAAACGTCCACGGCGGCGGTGTTGCGTTTTACATCCACGAGTTTTCTCTAATTGACAGAACGTACACATGCAACTTGCACTACCTCACGAACAATCTTAATTATATTGTATACTATTAATCGTTCAAAGTGCGGGTCAGACAAGAGAGAACGCACTTTTGTTTACTGCTAATGCTTATCCATAATTATTACTATACCATTCACATCGCTACATTATAAGACTGTTCCGCAGCCCATCTGCGCAATTTCTGCCCAACTTTGGGCAATAAAATTCTCAATCAATCAATCAATCTCTTTGAATCATAATACAAAATCTAGCCGGACGCCATCGTTTTCACGAAGTACATAATTTAGCTGAAGTTCTCAGCTTATTCATCAATTCTACTTTGGGCTCGAGGTTTCCGCTGGGAATAAGCCATTTTAATTATGGGAAACTCTCTACAAAAGGCCCAGCTATACCCCTAACGCGTGGGAGGCTATTTTGCGGATTTCACATACTGACACGACGGATAAGAAGTTCTTACTAAATCGGAGATTGTTGGGAGTAATTGAATAACGTAGCGCGCCAGGCGTGGGAAATTCTTTTGATGATTGCAATATGAAGTCGGTGGTTCTAATTAGCTCTGCTACAGGGTAGGATCAAAAAGTAGTAGGACTGAATTTCTGTAGCGCGAACGGAGCGGTGGAGGGAGATCGTATCACCTGGGCGTGGTAGCCGGGAGCCTTCCGAAGAGACCGATATTTTTTCCATTTGCCTGTGGGTAAGTGGAGAGTATGCACGTCGATTTCCGTGAACCTCTGTTAAGAAGCTTTGTCGCGATCTAAGATGGAGAAAAATCTCGAGCAGCGCTACGCCATCAAATTCTGCGTCAAACTTGGGACGTGCTTCACAGGTTACGCAAACGCGTCCTCCGCGTGCGGCCAGACATCGCCGATTCTTGGAAGCTTCACCACGACAACGCGCCGTGGCATACCGCGCTGCTGGTGAGGGAGTTTCTGGCCAAGCACAGGGTTGCCACGTTACTTCACCCCCCCCCCCCCCTACAGTCCAGATCTGGCACCGCCGGACTTCTTCTTCTTTCCTCGGCTCAAGCGGGACCTCAAGGGAAAGCGATACAGCTCCGTCAAGACGTTCTGTTCTTAAAATTTTGCGACATCCTTGCGTAATTCTCTGTTTCAGTTGGTTAATGCTTGCTGGTTGAGTTTGAAAAACAACAGATTTCAGATGTTCCCATAAGAAGAAATCGTAGGGAGTAAGATCAGGTGATGGAAATGATTTCTAAAATTTATTGTAATGTAATTGACCTTTAATAAATAAATTGACAAAATTTACTTCTAGCGGTTTCTTTCTCGATTTGCTCGAAAACGACTCATCGAAAGGTACCAAAATTTGGCGTTGTTGTAAAGCATTTTTAAAGAGCTTTCCAACGCTGTATCATACATGGGGGGTTGCTATTTAAGATTACAAAGTTGGGGGGGGGGGGCTACCCCTAAGGGAGTTGAAGGGGGTGCGTCTCCGATTATGTCATTTTGGTTCCCCCTCTCCATTGTCGAGACCGTTTTTTTTTAGAAAATATAACTCTGAGATATTGGGATGGAAGTTTTAAAAATGTCACCCTGTATATATTGTATATGTGGCTGTAATAGTAGTCGGGCAAACGTTGATACTAAAAATAAGTACAAAGCGGTATAATTGCACCGAGAAAAATTAATTGATTCTTATGCGAATCTACACAAAATTTGTTTATTATAGCAGGCTTCACAGAATATTCCCTATTCCCCTCAACACTTCTATGTCTTCAAGTTTCCCTCTTTCCATCCTAAAACTCGTGGTTTTCCCCTTTTTATCCTACATTTAATATTTTTCCTCCAAAGCTATCAGTTTCTCAGTTAAGTTTGACTTTTTATCGCTTCGCATAGCGTGAAAAGATCCAAAATGGTCCATTTTGGTTCAAAAATGGTAGTATAACCCCCTAGCTACCTGCAACAATGTTTCGTTTAAAACATAATAACAAAGTTGAATTAATGTTTCTTAAAGGAAACTAGATTCGACAAATGATCTCTTATCCTTTTAAATCAGTTTGCGATAATCAGATTTAAATTATATAATATGAGATATAAGTATTTAACATGCAAAAATTTCCTTAATTCGCTTAATAAATATTGGTGCTCTATTTTCAGTATTAAACATTGTTATTTTTTACATCATTGTACATTTCTAATTTCCGGAACATCTCCTTTCTTAATCAAAAGTGTTCCATTTTTTTACCAAAATTTCGATATTTCCCCTAAAATGAAATAAATAGAGGCTATGAAGTTTGTTATAGCTTCATTTTTGTCTTCGTCAATGTTTACTTGCTGTAGAGAAATTTTCTATCGTAGGGGGGTTTAGGGGAGGGTAAGTGAATTGTGCGCAGTGGGTAATTGCACATGTGCGCGTCGTGGTTTTTTTTATGCCCTGGTGGTGTCATACAATCGGCTCAATATCGGCCCAATATTGGGAGCCGGCATCACCAATTTTGGCGTGATATCGGCACTTGATATTGGGTTGGTACTGGCAGCATGCTGGAATGATAAAATTGATGCGATATCGTATGCCTACATTGGATCGATACTAGAAAATGACACTGATCCGATGTTGGAAGATAACATCGATTCAGCTGTTCGAGTTTACTACTTTGCTACGTACATATACGTATGTATAGAAAAAATAATAATTCATTACATATGTGCTTGTTGATTCTATTCTTGTCTTATTATCATGTATGTTGATCATTTTTGGATTTATTCAACGATTTAAAGTTTTTCTGACTGCGGCGGTGCGCCATCACACTATTCTCTGAATATGAAGCTGACGTCTTTCTTGGTAAGCTACTGTAACATAAGACGTTAGCTTTGCTATGTAACGAAAGTTTAAACTACGTGTCTGGTGATTTTACTAGTATGCATAAATAAATGCTCTCTCTCTCTCAGCATTCCGTTTTAAAATTTTAATAACATACTGAGTGGAAAATGAAATTATAACTGTAAATTAATATTTTATCCATTAAAAAATTTATTATACTGCGGAATTCTGTTCGATCAAAAGTAAACTGAGAATCCACAAATAGGGCTTAGCAAAACTATAATTAATAATACTCTGCCTACATAATCTTTAAATTTATAAGTGTAAAAATAACGTCGTTTAGTAGTAGATTTTAATTCTTACTAAAAGCTTTTTCAGTTATTTCAAATTAGTAAAACAATTGACTATTAAATTGGTTCTTTTTACGAGAATTATCGTACTAATCTCAATAGTACATATGAATATTTAACAGTAGTTATTAAATGCATAATAGGATACTCGTATAATATTAAGAGGTTGCATTGAAAGCTGCTATTCTCCTGTAGATGGTTCTAACTACTTATGTCGTGCGCAGCGACTAATACTTCTCGTATCATTATGAATTATTGACATTTCTCATTAGGATTCAGTCATTTGACTGTCATTTTTGGTCAATAAAATTCTATGCCTGTAATCTGAAAAAATGGAACGCGACAAGTTGTTTTTTCGATGTGTACTTCTATACTACTCAGATTTATTAAAAAAAGTGCTGCTGCAGCTCATAAATTACTTTTGCAAACTTATGCTGAATTTGCTCCAACAGAAACAGTATGTAGAAACTGCTTTCGTTGCTTCAAAAGTGGAAACTGTGATGCTCACGACGAACAACGGCCACGTCAAATAAAGAAGTTCGAAGATGAACAACTGCAAGCTCCATTGGAAGAAAACCCTACTATAACAACCCCCTAATATAAAAGTAACTCCTTTAAGGGCCGGGTTTACCAACACGGTATAAACGCGGTATAGCGCTATACTGAGAATAACCAGCAATAAGCCTTATGGTTATTCTCAGTATAGCGCTATACCGCGTTTTTATACCGTGTTGGTAAAACCGGCCTTAAATAGAATAATTTTTACACAATATTTTAATAATAATAGTTGTACTTGATATCATAAAGCTGCGTTGTCACTGCGCGAAACTGTTTCGCAAAACTAGTCTCACCTCGTGTATACTTCGCACTCACCCCGAAACTGGTTTCGCGAGTATGTTTCGAAGTGAGCCAACGTCAGTCGGTTTTGGATCGTGCATCAAAGAGCTTCGCCTTCCGGGTTGCCGCCAGTGTGCACGTTTCGTCCCGTGTCGTCCGAAAAACTGTCGGGAAACATTTTCGCTAAACAGTTTCGCGCAGTGGCAACCCGGCTTAACAGTGCATAATTTTGGTACCAGCGTACTACTTGTTGGGGCTGGTGTGTGTTTTCAGGTATCATATCGTTACTAACAAGGGGAGGCTGCGAGCTTCGGAACAGGCATTTTTACGATTTTCTTTTCTGTGAGTAGGGATTGATGCCCTTAACAAAGCCCCAAAGTATTTTTTCCGAATACGCCTTAGAAATAAAAAAAATCACATCAAAGAATTCCATGATTGGTATGTACAAGTTCCGAAAACCCGGTCTCAGGAACTCTCGCGTGGCTCATCGGGTAGCGTGCCTGACTCGCACGCGGCGGGCACGCGTTCGAGTCTCGGTGTATTCTTTTTTTTTAATTATTTTTGATGCAATGTCCTTTGACAGTATGCAATAAATTTTCATAATAAAAGTACTGTCTCTTGAAGTAATGTTTAAAAAATATATCGTATTAATTTAATTGTATCTCGATGTATTCATTTTTATAAAGATTATTGATAATAAATAAATGTTTGTATTATATTATTTCAAAAAATATCGTATCTACTTATTTAATTTATGATAAGAATTAAGGAAAAAAAAGAAATACACCGAAACTCGAACGCGTGCCCGCCGCGTGCGATTCAGGCACGCTACCCGACGAGCCACGCGAGAGTTCCTGAGACCCGATTTTCGGAATTTGTACATACCAATCATGGAATTCTTTGATGTGATTTTTTTTATTTCTAAGGCGTATTCGGAAAAAATACTTTGGGGTTTTGTGAAGGGTGTCAATCCCTACTCATAGAAAAAAAAATCGTAAAAATGCCTGTTCCGAAGATCGCGGCCTCCCCTTGTAAGTCCTATATCAGTGCCAACAAAAATTGATTCGTAAAATACTCTCCAAAAAAGATTTGAAATCAATTAAGATCGCCATGTTCAAGATTTATATATAAAAAGTAAAAGGCATCATTTGAAAGGAAAATTATTGTAAATCAAGTTACTAAACAATTCGACTAAAAAAATTTATAAAAAAATTTTAATAAAAAAGAACTTGATGCGTTTAAGTTTTCGTATTTTGTCCACTCTAACGAATAATTGGTAGTGCTTGGACGGTGCTAGAGTGATTCATAAATTGCACTGCCGAAGTCAAATTCAGAGAAATTCAGAAGGCCCCGCCTGTTCGGTTTCCCGTGCGACATTCGGTATACTGGTGGTATCATATAAGTGTATGAATTTATTTAAAATCATAAGTGCATAAACATCGAGTATAATTCTATCTGAATTTTTTATTTTGAAGGAAAAAAACGCGGAAAGTTCTTTTTTATGAAAATTTGTTTATACATTTTTTAGTCGAATTTTTTAGTAACTTGATTTACAATAATTTTCCTTTCAAATGATGCCTTTTACTTTTTATATATAAATCTTGAACATGGCGATCATAATTGATTTCAAATCTTTTTTGGAGAGTATTTTACGTATCAATTTTTGTTGGTACTGAATGAATATGCCGCCTTTTTTTTACAGAGAATCTGTTTTTGTGGGGGGATTTCACTACTTTTTGGAATTTATTCATGAGGAGAATACGTACATGTAGAAGAATAGCTTTTTATTACCACAAAATTAAAGTCTCACATTTTATACCGATACGAGCTAATTAATTATAACCACGTTACTTTTGATTTATTCTCGTAATATTTTGAAAGGGATTTATAGACTAGAGAGAGCCCTTACATTTTTCACTTTGCCTTAGTATTTTGGAGAAATAAAACATATACCGCTTTCGAATTTACAGGCCATCGGATTTTTCTTATATTTTGGTCGTCTACAGAAATTCATGAAGACGTTTTACCTTCAACTCTCTCTAAGTATACTCCTCCAATGACCATGATGAATTGTTTCATAATATGTAAAGATACCACTTATGACAGTATATATGTTTTTACATATTAGGTGTAGTAAAAAGAAATCCATTATTTTTCCAATAGATGGCTTTAGTAATCTGTATCTCGCGTTGTATAAGTGCGATCAGGTTACGCTAGATGGCGTTAGAAAGAAAAGATTTCGTACTAAGTAAACTTCTCAGACAGTTTGTGATTGCTTGATGCAGTATTGTTTGAGCACGTGTCAAAGATGGACACCAGCAAAGAGAAAAAACGCCATATTTTACAGTTTTTTTTCGATAAAGGCGAAAACGCAAGCCAGGCGGCTGAACATGTGAATAATGTTTATGGTCCTGATACTGTAACAGCCAATCACGCGCAATTTTGGTTTCGTCGATTCCGTTCCGGTAATTTTGATGTCAAAGACGCACCACGCTCTGGAAGGCCAATTGTCGAAAAGGTCGATAGAATAATGGAAATAGTCGAGTCTGACCGTCATGTAAGCACTGTTTCGATTGCCGAGGAGTTAAACATTGCACAAAAAACCGTTTGGAATCACTTGAATAAGGCTGGATACAAAAAGAAGCTTGATGTATGGGTGCCACACGAGTTAACGCAAAAGAATCTCATGGACCGAATTTCCATCTGCGAATCGCTGCTGAATCGCAACAGAATTGACCCATTTCTGAAGCGGATGGTGACTGGTGATGAAAAGTGGATCACTTACGACAACGTCAAGCGAAAACGGTCGTGGTCGAATCGCGGTGAGCCGGCGCAAATGGTGGCTAAGCCAGGATTGACAGCCAGGAAGGTTTTGCTATGTGTTTGGTGGGATTGGCAGGGAATCATTTACTACGAGCTGCTCCCCTACGGCCAAACTCTTAATTCGGACCTGTACTGTCAACAATTGGACCGTCTGAAGGAAGCAATAGTCCAGAAGCGGCCAGTTTTGACCAATAGGAGAGGAATTGTGTTCCATCAGGACAACGCCAGGCCACATACCTCAATAGTGACTCGCCAGAAGCTCCGTGAGTTTGGTTGGGAGGTTCTTTTGCATCCACCTTATAGTCCGGACCTGGCACCAAGTGATTACCACCTGTTTCTATCTATGGCGAATGATTTTGCTGGTGAAAAATTTGCCTCAAGAGAAGTTTGTGAAAATCGACTGTCCCAGTTTTTTGCCAACAGGGACGAGGGTTTCTATAAGAGAGGTATAATGAAATTACCTTCAAAATGGCAGCAAGTTATTGAACAAAGTGGTGCATATTTGACCTAAATCGGATCATTGTAATTATGCTAAATAAAGCCTTCAATTTCATGCAAAAATAATGGATTTCTTTTTACTAGACCTTATATATTAACTCGAGACGTTGGAATAGTTTTAAGAAATCCTTTTGCATGCACACTGCTGAAATTTCGCCCTTACTCGTAAATAAATTTAATTCAATTATTACCACATCATTTACAGCTTCGATGCTGACCTTATGACTCATTTCAGTCCGAGTAGAACATTCATTGCAAATATCATCATAAACATGCCAATGCGAATAAAAATCATTTATTAACAGTAGCAGATCAAGTATTCCGTTGTGGTGGGGGTCCTGATTGGTCTACTCGCTAAGATGCGTATACGTTTCTTAGCGAGTAGACCAATCAGGGCCCCCACCGCAACGGAATACTTGATCCTGATTGGTCTCTTCGCTGAGTTGCGTGCACGCAAATATACGAGTGACTCGAGAAAGGCCCCCTGATCTCCCGGTAGCTGTCAATTCGGGAGATCGAAGCATCTAACCTCGAAATCGTTTATTTGTAAATAATGTGAATAATGTGTACGAGTGATAAGAAATAATTATTCGCGTTTCTTCGATGAGTTTCCCCAAGTGTTTAAAAATCGGTGTCCGATTTTTGCCAATAACTGTTGCTTCAACTTCCAGTGATATTATGTATTATTGCAGAACGACTAGTTTAGAAGATTTTCATGAAGACTCACGATTTTCTGACATGTCATCTCGTACAGGTGCAACCGAAGAGGACCTAGCTCGTGTCCTGTCCGTAAAAAGTTGATTGGATGGACATCGGAGAATGTCAGGATTGTCACCGAGCGCCTATTACCCATGGTACATTAATTGCAATATGCGCTTTTCCTTTCAACTATTCTTGCTTTAAATAACTTTCACTTGTTTCAAAGTATTTACCTTGTACAAACTGTTCATCGTAGGGGGCAGCGATCAATGATTGTGACTAATCGTAGACAAATTATTCCTGCGATGATGTTCCAATTGCAAAGCATACACTAGCAAGTCAGTTTACAGCGTCCGATGTTTAGTATCAACTTTTCCTCTTTTGGAACACCCATCACCCGAGCATAATCACGATTACGTTAACGTTAATCGCAGAATAGACCGTGAGCTTGGGCACATTATCGCAGTAGTAGTTCGGCACACCTTGCCTTGCTTGCGAATTGCCTTTTAGTTTTAATTGACAAACTTGTCTACGACGAGTCGCTATTATCGATCGCTGTCTCCTACCACGAACAGTTCATAAAAGGTTATTAGCTTGAAAGAAGTAAAAGTTATTTAACGCTGGAATAGTTGAAACGAGAAGCGCGTATTGCAATTAATGTACCGTGGGTTATTACCCACGCTTAATAGGCGCTCGGTGACAAGCCTGACATTCTCCGATATCCATCGAGTCATTTTTTTAAGGACAGGACATGAGCTAGATCCTCTTCGGTTGCACCTGTACGAGATGACATGTCAGAAAATCGTGAGTCTTCATGAAAATCTTCTAACCTACTCGTTCTGCAGTAATACTTAATATCACTGGAAGTTGAAGCAACAGTTATTATCAAAAATCGGACACGGATTTTTAAACACTTAGGGAATCTCATCGAAGAAACCCGAATGATTATTTCTTATCACTTCTACACATTATTAATCATTATTTATAAATTAACGATTTCGAGGTTAGATGCTTGGATCTCCCGAATTGACAGCCACTGGGAGATCAGACGTTTGACACTTCTCGCTCGGCTCGTAAGACAGCAGGGCACTCTCCAGAAACCAATTCTAACTATGAATGACTAGAGGACCAACCCAATCACTTCCGGCCAAATGTCAGGGAAATTCAAAGGTTGGAGTTTGCCATCGGACATATTGTTTACTCTTCCAATGACCGTGACGAATTGTTTCATCATATGTAAAGATACCACTTATGACAGTATATATGTTGTTCATATATTAACTCGAGATGTTGGAATAGTTTTAAGAAATCCTTTTGCATGCACCGCTGAAATTTCGCCCCCTTACTCGTAAATAAATTTCCAGCGTAGCATTGATATTTTGCTGCACCTGTATTCTTCTGGAACGTCCTAAAATAATTATAAAAGTCCATATAATTCAGCCCTAACAAGTACAATCTTATCGAGCTGTACCGTATCGAGTTGATCTTTCGACGTAATGATTCCGAAACGGTTTTATCGAGAAATATATATTTCTAATATATATGGTAGTGTTGACGAAAATTGTAAAACATCGCAGGAATGTTACAGAAAAGTTACTTGCAAAAACGTGCTTTGTGGGGTGTAAATGATGATATTTTGTAATTTCCATTGTTACACCAGAGGCGAAGAAGAGATGAAATAGAAGTGAGGTACATGTACACTTCACGTTTTACAGGTCTGATAGTGAAGAAAAATCAAATTTATTGGTTGATCCATCCACTATCAACAATCAAAGTCGTGGCAGAAAAATAAGTGATACAATGTTATTGGATTACAATAATGGAATAACTACTTTATTATTATTTTTTCTTTATCGATATATTTCCTCTTTTGCATTATACTATCACAAGTTCCAATTTATATACCGACCTGTAAAACGTGAAGTGTACATGTACCTCACTTCTATTTCAAATCTTCTTCGCTTCTGGTGTAACGATGGAAATTATAAAATATCATCATTTACACCCCACAAAGCACGTTTTTGCAAGTAACTTTTCTGTAACATTCCTGCGATATTTTACAATATTCGTGAACACTACCGTATCTTAGAAATATATATTTCTTGATAAAAACGTTTTGGAATCATTACGTCGAAAAATCTCCTCGATAAGGTATAGCTCGATAAGATTGTACTTGCTCGAGCTGAATTATATGGGGTTTTTATAATTATTTCAGGAAGTCCCAGAGGAATACAGGTGCAGCAAAATATCGATGCTCTGTGCTAGAAAGAATAAGGAATAACCCTCGAACGAATATTCGGGGTATGGCAACAGAGGTTAGAATCACCAAGTCTACGGTTCGGAGGATATTAAAGGATGAAAATGTTCATCCATTTAAAGTGACGTACGTCCATGCACTCGAGACAGCAGATCCAGCTCGCCGAATGTAACTGGTTCTTGGAACAAGTGGATGATCCCTCGTTTGAAAGAAACCCCCCGGGTTCGCATACGATCTGTAACAAATTGTATAAATAACATAAACAATCATATGCAACATTTCCCTATTTAAAATATACCGAACTTCCTAAACGCGTAGAAATTAAGAAACTATATTAATCTGAGTTAACCAATTCTAATAATGACAGAATTAATAAAAATGATATATTTCCTCTTTCATATTATATTACCAATTTATATACCGATCTGTCAAATGCAAAGAATGCAACGAATGCAACTGGTTCTTGTTGGAACAACAAGTGGATGATCCCTCGTTTGAAAGAAATCTCCTTGGGTTCGCATACGATCTGTAACAAATTGTAAATTACACAATCATATGCAGCATTTCACTATTTAAAGAATACCGAACTTACTCAGCGTATAAATTAAGAAACTATATTTATCTGAGTTAATCAATTCTATTCTAATAATGACAGAATTATTAAAAATGATATATTTCCTCTTTCGTATTATACTATCACAAGTTCCAATTTATATACCGAGCTGTCAAACGTGAAGTATACATGTACCTCACTTCTATTTCATCTTTTCTTCGCCTCTGGTGTAACGATGGTTTGATTTACTTTAGCCTTTTCTTCATTCCTTGTAAAGAGTCGCGCATTGGCAGATTGGTAGATAAAAGTCGGATAAGTTCGTATAAGTTTCCGTATTGAAAATGAATACGGTTCTGTACAGCTCGTACATGTTATATTGTTTTCGTCTTAAACCATATAAAGCCGTATTTATTTTAATATGGAGACTTTTACGGCCTTATTCAGCACTTATCTGCCTAATCGATATCAGTGATTCCTCATTGACCGTCATTACACCGGAGACAAAGAAGAGATGAAATGGAAGTGAGGTACATGGACACTTCAGGTTTGACAGGTCGGTGTGTAAATTGGAACTTGCGATAGTACGAAAGAGGAAATATATCGATAGAGAAAAATGATAAAGTAATTACTTGATTATTGTGATCCGATTCCATTGCATCTCCTATTCTGCCACGGCTTGTATTAATGACTGAGAAGAAAAACCTTCGATTCGTCCCGTGCTCGCATGACGCAGAAAACAAAAAATAGAATGAACAAAGATATTTGTCCTTCCATCGAAAGTGAGGTTAAAGCTGTCAGATGGCAATTAAAATTATCTGATGGCAATTCTTCTGAGACCGTCTCCTTTCCTGCTCTTGATGCACAGGGAACTAGAGAAAAATACCACTGCATCCGCTCACGATCTCGATATGAAAAAAATGCAAACGATTACACAGGTTTACAAAAAAAAAAAAAAAAGGTGTGAGTGCCGTTGTACTCACGGAGGATGTGTAAACATCTTACAATTATCTGCGGTCCGAGTTTAATTGGGGAATATGACGTCGTAGTTCGACATAAAGAAGTTTAATTTTTTCTATAATAAAATATTTGTTATTATTATATTAGATTTATAACTTACTAGCAGCCCGTCCCGGCTTCGCACGGGTAGATTGTGGATTGATTTTGTCCGTCCACCATTGTTTAAATACATTTTTAATACAAAACTTTTAGTATTTTTCCCGGGCTACGCAATGGTCATATTGGATTTGACCTTGACCATGACCTTCAAGGTTATATCAAGGTCAAATTAATTTTTTTTTCACGTTCAAATGTGTCCTTGACCATTTTTTAAATGTTACCTTTATTGTCAGCGGAGGTCAAATTTAGGTCAAGTATAGTTCGACTTTTTGAACACCCTGTATAAGATTTACTAACTCAGAAACCTTCGCGGATATGCGTCCAACTCTTCCCCAAATTTTCATCGCAATCGGATGAACGGTTTAGGAAGGCATAATAATCATCCGTACCGGTACTTTTTGAACACCCTGCATAAGATTTACTAACTCAGAAACCTTCGCGGGCATGCGTCCAACCATTTCCCAACTTTTCATCGCAATCGGATGAACGGTTTAGGAAGGCATAATAATCATCAGTACCGGTACTTTTTGAACACCTTTTATAAGATTTACTAACTCAGAAACCTTTGCGGGCATGCGTCCAACCATTCCCCAAAGTTTCATCGCAATCGGATGAACGGTTTAGGAAAGCATAATAATCATCCGTACCGGTACTTTTTGAACACCCTGTATAAGATTTACTAACTCAAACCTTCGCGGATATGCGTCCAACTCTTCCCCAAATTTTCATCGCAATCGGATGAACGGTTTAGGAAGGCATAATAATCATCCGTACCGGTATTTTTTGAACACCCTGTATAAGATTTACTAACTCAGAAATCTTCGCGGGCATGCGTCCAACCATTCCCCAAAGTTTCATCGCAATCGGATGAACGGTTTAGGAAAGCATAATAATCATCCGTACCGGTACTTTTTGAACACCCTGTATAAGATTTACTAACTCAAACCTTCGCGGATATGCGTCCAACTGTTCCCCAAATTTTCATCGCAATCGGATGAACGGTTTAGGAAGGCATAATAATCATCCGTACCGGTACTTTTTGAACACCCTGTATAAGATTTACTAACTCAGAAACCTTCGCGGGCATGCGTCCAACCATTTCCCAACTTTTCATCGCAATCGGATGAACGGTTTAGGAAGGCATAATAATCATCAGTACCGGTACTTTTTGTGAATACCTTTTATAAGATTTACTAACTCAGAAACCTTCGCGGGCATACGTCCAACCATTCCCCAACTTTTCATCGCAATCGGATGAACGGTTTAGGAAGGCTTTTGATATTACCTTAAAGGTCACGGTCAAGGTCAAATCCAATACGACCACTGGATAGCCACGGGAAAATCCTTAAAGTTTTGTATTAAACATTTTTCTCTGAAATGTTTTTCCGTTGAGATAATCCAGCTTGCGCGAATAGTATGCGCAGTAGCGCCACACACACACTGACGCAGTCACATGTACACGGCTTACGTCTGACGCTCGATTTCCCAGGAAGGTCCCACCGTAGAGCCATAGCATAGATGTTTACACATTAAAAAAAAAGTCCGGACTATTTGACCGGACCATGGTATTCCGAGGTATTTTTGCGTCCTGAATCCGATCCCGAGGTCATCTGAGCCCCATCACGTCAGAAAAATGAGATTTGCAACGAGGAGGTTGCCACTGCAGACGCACAAATTTTTGAATCATGTTCTGCATGCTGTTTCATAGGGCCGGTTGTACACGAACAATCGGCTTTACAGAAGGGTCTTTATTGTTCGGATACAAACAATGTTCCCAAGAAGTCCCCTAACATGGTGCGAAATTTCAGACGAATGGGTTGAGCAGTTCTCGAGATAAGGAAGTTTTCCGTCAAGTTTCTGCGTCTTGGCAGGGAGCTTAAACTCGTGAGTTGGTTAGATTCCTTCGTCAACTTACAGCAAATTTGTGCCGTCCAATTGTGTTGGTTGTAATGTCTTTGAAAAGGGCAAGAGCCCGTGAAATAAATAAATAAGGAAATGGGACTGCCCTGAGCAGCACCCAGAGCATGACTCCAAGGTTCTAAGGCCATTAGGGTCAGTGCTGGGTCCACTGTCAATATGTCACAGTGAACGGATCGCCGGAATTGGATGCCTTGACAGGGAAATCGTAATCCGCGAGATACAACGATCATGGCAACATTTTATCCACTGGGGTGGTTCTGTGATAGTCCCGGTCGAGATTTAGGACTTCGTTCCAATGTTTGGAAGGTATTCAAGACCTAAACAGCTACCCTCTCCAACTCAACAGGTCGCTTGAGAAATTGTCCCGGGTCCAGTTCCAAAAAATGGTCATTTTAACCTCTAAATGACCTTGAAATCTCGTTTTTCTGACGTGATGGGGCTCAGATGACCTCGGGATCAGATTCAGGACGCAAAAATACCTCGGAATACCATGGTCCGCTCAAATAGTCCGGACTTTTTTTGTTGTAAATCTGTGTTATCAAGCTATCACATTCACCACTATTGAGATTCACTACTCCGAGTACACTGAATTTTTACTTTTTATTAACAAGCACGTCCGAGGATCGAAATAAACGCGAGGGAAATCGTTTCGCGAATGGAAATATTTTATTCACTTTGAAAACCATGACCAAACATTGAAGGAATATATTCTCTCACACACTCTCACATACATTTGATGGCGTATGCGTGTACCCGCATCTGTGTAGACATTTCCGATCATGGCCGACTATCGCCGAAGATAGGCGGAATTAAAGTGACATTTTGACATATATATATCGCCTGAGAAATCGGATTCTCGACTTTTAGGCGCAAGGGGTGTGGCTTCGCGTTGCTAAGGAAAAATCTCTGTTAATATGTAACTTATAACATTTATTCTGGTCTCTCTCAATAGAGAATAGTCGATTTATATGGCGTAACTAACAAAGCATAGTTTTGGTTATAACCATATATTTATTGAGGAAATTCAATGTAAAAATTGAGCGGTGCATGGGGCAGACATTTTTCCTGTAAAGATACATGGGTGCCCGCGGCGACAGCGCTGTCGGCGTCCTTCTGACGAACTACTTGAATGAACATGCCGCGAGACACTCCCGTGTCTCTTGATCCTTCAACTATTTAAATTTCAGTATGGATATTCCTGGATCACTTCGATAGTGATTCGATAATGATTGAATGTCAATATTTCAGTACTAGAATGCCTTTATAAATGTAATATTAACGCGATGCTGTGTGAATGCAGAAAATCAGTATCGATCGTGTATACAGTACGCGTATAAGCAAACATGTTGAAGTTATCCTGATATCGATTCGATACAGATTCTAGCTTCGTAAAACAATATTTTTATGCTAATATCGATTCGATGCTGATTCGATATCCATAACGCAATACCGGTTTGCCGATGTTATACCATTACTAGCCCAATATCTTCTAACAATTTAAAGTTCAGTACGGATATGGGTCAATATGGGCCTAATGTCGATAGACGATACTGGTTTGCCAATGCCGAAACAGTACTGGATCGCCTTACCAATGTCGGAAAACCCTACCTGGGTAACGTGGATAAAATCAATGGTTCTCCCTGTACATCAACGAAGAAAGCTCCGATAACCTTCGAGCCTTCTTGTATGTCTTCAAGTTTGAGGTATTGAACGACCTTTATCTATAGTGGTCCATAGCCGATGAGTGTATAAGGTGTTGATACTATTGCATAACTGGGCGCGAGCCTTCCCTGCTGGCGTCAACTAATGGTGAGTCGTCAGTATCGTAGCCTCGCCATGCATATGAATATTATAATACATCTATATAGAGATTGTAGAAACTTATTTTTAAAAGTGTGAATCCGCTATAGAGATTCATTTTTTTCTATTGCTCTCTCTCTCTCTCTCTCTCTCTCTCTCTCTCTCTCTCTCTCTCTCTCTCTCTCTCTCTCTCTTCTTTATGCCTGGTATAAAGCGCAGGCGTTTTACCAGCTCCAAGTTTGCCTGGGATAACTATTCCAGGTATAAGCGTTAGCCATCTAAAATTATTTTTAGGTTGGTAGTAAGAAGTACGTATTGCGCATGACATTTGGTCGTTTTGACAGCTGTTCCGGCGCGATAAACAAAATTCGGAGTTGTTTATTCTCAGTATAACCTAACTTTTTGTTTGACGTCTTTATTCTTTCCTGACATAATCATAACCTGATCGTTGCGGTAAATTGTTATTAATTTTGAAATAGAGTTGATTGATGTACCAGTTTTTGAATCATTATCTGATGATGACATTGACGTATTACCAAGAATCAGAAATCCGAAGAAAATACGTGCCCGGTAAATAAAACACATCTATAACAATATATTTATATTTTCGTAACAATAACTTTTATTTCCGAATCGTCGATAAAAGCATCAGGTACAAAACACGTCCAAACATTCGATATCTCACCAACACGAATGTGTTCAGTCTCAAAAAAAACTATGAGGCTCGTCAATAATAGTAATTACAACATAAAATTGCACCATTTGATCAAAATCTCGTATCAGACAAAATATATTCTAAAATCTATAAACTTTTAATTCGCTACAACTTAAGATTTATCACGCGGTGACATTACTCGGAGATTACATAGACCGGTACAATATTATCGTTTTTTTAAGTATACGCGACCCTATCTAAAAAGTATACAAAGAGCGTTGTACGACTTGATGTCTAGTGCCGAGGTATCTTACAAAAGTGTATCAATACAAATCTAAAATTTTTTCATATTCTACATCGTACGACGGATGTATCACTTCTACTCCTGAAACCTCTGCAATCACGCGAATTGAAGAAAGGTACAATACCTACCTAGATAAATTTAAATGTTACTTATAGAAGACAATGCAATGGTAGATGACTTCTTTGGTTGATGTTATTGGATACCGTTGAGATTCTCGCGATTAGAGACCCGCGTGCATAAATTTTAAATTTAAACTTGCATTTTCTGAATAAAAGAGCGAAGAGAGAAAACAAAATTTTCCCGACGCGTTTCTATGAGCTTCTATCCTCCTATTAAAAAAGAACTATAATCTAAAATGTGTCGCGCGAAATTACCTAGCAGGGAAAGACTCATTTATAAAAAAAAGTAGAGAGATCTATTAATTTTGATTCTCCAGAGCTCTGACTCAGATAAAATTATAATCATGATTCAATATCACACGTGGAAAGGAAGGCTACAATAGCCGTTCCTCGGAGCACCATCCGACGCGATTGCTGCGACCCAGAGAACTTGAACATCATCGAGTTCTTAATCTAGAACGAATCATCGAACGTCAACGTCGCCGTGGGATTTCTATTGTCCGGCGATTGCATTGCGATATATCGTTTCCGTAAGATCTCTTGAAGGTCGTTGCGAGGGCTATTTTCGCGTTTGGCTCGCAAAAGTCTCCCACCCGGCGATCTGAAAAACACGTCTAAAAGCCCACTGTGAACAAAATAAATCCTTCGCACCCACAACATTCTGATAATGTGAAACTCCTCTTTGTTCCTGGCGAATTAAAAGTTTACCGCGATAAAATTGTTTAATCGTACCTTGCGACGAGTTTCAATTTGACTTTGTTGATGTTTTTCAGTATGTCGCCCATTGATTTCTGGGGAGATCAATGGCGGTTTATGCCGATCAACGAACTTGTAGTCCTGTAAACTAGCTGTCCTCTCTAAGTGAGGAGTCGTCGGAGGTGGCAGAGGTGGCGGCACATAATAATAACTAAAGCAAGAAATATTAAAGTTAGCAATAATTTCGTTGCTGGCTGAATTGCTGCATTTCTTTGCGACCTTGAAGCAATGCGATGTTGTATTTGTCCCAACAATCTCTGACAGGTTTATTTTTCCAAACGAAATCGAGTGAAGAATTCTACATCATTGTATTCTTCGAAATAGTCAATTCTGGAATAGTTTTGTATTAGATATTGGTTATAAATTAGCAGGAATAAGTATCTTTTATTTACTTACCGAGCACATATTTTCATCGGATTTCTCATTCTTGGTAATAAATACGTCAATATCTTCATCAGATAATGATTCAAAAACTGGTACATCAATCAACTCCATTTCAAAATGAATAACAATTTACCACAACAATCAGGTTATGACTATGTCACGGAAGAATATAGACACAAACAAAATGTTAGGTTATACTGAGAATAAACACCTTATCCCGCGCTGAAACTGCCGGATAAGCTATCCCTGTATTTATTCCAAAGTTTATCCTATTCCAGACTTATACTATACTGGTAAAACGCTTGCGTGCTGGTTATTCTCAGTATAGCGCTATACCGCGTTTATACCGTATTGGTAAAACCGGCCCTTAGTGGTTATTACGTGAGTTAAAACTATCAGGTTAAAGGAGGGGGGCGTACTACATGCTTTATAAAGCGTTACAGCACCAACTGCAATTTGAAGTGTGACGTCAAGCAAGAGCTCAGAGAATATTTTATTAGCGGCTTGGAATAAAAGAAATGAGCTATAAAAAGTTTACCGTTTTCAGACGTATATCGACTGCATTTTACTGCGTTAGTAAGATATCTCAACGTAATGGCGCATTGTAAATTCGAAGGGGGAACTAAGATTGAGGGTAAAATGATCCTCCAAGATAGCTATTCCAAAATTTTTCTTTTACCGTATCACCCCGTGTAGAAATTTTCGTGGGGGCCGAACAGAGGGTCCCGAGTTTTCAGCCTTGCTAATTGTCGGGGCCTGTTAGGGTACGCTAGCCAGGCCCCATGGTCACGTGTAACAGTATGCCTTATCGGGTGCTAGATAGCACAGCTAGCTATAAATTAGTTTGGCCCCGATTAGGGCCTGTACTTCTTTCCTGAAATGAAACGTGAGCAAAGACGGAACCTGACGAGAAACTTTTTTCGCGGTTCACAATTTTCAAACATTAATTTACCATCCACCCCTACTACCTCTTCCTCATGTAGGTTATTTTATTGTTAAATAAAGCTTCTTTTATATTAAGGTTTCTATTTAAAAATAATTTCACTTACGCATCAATAAGCCGTGATTTCTTAACTTTCGGATCGGTGACCGTCGCAATCCATCGTATCAGACAATGTCTCACCTATCGCTTTATAAATTTCGTTCTTTGTTGAAGATTGCGATGTTTTAGAATTCCGGTGATTACTCATCAAATGAGCCAAAATAAATAATTCCATTTCTAGAGACTGTCCCACTAATCATAGTACTATTACGATAATGTTCAAAGTTTTACATTCAACTATATCTACAAACGTCATTTCCTTCGCCAATGCTACACTCACAATCAGAGACAAAAATTTGTTTTCACAACAGAAGCTTATTTGTTAATCCGGATTGGTTATCACGCCAAAATATTGGTTTCATAATTGCTGTAACGATTGTGAAAGACGTCGGTATAGTAGATCGTTTTTATCACTGCAACATACATTTTTCTTACTGAAATACAGATAGATTTGTCATCACTATATTAACGAAACTTCTGCTATGGTGACAGAATCTAAAGGGCAATTAGCGCCGTCGCTTAATGGTAATAAAATACACTCGTAAATTTTAAAATAACTGGGACCCAACCAGACCCTGACTAGCAGCTGGTCGGGAAATCCCTGTTGAGACCCTACTTTAAAAGTACACAATCTTTAGTCCGGCCCATATCAGGGCTAAACTAGCGTGTGCTATCTAGCATCCCCCTGTTTACGCCCGAATTGAAAACGGGAAATTTCTACACGGGACTCTTCATATTTGTACTTTTATTGCCCTTCATTAAATTTTATAAAAAAATACCAAATACATTAGTATTGCTAGCACCTATAATATACAATGCATAGTTGTGTTTCCTGCCATTTTATTCGACTATGAAACAAAAACACTTTTCGATCAATTTAACGAAACCTCATTTTACACGATAATAGAAGCAAAATGATGTTCCGATTATAAGTAGATCTTGTTTTTAAATTACTTCAGATATTCTTACCGATTAGAAAAGAGAAATACAACACGTATACGCAGTACTTAAATTTAAATAAATGCAGGTTACAGTGAAAAAATTAAATATCTACACGTCAACAACAACTTTGTATATTTAAATTTCACAATCATTTTTTTTTATGGAATACTGTCAGTGGTAAGCTCTAGAATTTGTGTTTTAAGCACCGTTTTTCTGTGATATGTCATGACCTAGGCTCCTTATGTTAACTAATTACAAGTGCGATAAAGCGTGCGTAAGGCTAATTCCCACAAAAACAGACTCTGTGTCAACAAAGGCGGTATGTTCATTCAGTCCCAACAAAAATTGATGCGTAAAATACTCTCCAAAAAATATTTGAAATCAATTAAGATCGCCATGTTCAAGATATATATATATATAAAATTTCATAAAAAACAACTTGCCGCGTTTAAGTTTTCATATTTTTTCCACTATATACTGACGGTATCATATAAGAGAGAGAGTGTATGGATTTATAATATTTAAAATCATAAGTACATAAACATCGGTCGCCGGCAGTAGCCGAGTGGTCTAAATGCTAGCCTCTCGAAGACTGCTCGGGCGATAGGTCTAGGGTTCGAATCCCGGCTTGCGGAAAAATAATTTAATAAAATAAGACCGGCTGTACTCGGGGTGAGGAGGGGGGGCTTCTGCATGGAGGACCCCCTTCCCCAGTGAGTGAGGACAGGGAGGGGCCCCCCCTCTGGTTGGGACACCTGGGAGGGCTAGGGGACTCCTGCATGCCATCTGCATGGAGGCCCTGGGCTCACCGGGGGTCGTGGGCGGAGGGGGGGACTCCTCTCTGTCTGAGTGGCCCCAAGTGTGGCTCGGGTACAATGGTCCAAAAAGGACTGAGTGCCCGTTAAATGCTAAGTACAGTACAGTACATAAACATCGAATATAATTTTCTATCTGTCTGAATATTTTATTTTTAAGGAACACACCGCGGCAAGTTCTTTTTTATGAAAATTTTTTATACATTTTTTTGGTCGAATTTTTTAGTAACTTGATTTACAATAATTTTCCTTCCAAATGATGCCTTTTATTTTTTATATATAAATCTTGAACATGGCGATCTTAATTATTGATTTCAAATCTTTTTTGGAGAGTATTTTACGTATCAATTTTTGTTGGCACTGAATGAACATGCCGCCTTTTTTTTACAGAGAATCTATTTTTGTGGGAAGATTTCACTACTTTTTGGAATTTATTCATGAGGAGAATATGTAGATGTAGGAGAAGAGCATTTTATTACCACCAAATATTAAAGTCTCACATTTTATACCGATACGAGCTAATTAATTAACGTTACTTTTGATTTATTCTCGTGATATTTTGAAAGCGATTTATAGACTAGAGAGCCCTTATATTTTTCACTTCGCCTTAGTATTTTGGAGAAATAAAACATATACCGCTTTCGAATTTACAGGCCATCAGATTTTTCATACATTTTGGTCGTCTACCGCGAAATCCACACACACATGTAGATATTTTACCTTCAACTCTAAGTATACTCTTCCAATTACTCTTCAATTCTGTCATTACTATCTATAGAATTGGTTAACTCAGAGTAATATGGTTTCTTAATTTCTACGTAGAGTAAGTTCGGTATATTTTTTAAATAGTGAAATGCTGGATATGATTGTGTTATTTATAATTTGTTACAGAAATAAACGTACTGTTGTTCAATTCTATCCAGAAGTACTCCAAATCGTATGCGAACCCGAGGGGATTTCTTTCGAACGTCGAAAGATCTCCTCGATAAGATACAGCTCGATAAAATTGTACTCAGTTGTCAGGGCTAAATTATATGGGGTTTTTATAATTATTTCAGGAAATCCCAGAAGAATACAGGTGCAGCTAAATATCGACGCTCTGTGCTAGAAGAAATAAGGAATAACCCTCGAACGAGTATTCGGGCTGTGGCAACAGAGGTTAGAATCAGCAAGACCATGGTAGGGAGGATATTGAAGGATGAAAATTTTCATCCATTTAAAGTGACGCACGTCCATGCATGCGAGGCAGCAGATGCAGCTCGCCGAATGAACTAATGCAACTGGTTCTTGGAACAACAAGTGGATGATCCCTCGTTCGAAAGAAACCCCCTCGGGTTGGCATACAATCTGTAACAAATTGGAAATAACAATCAAATGGGGTTTTTATAATTATTTTAGAAAGTCCCAGAAGAATACAGGTGCAGTAAAATATCGATGCTGTGCTAGAAAGAATAAGGAATAACCCTCGAACCCCCTAATCGGTATCAGTGACTTCTCATTGACTGTCGTTACACCGGAGACGAAGAAGAGATGAAACAGAAGTGAGGTAAATGTACACTTCAGGGGTTTGACATGTCGGTGTGTAAATTGGAACTTGTAATAGTACGAAAGAGTATATATATCGATAGAGAAAAAGTAATGATAAAGTAATTACTTGATTGTTGTGATCCAATTCCATTGCATCTGCTATTTTTCTCCCACGGCTTTGATTATGACAGAGAAGAACAACCATCGATTCGTCCCATGCTCGCATGACGCTGAAAATAAAAAATAGAATTACCAGAAAGAGATATTTGTACTTCCATCGAAAGTAAGGTTAAAGTTGTCAGACGGCAATTAAACTTATCTGATGGCACTTCTTCTGAGATACTGCCGTCTCCCTTCCTGCTCTTCATGCACCAACAACCAGAGAAAAATAACACTGCTTCCGTGCACTGTCTTGATTATTAAAAAAAAATCTAAACGATTTGATAATAGCTAGCTGTCAGAGCGTCTGTCACATTGACCACTATTGAGATTTATAACTCCGATTACACTGAATTTTTACTTTTTATTAACAAGCGCGTCCGAGGATCGAAATAAACGCGAGGGAAATCGTTCCGCGAATGAAAATATTTTATTAACTTTGAAAACCATAACCAAACATTGAAGGAATATATTATCTCACACACTCTCACATACATTTGATGGTGTATGCGTGTGGTCGCATCTGTGTACACATTTCCGATCGTGGCCGACTATCGCCGAAGATAGGTGGAATTTTTGTGAGATTTTGACATATATGTATCGCCCGAGAAATCGGATTCTCGACTTTTAGGCGCGAGGGGCGTGGCTTCGCGTTGCTAAGGAAGAATCTCTGTTAATATGTAACTTATAACATTTATTCTGGTCTCTATCAATAGAGAATACTCAATTTATATGACGTAACTAAGCATAGTTTTGGTTATAACCATATATTTATTGAGAAAATTCGATGTAAAAATTGAGGAGTGAAGGGGACAGACATTTTTCCTGTAAAGATACACGGGTGCCCGCGACGACATCGCTGTCATTTGTTTCTGACGAAACTAACTTGAACGAACATGCCGCGAGACACTGCCGTGTCTCTTAATTTTAAATCATGCCTTTTTCATACTCCATTGTGTGATGCGCGTGACTATCCGTTACATTTTTAGTTCCGCTAAACGAAAAGCATGTACTTACTTAGATAGATCACGTTGTTGAAAATAGTTCTCTTATATTTAGAAATTTATATAAAATGCAGTTTATGATATTATTTTGTGTGTCTCAATCGTAGAAAATATAAAAACTGAAATAATAAACAACATATTTTCGACATTCAATTGCGTGATAATGCAAGTATAATGTGTAATTTGGCTACAATTTTACGTATAAAGGTGCAATTATCAAGGCATTCCATGCTCTCTTTGACTTCTGGCAAAATGTATATCATACGCGGATACACCTGTGCATAATTCTGCAACCATTCTTCAGTCGACAATGTCGTTATAATGTAGACTAGGTATATGCTGCCAGGTATTTATCTGGATACTTTAATGTGCACTTTTTGGCCCTACCCTGGACCAGCTTTCGCTAATCTTTGGCAAATCTGCATAAAATTTGGCCCAAAACTGAGTATTAACCCAGTATAATACGCGTACACCATTGGTAATAACTGAATACCCGTTGAAGAGAATCCGCACAAAATGGATGTACCTAAAGTTTTATTTTTTGTAGAGGAGAAGATGCCAAAATGGAATATGCTTGTAATATGGAATACCTCAGTTTTTACTAAACCAAATGCCGCCTTCGGCATGCTAAACGGCTAAATTTGTGAATGTTTGTGACCTTTATTGGAAGTGATCTGCCACGCGCCGTTATAGTATGGTTTCGGTTTACCATGTGTGTACATGTGAATTTCGCATGTTGATAATTTTAACACGTAAGTGAATATGCAAGCATAATTTTTTTATTTGCATGTTTTCATTTAAATATTTGTTACGATGCCACTGTATATAAACTAAAGTTTAAGATGACGTTGTATTTGTTTAATTTTTTGTTATATTAGGCTAGATCTAACTTCAAATATTGATATTGGGTTGTCGGTAATATAGAATAGTAGTCAAAGTACAAAATCAAACATCCAAAGAATGTAGTTTCTTCTGATGAATCTGAGGATTCAAGCAAAGATGTAAACTTGACGATTCTGACAACAATTTGGAAAATATTCCAGGACAATTGGAATCGAATGAGGATGATGCTCAATGCATGCTTTGCGAGGGAGCGTTTTCTGCCCATCAGAGGGAAGAATTATGGGTCTAATGTTTAATGTGCTCAATGTGGGCTCATAATGAGTGTGCAGGTGCCGATAAAGTTGAGTAAATTTGTGACTGGTGCAAGTAAACCATAAGTTACTTCATTATTTCTTACAAGGGGAGGGTTCGACCCATGGGACACCGGTTTGATTGGCATTTTGGTTAAACGGCAGCCAAAAGGGTCACAAAAAACCTCCTCAAGCGGTTACTGCCAATGCGGCTTCGTTTACTTATAAACAGTATTTTAGTTTTAACGCTGCCGGACCGGACGATAGTAGTTTGATTTTAAACGACAGATTCTACAGCGGCGCCGTGGCGCAGTGGTTAAAGTAGTATGGTCACTCTCCAAAGTGATCGTTGAGTGTCCGTAAAAAAAGTCATTAAAATAGAAAGTATGCGATAGGAAGGATCGACCACGCGTCCGTCGAAAGAACACGTGCGCCAGTGCGCATTTGTATTTATGACTGTGATACTATTAAACGGTACGAACCGTTGTGTCTAATTCAAAAAGCGCATTTAGTTTATTCTCTCTTAACTCTACCATCGGTACTGTTTAATAGTATCACAGTCATAAATACTAATGCGCACTGGCGCACGTGTTCTTTCGACGGACGCGTGGTCGATCCTTCCTATCGCATACTTTCTACAAAGAAGAATTTCGATGCTTCACATCTAACAATTTTTCTATAAAAACTGTTTTATATTATATGTGTATTATACATACACGTATTTTTATTTACAACAAAGTATCTTACATCGATGTGGGCCTAAAGTTCATAGATAATAAGATAATGGCGATTAAATTTCCTTTCCTGGTGAATAAGTTTAGCCTCATATGTTTCTTTGACTTATCAAATATCTATTTACAATCGTGATGTATTATAGATTGTACACACATACGTACCATATGAGGCTAAACTTATTTGCCAGCGAAGAAGTTTCAATTACTATTATCTCATTATTTATGAACTTTTGACCTATATCGATATGACTTTTCTATGCATGGTGGGAGAAGGAAATTCTTCGAAACCACCGAGCTGGAGCATGAAAATTGGCGCCGGGAGAGTACGCAGATTCAGCGCCGTTCGGTTGGTGCTATCCCCGAAGAAGTACACGTGCACCGCGCAATAGTCGAATTTATTGCGGGTCTGCACTTTGTCCGAGGAGAGCATAAAAGGCAGAGGGTTTCTGTTGCCTCCCTCGAGGCTCCTGAAATCTGAGCACGCGGTCGAGGCCCTTCGCGGGCGACCCGGCGCCTATCACTCTCGCTAGACTGAGTTACTATCTATTTAGCCGGTCAAATAGACTGAAATTTCTCTGGCAGTAAATCTTTATCGTGTATCCACTGCAATATCTAGCTAGATTTATTTTTCTCAAACGAGATTCTAGACTAACTCTCGCTAGATTGTTCTCAATGCTGTGTCCACTTGAGTAAATCTAGTTGAAAACAAAAGAACACGTTCGCCAGTGCGCATTTGTATTTATAATTGTGATACTATTAAACGGTACAAACCGTTGTGTCTAATTCAAAAAGCGCATTTAGTTTACTCTCTCTTAACTCTGCCATCAGTCGCTGTTCCGTTTCACGATAAACGGAATTCGACACAACGGTTCGTACCGTTTAATGGTATCACAGTCATAAATACAAATGCGCACTGGCGCACGTATTCTTTCAACGGATGCGTGGTCCATCCTTCCTATCGCATACTTTCTACAAAGAAGAATTTCGATGTTTCACATCTAACAATTTTCCTATACAAACGGTATTTAAATGTTATTTTTAAACGTGCTAACCAATGATCAATCAATCCTCATGCTTTCATTAATGAGGGTAAATACTGCTTCGTACACCGATACAGTGAGCGTGTAGTAGTAAGTAGTTAAGCTAGGGCTCGGTGAAAGGGGACCATCGAGTCGTGGCGGAGAGAGCCGTTGCGTCCCGAGTTAGGCCAGGCGAACGTTGGGACGCAGTTGAGTGAGGAGACGCAGGGTGACCGTTGCCTCTATAGAATATATATAGATATAGAGGCAATGTGTTCAACGTTCGCCTGGCGTTAGCGTATTTAGCCACTCCAGCGACGTTTCACGAGCAGTCGGTCTCACCCCCGAAGCGCGGCATAAGATGTTTCACATCAAAACTATGATTTATAATTGAAAATTCTCTTTGTGAATTATAAAATTTATGACCATAAGAATTCGTCGATTATTTTGATTATTTTTCACTTATTATTCAAATAATGTGCCTCCTTTGACTAGCATCTTTTTATGTGTGGCAACGCATATTATCAATGGGCTCGTGGCCCAATAGAGAAAACCACGGCACACTCAAACGTTTGAGTGTATCGTGGGGAAAACGAGATCTGAAATGCACGCTTGAACCCACTCCACTGACACGACGTTGCCGCATCTACTCGACGCGCTATTTCCGAACACCGAGAAGCAGAAATTAGTTATAACTAAAGTATCAAACGGTCAATAATTTTCATCAATGGGTGTAAATTTTTGTTTTCTTTTCCCCGTTTTTTGGTATATTTTTTATATTTTAATCTTGGATTTTACATACAAACCCCAAGAGAGAAACGTATCTTGCCCATAAGACTCTGGGTTATTTTCTACTCGGTAATTAATTTTTATCAGACATACTAAACGGTAAATCTACCCCAAATTGCACCAGGAGGTTTCTATTGATATTAGCTTGCATACATAATTATTTCTTATTTAAATCTTGGAAATCGATTCGTGACCATACTACTTTAAGGGTAAGTCTTACCACGCGGTGGACTCGCGGGTTCGATTCTTGCTGCGGGCAGTTTTTTTTTCGTTTTATTTATTTCTATATTGTGAAATAGTAATTTCTATTGCAGAATATATACAAAAATTTGCTGAAAAAATTAATTTTGAGGAGAAATTTTGAAATTAGAAATATAACTAATCACAAAATTCTAGGTTTTTGACAGAACTCATTATCAGACTTCTGTTATGATTCTTTTAATTGTTGACTTAAGAAAATTATTATTTAACTAGAAATCAATGAACCTATATTCTATTGAAATTCGTCATGCGTAAGATATTTTTTCTGATTTATTAGATATGCTTGGTTTGTGTCAAAACTCACGGATGAATGGCCGTTATTTGTTAATGTTAATGAGGTTTGTTTCCCCTTGACTCTTGCAAAAGATAAATGTGAATGTTCAAATGTGTCTTTTATTAAATATTCTTGGTGCGAAGAACATGTTTGCTTTGCATGTTTTTATAATAAGTATCATCCAAAAAATTGTAAGCATAGCGCATCAGAGTCTTCATCCGAGTCAGAAACCGACAAAAGCGATTAAATATTTTTGTATAATTAGTATAAGTGTTGGAGAATAACACGACTCTCCGATGAGCGCCCCGTGGCAAGGAACAGTGTAGGTGGTAGGAGAAAAGAAAAGGCCGTACGCGAAAGAGGTTAACAATGAAAACAGGTAGTCTTTAGTTTGAGCGCACCGACCAGTCCGCACTATACCGCATGTCCTATGGCCAACCGCGCAGGTGAGCTGCGACCTGAATCCTTGACTTCGGCAGTATTTATGGTACAGTTAGAGTGGGCTTCAGACGAGTACACTGCATAAGAACGAAAAGTGTCGACTGCTCTTCTAATAGCTGTCAATTCGGGAGATCGAAGCGTTTCGTGTAACCTCAAAATCGTAAAGTTTTGAATTAGTAATGAATAATTTGTAGAAGTGATGAGAAATAATCATAAATAATCTTCCGAATTGACAGCCATCGGGAAATCAGACGACGATTTTCGCTCTTACGCTGCGTTCTTACGAAAAGTGTGAAACGTCTGATCTCCCGATGGCTATCAATTCGGGAGATCGAAGTATAAGCTCGAAATCGTGAATCTTTGAATAAATGGTAAGTAATGTTCAGAAGTGAGAGTTAACAATCATTCGGGTTTTTTCGATGTCCAACCGAATTACACGTCTCATGCCTATTTGTTTCAGAAATTATTTCCGCGCTAGCACCGCGCTTGTCTAGGAAGTAGTTTTACGAAGTGGCGTGAGCGATACCTAAGGTGTCACAATTCGGAAAAGATTATTTATGATTATTTCTCATCACTTCTACAAATTATTCACTACTAATTCAAAACTTTACGATTTTGAGGTTACACGAAACGCTTCGATCTCCCGAATTGACAGCTATTAGAAGAGCAGTCGACACTTTTCGTTCTTATGCAGTGTACTCGTCTGAAGCCCACTCTAACTGTACCATAAATACTGCCGAAGTCAAGGATTCAGGTCGCAGCTCACCTGCGCGGTTGGCCATAGGACATGCGGTACACTATTGAGTCGTCCGATAACAATGAGGAGAAGACCGCAGCACAATGAGAAGACCGATATTACTGATCGTCTTCCACAGAGTTGATGAATTGTGAGCAATGGCCGACCGCGTGGTCGGCCCGTGAGCACGTCCGAGAACCGAGCGCGGCTCGTACAAGAAACCGAGCGCACGAGCCTCGAGCACCGAGCGGACCGATAACAAAAGTGCGAGCGCCGATGAGCGTTTACAAGAAAATGAGCACTAGACTGAGCAAACTGTTCGAGCTGATAACCGCGCAAACCGAGAGCCGCTACACAAACGAGCCGCCCGTGAGAAGCATCCAGAACAGAACCGAAGAGAGCCGCACCTAACCGGAAAAGGACCGAAAGCCCACGTGACCGCGTAAAGGCGCGTATACATCTGCGAGCTGAGCGTGAGCCGAGCGGCTCACGAGTCACTCGTGAGCTGCGCGTGAGCCGTCCATTTAAATGAATGCTTCCAAGGAATTTCCAACGACCAGCCAGATACATCTGCGAGCCGAGCGGCTCGCGCTCGCTTGATTGGGACGTGGTTTAGAGCGCTGAACTAACGACTTTGAGCCACTCGCGAGTCGCTCACTGCGATCCGCCTCCCGTGGCTCACTGTGAGCGGCTCACGAGTCACTCATGGTGATCCGTCTCCTGTCGGTTTTTCTGGTGAACGCAAAGGCCGAAATTTTTATATTCATTTGACACTGAAGACAATGCTAATTTTGCTACTTCAAATTGTTGCAGTGCCTTAATAATTTTCTTCCTTATGAGACGAATGAAAATAATTACCGAATTTTTAAAACATTATTTAACAGATCTATGAAGTAGTCCTATACTTTTTGCAACTATTATGATGATGGAGTTACCAAAATGGGTTCGATTTGGTGCTTCGTCAAATATTGTAATTGTCGATGTGAACAACCTAATTGTCACTGTAGATTTGAATACTTTGCTATCATTCGAAAGCTAGTTAATGACAGTATATACATAGCGGAAGTTGATAATTTTAGATACAACAGCTCCGGCTTTTTCCACAAATGTCATCAAATAAATAATGTAAAGGCCATCTCAATTAGCAGTCTTATTACACCTTGTATATATATTAATCTCAATAATGAATTATATGTGGTTTATCATATTAACATTAAGGAATTAGAATAAATAATGTAATATATAAATATTGTTTTCTACTGTTCTATGTACCTAGTTTTCATTTTTATTCTATTATTTTCTTGAAAATTGTAATGTACAAAAAACTATGATACTTCAATTCACCTTATATTATTTATTGAAGGGGTTTTTTCTCTTAAAAATTTTGATGAAATACATTTTCCTCTTTTATAATGCATGCAAGTATTAAATTCATTGACTTCTATTGTGAGAACGCAGGTGAACGACGTAAAGATAACGTACTTTTTTAATGTTGTTGTATTTGAGGAAAGTTATTACAAAAATCAATCCTTGTCACCTCTTCAATAAACTTATTTAATATTATCTGAAGATGTTAGGTTTAAGTATTCTTTCACACGTCGCCCTAGTCTACAGGTCTGGATTGCGAGGGGTCAAGTCACAGTATCTGTTTTTTAACAGAGATCCTTCGAATAAGCGTTAGTCTCAAGTGGGAAGCATTAATTTCAACAAGTTGCTCATGAGCGACTCGTGAGCGACTCGTGAGTCGCTCGGCGCCGCTCAGCTCACGCTTAGCTCGCAGATGTATACGCACCTTAACGTGGCATTGCTCGATATGCGCAAGCGCGGACAGCGCACTCGGCGCGGCATTGATCGACGATCGACGAGCATTGCCGCGAGGTGTTGCCGCGAGATGATGGAAACCCGAACCGGTCGAAACCGATAATCGCGCCATTATTCAACAATAAGTATAAATAATAAATTATAATTGAATGTAAAAAACATGTTTTTCCTTCGATAATTAAATTATATATTATGTGGAAATAAGAATAAATCAAAAACATTTAATACTAGAAAATATTTTTCGTTTGAATGATTTTTCCCACTTTCATTTCCTCTTTAAAATTAATTTTTTCAGCACATTTTTTTATATCTGCAATAGAAATTACTATTTCACAATATAGAAATAAATAAAACAAAAAAAAACTGCGCAGCAAGAATCGAACCCGAGTCCACCGCGTGGTAAGACTTACCCTTAACCACTGCGCCACCGAGCCGCTGTAGAAACTGTCGTTTAAAATCAGACCACTATTGTTCGGTCCGGCAGCGTAAAAACTAAAATACTGTTTATAAATAAACGAAGCCGCATTGGCAGCAACCACTTTAGGGGGTTGTTCGTGACCCTTTTGGCTACCGTTTAACCAAAACGCCGTTCAAATCGGTGTCCCATGGGTCGAGCCCTCCCCTTGTTAGATATATTTAAGGTACTCCATATTTGCACAACCTTTTCTTAGGTAGGCATTTTGCAGTTTTTCATTCACTTTTTTTTTGTAAAAATGTTTTAGATAATTACACATCTGCTTTTACATTTTGGTGTCTAATTGTCTAAAGTACCTTTTCCCTAAATTTGGCTTAATTATATTCATTGAAAAAAAATTATTATATCCCAAACATACAAAACGGTATTCCATATTTGCACCTTCTCCTCTATACATATATAGTTAAGGTATAAATGCTTCATTTTTTGCAACATTTAAAATATGAAAGACTAAAGATTAAAGAATACACGCCTTATACCTGATTGGAAATTATCCCGATATCCTATGGACTATGTACATCACATGGGCGGAGACTTCTGGCCATGAACTAGTAGCGCCCGTAGTGCCAACTGCGGAAACACGCACCCCTAAGTTTTAATAAAATTGAATGGATATCTGTAGTTATTGTTGAATATAATGAATTTGTACTATGCCATGGAATGTGCAGAAAATATGTTCGGTGCAGATTGAACTTGAGATAATTTAGATATAAACTACAACATTTTCTAGTTGTAGTAGTAATCGTGAAATGTTCATTTGAATGTCAGCTGTTGCCCGTGTTTGTCGTAATCGCATGCGTTTGAAGTTTGACATTAGCTAAGCAGCGTCGGTGTCACTGATTCGTTTCTGTTGTTAAGATGTCAAAGCGATCACCTGGTGATAAGTGTTGTGTGGTGGGCTGCAAGAATAACTCTTTTAATGCCAAGGGGGTACAAAGTTTTATAGTTTCCCGAAGATCGCGCACAAAATCGAGCAGCGAAGGAAATGAATCAAAGCAGTCGGAAGAGAAAGGTAAATAATTTGTCCGACAGCTGAGGAATAAATCGGTTCTTATCAGAAAGAAATGCTAGAGACAAATTGTAATAATAGCAGGTACCTAGGACAGAAAAACTTTACACGACGCATTTAACAGCGGTCAATATTGTTTTACAATTGAGGTTAGGAATAAATATGTAGGTTGGTTATAATTTCCGTGTGTTTAATAGGGAAATGCGCCCTGTCAAAAATTTTGCAAGCAGCTTTTCACGCTGAAAATTCTTAGGAGTAACATTATTATTATTATTTGTCCTATTTGTTTTTGATAAAATTGGTACTGTTTTATTAAGCTATCGGCTCTCGATGTGACATTTGTTTGTTGTTTACGTCCATACTAATTTCATTAATTAGGTATTATTTTTATCTGCATAATATTTATAGTGCTGATGGAACCTCGTGGGAGCCCAGCAATTTGTCTCGCATATGGAGCCAGCATTTTATTGGGAACAAAAAATCAGATCATCGCTTAAGCTCCAGTTTTGTACCGAAGATTTTTCCACAGAAGTTCTATGGGCGAATGAATCGCAGTACCTAAAGAATATTGGCAACAATCTAAAGAAAGGTACGAAAACATTGGTGTTTTAACTAAATTTTTAAAATATAACAATTGGCATTGCTTGCAGATTTGACAAAGTACAAAAAGTATGGGCAGTGGTAGACAGAAAATATAAGGCAGTAATGGAAGAAACTGGCCAGTTTATAGAAAATGATGTTTGCTTGAGGATCAAAAGTACATGTGTGACAAATGAAAAAACTGACTTTGTCTCGTTACCAAAATTTGCTGATTAAGCTGTGCTAGCGTATTTTTCGGAGGAACCCTTCCATTGCTCGGTGTTCGTGTATAATCGAAGTTACATGCACGGCATTGATGAGACCGAAACACAGGCAATATGTGCAAGCAATTTTCCCCGCTCATCTGTTGGTTGCGAGACAAAGTCAGTTTTTTCATTTGTCACACATGTACTTTTGATCCTCAAGCGAACATAATTTTCTATAAACTGGCCAGTTTCTTCCATTACTGCCTTATATTTTCTGTCTACCACTGCCCGTACTTTTTATACTCTATCAAATTTGCAAGCAATGCCTATTATTGTATTTTAAAAATTTATTAAGACACCAATATTTTCGTACCTTTCTTTAGATTGTTGCCAATATTCTTTACTGCGATTCGTTCGCCTATAGAACTTCTCTAGAAAAATCTTCGGTACAAAACTGGAGGTTAAGCGATGATATGATTTTTTGTTCCCAATAAAAAGCTTTTCTATCCTAGGTACCTGCTATTATTACAATTTGTCTCTAGCATTTCTTTCTGATAAGAACCGATTTAGTCCTCAGCTGTCGGACAAATTATTTACCTTTCTCTTCCGACTGCTTTGCTTCATTTCCTTCGCTGCTCGATTTTGTGCACGATCTTCGGGAAACCATAAAACTTTGTACCCGGGGCATTAAAAGAGTTAGCTATTCTTGCAGCCCACCACACAACACTTATCACCAGGTGATCGCTTTGACAATTATATGGTTCACCAAATTGACAGCACCACTTTAAGCAATAAAAATTAATTAAAAACTCCATTCGCCGTATATAAATATTGGGGGTAAATGTTGCGGGCATCCGCCGTTGGCAGCGCCACCCGTACTCATGTACGTAGTCCATAAGGACCTGATCGGGTATTCCTAAGGCACACCCTACTCATTGTCAGGCATGCCCGATGAGATCCTTATCGGGATCAAATCAGGTAAAAGTAACAAGGTTTACGTGATCAGGTTCCCGCCAGTGTCATGTTCTTTTTGCCTCGTTAAAAAAATGTCCTTTTAAATGCAAAGTTCAGCAGGGTTACACCAGACTTATTTTATTTCCTTAATTAAAAATGGCGATGAAGAGATAAAGTTTTGAAGACGTTGAGACGATTCAAATGAATGTGACGAGGGTTGTGAAAGCCATTCTAGAGGAGGAGTTCTCCAGGTCGTTCCAGCAGCAGTACGAGCGCAGCAAAATTTGTGTAGAATGAGAAGGGGATTATTTTGAAAACTAAATAAAAACTTTTCTCTAAACCCTTTTTTTCTTTCATAAAAAAATGGTACCTAAACTTTTGGAATGAACCGTGTATATTTATTTCAAACAACAAATCGTTTAGTTGAAGTAACTGAAGTAATAAAATGCCATCATGTAAGTGAGGTAATTAATCTACATAAATTTTCATTGATTCAATGTAATTCGATTTTTCGATTTGATGATATTTATAATTGCAACAATTACATCGCGTTCTTCGATTTAATACTTGGCTTCAAATAAACCACATAGTTCATTCAAATAAAGATACAATTGACTACCTTCACATATTTGTTTTGAATGGCATTATTGTTTTATGTAGTGAAATTTGATGATTGTTTGAAGTAATTGTTTCATTATGGTGACTACAAAAGTAGTTCAAAATGTGCGTTTATCTAATTAAACTGTCGTTGGAACAACTATTTCACTGTTTTGCAATAATTAAATAGTTATTGCTTTATAAAAATACGACCATTGAAACAAGCACATTACATAGTTGTCATCTTCATTTTAAAGTAATTAAATATTTAATTCCTTCTATAATATCAGACCGTTCAGTTCATTGAATATTTCATTGAGTACATTTCATGTTTTCAATTAAACCGTTTCTTACTATTTCAACTAGCCATATAATTAGAACAATTATTTTTTACTTGAACTAACTACATTTTTAATTCGGTTTATAAAAGATCATGCAATGAAATCAATTTTTCGAATCAATCAATTATTTCTTCCTATTAAAAACTGAAATAATTGATTTAAATATATAATTGATTGAAGTAAATAATTTGCATCAAACTAAAAATATTTAATTATTTCAATTAAACTTTTTTCTCAGTGTACCTATTATGAGTGCTAGTTTTTCTATACATTTCCAACGCTACTCGGTTTCTTCTTTATTTAGTTCCACGATCCAGAGACACGGCAGTGTCTCGCGGCATGTTCATTCTAGTAGTTCGTCAGAACGCCGCCGACAGCGCTGTCTGTCTGCCCCCTTCACCCCTCAATTTTTACATCGAATTTTCTGAATAAATATATGGTTATAACCAAAACTATGCTTCGTTACGCCATATAAATCGACTATTCTCTATTGATAGAGACCAGAATAAATGTTATAAGTTACATATGAACAGAGATTCTTCCTTAGCAACGCTAAGCCACACCCCTCGCGCCCAAAAGTCGAGAATCCGATTTTTCGGGGAATATATATACAGTATGTCTCCCGTGGATAACGCAAGTATTTGAATTTCCCTGACATTTGACTTTGGTAGTGCTTGGAACGGTGCTGTAGTTAGAGTTGGCTTAAGAAGAGTACGCTGCGTTCTTACGAGCCGTGTTTCCGAAACCTGTATGATTATTTCTCATCACTTCTACACATTATTTACCGTTATTTACAAATTCAGTTAATTTCGAGGTTAGACGCTTCGATCTCCCAAATGAACAGTTCCTGGGAAATCAGACGTTTTACACTTTTCGCTCTCGAAACACGGCTCGTAAGAACGCAGCGCACTCTTCTGAACCCAACTCTAACTACAGCACCGTTCCAAGCACTACCAAAGTCATATGTCAGGGAAATTCAAATACTTGCGTTATCCACGGGACATACTGTATGTCAAAATGTCACACAATTTCCGCCTATCTTCGGCGATAGTCAGCCATGATCGGAAATGTGTACACAGATGCGGCCCCACGCATACGCCATCAAATGTATGTGAGAGTGTGTGAGAGAATATATTCCTTGAATGTTTAGTCATGGTTTTCAAAGTTAATCAATAAAATATTTCCATTCGCGAAACGATTTCCCTCGCGTTTATTTCGATCCTCGGACGCGCTTGTTAATAAAAAGTAAAAATTCAGTGTAATCGGAGTTATAAATCTCAATAGTGGTGAATGTGACAGACGCTCCGTATAGTTTAATAATCGTTTGTATTTTTTTCGAATATCGAGATAGTGAACGGATGCAGTGCTGTTTCTCTGGTTGCCTGTGCATGAAGAGCAGGAAAGGAGACGGCAGTATCTCAGAAGAATTGCCATCAGATAAGTTTAATTGTCATCTGACAGCTTTAACCTCACTTTCGATGGAAGGACAACTATCTTTGTGGTAATTCTATTTTTTGTTTCCAGCGTCATGCGAGAACGGGGCGAATCGATGGATTAACAAATAGATTTGATGATAGCAGATGCACTGGAATTGGATCACAATAATCAAGTAATTACTTTAACATTATTTTTTCTCTATTGGTATATTTCCTCCGTCATACTATATTTTAAATAGTGAAATGCTGGATATAATTTTGTTATTTATAATTTTTTACAGAAATAAACGTGCTGTTATTCAATTCCACCCAGAAGGACTCCAAATCATGTGCGAACCCGAGGGGGTTTCTTTCGAATGAGGGATCGTCCACTTGTTGTTCCAAGAACCAGCTGCATTAGTTCATTCGGCGGGTTAGATCTGCTGCCTCGAGTGCATGGACGTGTGCGTTCATCCTTCAATATCCTCCCTACCATGGTCTTGCTGATTCTAACCTCTGTTGCCACAGCCCGAATGCTCGTCGAAGGTTATTCCTTATTCTTTCTAGCACAGATCTATATTATGCTGCACCTGTATTCTTCTGGGACTTCCTAAAATAATTATAAAAACCCCATATAATTCAGCCTTGACAAGTAGAATCTTATCGAGCTGTACCTTATCGAGGAGATCTTTCGATGTAATGATTTCGAAATGTTTCTATGATATTTTGCAACATTCGCGAATTTATCGAGAAATATATATTTCTAACATACGGTAGTATTCACGAATATTGCAAAATATCGCAGGAATGTTACAGAAAAGTTACTTGCAAAAACGTGTTTTGTGGGGTGTAAATGATCATACCAGAGGCGAAGAAGAGATGAAATAAAAGTGAGGTACATGTACACTTCACGTTTGACAGGTCGGTATATAAATTGGAACTTGTGATAGTATAATACGAAAGAGGAAATATCTAAATAAAGAAAAAATAATAATAAAGTAGTTACTCCATTATTGTAATCCAATTCCATTGTGTGTGTATCCCTTATTTTTCTGCCACGACTTTGATTATTGATAGTGGACGGATCAGCCAATAAATTTGATTTTTATTCACTATCAACAATCAAAGTCGTGGCAGAAAAATAAGGGATACACACAATGGAATTGGATTACAGTAACTACTTTATTATTATTTTTTCTTTATCGATATATTTCCTCTTTCGTATTATACTATCCCACAAGTTCGAATTTATATACCGACCTGTCAACGTGAAGTGTACATGTACCTCACTTTTATTTCATTAAGTATCACTGCAGAACGAGTAGGTTAGAAGATTTTCATGAAGACTCATGATTTTCCGACATGTCATCTCGTACAGGTGCAACCGAAGAGGATCTAGCTCGTGTCCTGTCCGTAAAAAGATGACTCGATGGACATTGGAGAATGTCAGACTTGTCACCGAGCGCCTATTACCCACGGTACATTAATTGCAATACGCGCTTCTCGTTTCAATTATTCCAGCGTTAAATAACTTTTACTTCTTTCAAGATAATAACCTTTTATGAACTGTTCGTGGTAGGAGGCAGCGATCGATAATAGCGACTCGTCGTAGACAAGTTCGTCTATTAAAACTAAAAGGCAATTCGGTGTACCGAACTACTACTGCGATAATGTGCCCGAGCTCACGGTCTATTCTGCGATTAACGTTAACGTAATCGTGATTATGCTCGGGTGATGGGTGTTCCAAAAGAGGAAAAGTTGATACTAAACATCGGATGCTGTAAGCTGACTTACTAGTGTATGCTTTGTAACTGGAACATCATCGCAGGAATAATTTGTCTACGATTAGTCACAATCATTGATCGCTGCCCCCTACGATGAACAGTTTGTACAAGGTAAATACTTTGAAAGAAGTGAAAGTTATTTAAAGCAGGAATAATTGAAACGAAAAGCGCATATTACAATTAATGTACCATGGGTAATATGCGCTCGGTGACAAGCCTGACATTCTCCGATGTCCATCGAGTCATCTTTTTACCGACAGGACACGAGCTAGGTCCTCTTCGGTTGCACCTGTACGAGATGACATGTCAGAAAATCGTGAGTCTTCATGAAAATCTTCTAACCTACTCGTTCTGCAGTAATACTTAATGAAATAAAAATGAGGTACATGTACACTTCACGTTTGACAGGTCGGTATATAAATTAGAACTTGGGATAATACAGTCTCTTTGATAAGAGCGTGTACGGCAAAACTCAAAAACTATTTGGGATAATGACTGAAAAAAAAATACACACATACTATACATGATATAGACTGTGATGTTTTATTAGTAACAAGATATCCAATCGCCTCCATTATTAATAATTGCCTGGCATCTCCGAGGTACACTTTCGACCAATTGTATAGCATAATCTTGAGATAAAGACCTCCATATCAATCGAATCTGTCGAAATAACTGCTTGGCGGTCCAGATCTTCTTCCCTCGGAGCTTCAACTTCATGAGCGCCCACACATTTTCAATGGGATTAGCATCTGGTGACTGCGACGGCCAGTTCTCCCAATCACGGTCCAAATTTTCTTTCGCCTAATTGAGTCTTTTTTCGACGTGTTTTGTGGACAGTAGTGATTTTTCACTGTGCTTCGAAATTTCACTTCATGAGCCAGTAAACGTCTTCGTATAGTATCACATGACACATTTAGGCCCTTTTTACGCAAAATCGCTTGCCCCACACGCAATGTTAGACAAGAATTTTTCTCAAACAACCGTAAAATCAATCTGTCCTCCTTTTTCGTTGGTTTTCGTAGAGAGCCACGATCCGGGAGGTCATAGACATTGTTTGCGTCGGAATAACGTTTCACCCGCTTACTTACAAATGTCTTCGACTTTTTCATGTACTTAGCAGCCGCCCCGAGCGATATTTTTGGTCCTTTCGGATGTGAACACAGAAACGCAGCTTCGTAACGTGATGCGTATGCGGCAGACATGGTGAAATATGTATATTCTATGACCAAGGTCGAACGACAACTGAGGCATTCTGTATAAAGCATCTGAGAGAAACGGTGTCGCTACCTGCTCACAAGTTTGAATTTCCTCTCTAACAGTTTCGAGGACAAAGTTTTTCCGTACACGCTCTTATCAAACAGACTGTATAATACGAAAGAGGAAATATATCGATAAAGAAAAAATAATAATAAAGTAGTTACTGCATTACTGTAATCCAATTCCATTGTATCCCTTATTTTTCTGCCACGACTTTGATAGTTGATAGTGAATAAAAATCAAATTTATTGGCTGATCCATCCACTATCAACAATCAAAGTCGTGGCAGAAAAATAAGGGATACAAATGGAATTGGATTACAATAATAGAGTAACTACTTTAAACATTTGGGGAAACTCACCGAAGAAACCCGAATAATTATTCCTTATCACTTGTATACTTGATTTCGAGGTTAGATGCTTCGATCTCCCGAATTGACAGCTACCGGGAGATCAGGGGGGCCTTTCTCTAGTCACTCGTATCTTTGCGTGCACGGAACTCACAGCGAAGAGACCAATCAGGATCAAGTGTTCTATTTGTCTATTTCTGTTCTAGAAAGGAAAATTATTGTAAATCAAGTTACTAAAAAATTCGACTAAAAAATTTATAAAAAAAATTTTAATAAAAAAGGTCTTGCCGCGTTTTTTTCCTTCAAAATAAAAAATTCAGACAGAATTATACTCGATGTTTATGCACTTATGATTTTAAATAAATTCATACACTTATATGATACCATCAGTATACCGAATGTCGCGCGGGAAACCGATCAGGCGACCTGAATCCCTCAGGGGGCCTTCTGAATTTCTCTGAATTTGACTTCGGCAGTGCAATTTATGGATCACTCTAGCACCGTCCAAGCACTACCAATTATTCGGTATAGTGGACAAAATATGAAAACTTAAACGCGGCAAGTTCTTTTTTATTAAAATTTTTTAATAAATTTTTTAGTCGTATTTTTTAGTAACTTGATTTACAATAATTTTCCTTTCAAATGATGCCTTTTACTTTTTATATATAAATCTTGAACATGGCGATCTTAATTGATTTCAAATCTTTTTTGGAGGGTATTTTACGTATCAATTTTTGTTAGCACTGAATGAACATGCCGCCTTTTTTTACAGAGAATCTGTTTTTGTGTTTACTACTTTACCTGTTATGAAGGTGAAACGGTATAATATACAGTGTGAGTCAAATGTCTGGAGCAATGGGAAAACCAGAAAATTCTGGGGAAAACGCTCGGACACGTCAATCACTATTTTTTGGGGGAAAAATTTTAGTGTATTCGGTTGCTCAAAAATGTGACGTGTGGTGGCGCTGCAGGCCTTAGGTCGAATTTTTCAAATTGCATGTGGTATTTTTTTATTGCATATTCTGAAAGGTGAGGCTTTTCTGAGTATTTTGATATGCCATGTATGGGGGGTTGATACATGAATTTTTTGAGAAATTTTGAAAAAACAGATGCGGTTTTAAACCAGCGCGTTTGAAGGTTCCGCTTGCTTCTCCCACCAGCTACTGCAGTAGAGACGAAGTTTCCCTGCGCATTAGCCCTCTTCTGCGAATAGGCGTTTCCCCCACTCCTCGGCCACTCTGCCAGGCGGAGCAAGCGGAACCTTCAAACGCGCTGGTTTAAAACCGCATCAGTTTTTTCAAAATTTCTCAAAAAATTCATGTATTAACCCCCCACACATGGCATACCAAAATACTCAGAAAATGCCTCACCTTTCAAAATATGCAATAAAAAATACCACATGCAATTTGAAAAATTCGACCTAAGGCCTGCAGCGCCACCACACGTCACATTTTTGAGCAACCGAATACACTAAAATTGTTCCCCCAAAAAATAGTGATTAACGTGTCCGAGCGTTTTCCCCATAATTTTCTGGTTTTCCCATTGCTCCAGACATTTAACTCACACTGTATGTAGTTATACACATTGAATGTAAAGATCTTTAATTAATTCGAGCAACGCTTTTTCTTAGATAACAATGTTCAATTGAAGCACAAGAAAATTGAATTCAGTTTGTCATTTTCTAAGAATCGAGAGATGGAGATGAGCAACTGTTTCAGCTTCCCGCATACAACCGTTGATATAGCCATAACGAAATGCGCGTACCTATTCGAACATCAAAATCGCGTGTCGATTTATCACTCTCTCGATATTCGACCGATATTCTAAAACTCAAGACCGTCAATCTTTCTTCGAAATTATTTCAGCCGCGATAACGGGTCAGATTTACCCATAAGGACGTCACTTGTCAGATTTTTCCTTGAATCCAACATATAGGGAAATACAACTAGGTATGCAGGTAATTCATTCATCAGCCAGTCCTCTACGGTCGAAACTCACCGACAAACCGTAATAAGCGGACTCGTCGAAAGCACCTACGCAAGTGGCGGGTGCCACTCGCTGTGCCGATTCACGCGTACCGCGTTGCACGCACGGTAAGTCGGGCCGGCAAGCCCTAGACGAGGTTTTGGTGCGTCGACGGCGACCGAGTATCGGACGCGTAGCGAATGAGCGCCAACGTACCACGATCCTGGAGGATTGCTGCTGGAGTGTTGGAGAGGTAGTATTCGGTATTGATCGAACACCGCACTCCTCCGCACCCACCTCTCCGCCGACCACTCTGGCGACCCTCGCACCACAGCAGTCGTCCTACGCCATCGCGTTGCCAACCTCAGCACCACCGCTGGTAGCAGCAGCGCCGTCCTACAACGCCCAAGCTCTCCGATCCGACCCGACTTTGATGCTCTATACTCTGGACCCTGAAACGAGTCCACCGGCGCGTTCTTTCGCTTCGGTATATACCTCAATCAATATAGGCCTATATAGATAATTTCTGGCTCGGCCTCTACTATTTCTCTCGATGTATATACGTCGCTGGAAACTTGACGTGGATACCGCTTAAACGATCGAGTACCGTACTTGCGTACGGTAAGTAATCTCTCGCGGGTCGGGTTTGGATCATTCACGCGACGCGCTCTTTCGATTTCTCTCGTTCGCCAGGGACACGCGAACCCAATCCCTGGTCTAGTCGCAACAACGAGTGTCGCATGGAATTATTCGAGAGATCGCCTCGCGTCACACGTGGAGTGATGAGCGCGGCGGCGATGCAAGGGCGACGAGAGAAAGTCGCGGAGGTTATATTTGCGGGGAGTGGCGTCCGGTTTTAAAGGTTGTACCGCAGAGATGGTGCCTGATGGGGAAAAAAGAAAAAGGGTGGAAGAGAATAGAGAGAACGAAGGAGAGAGAGAGAGAGAGAATGAGCCATGGCAGCAGGGGAGTGAGCGTAATCGGGGTGCCGAGAGGAAAAGAGAGAAAGGAAGAGGGGGAAGAAAGGGTGTGGAAGGGGGAGGGGGCGTGGAAGAGAGATGGAGTGGGGGAGGGAGAGGGGGATTGCGCGGACTACATCGCACCGTGTAGCAGATCGAGGTAAAGAAAAATTCCATTTTCCTTCGAGGCAAAATGATGCTCCGCTTTCGTTGAAATCTACGTAACGTTTTCGAGACTGGATTGGAAGGAAGGCGGCCACGATCGATCTCTATCGTTGGTCTCGACCGTCTTTATTATTACTACTACTACTTCTACTATTACTACTACTTCTACTATTACTACTACTACTAATAATAATAAAAATAATAAGGATAATTAGGATAAAACATAGTATAAATAAAGCAAAACGCAGAAATTAAGAATGAGAATCTTCACCATATGTGGATTATGTAAATAGCACCTGTCAAAAAGCCAAATCTATGGCTTGACGGGACCTAAAACGTGAGAAACGTAGATGGTGGTTAATAAAAAAAAAACTACTACATACCACTACTAGTACTACTGCCGTCATCACCACTCCCGACCTCCAGCCCTCTCTCGCCCTACTTCTGACGCAAGCTCTTCCATGCGCGCGCGCGCGCGCGCATACATGCTTTCCATCTTGGGAAACACGTGCCCGTGAAATTAGAAAAATTGCGCAGCATTGAAGGGATATGAATTTTAGACTTGAGGATTTCGTACAAAACGTTTAGTCATTTTGTCAAGGAAATGCTGGTAATTTAAAATTCAAAAATTGTATGGCTTTGGTGACTCACAAACCATGTGAAAAAGTTCGAAGCAAGTGAAACGCATTTTCTTTCAAACTTGCTTTAACGTTATAAGGTAGATGGACCAAGAATTGGCCATCGTTTTTACAACTGGTTAAATTTGTTTCTATTCCTCATCACAATAATAGAATACGTATAAAATATCATGGTATTTAAAATAGCAATAGCACTAAGCTTACATAGTTTCAAGTGTTAATCACTGGATCTATAAAATTCACGTTCATTTTCGAAGTTTTACCTCCCTTTCCTTCGCTCTTCAACAATAGTATGTCCGTGGACTGCAAAAGGAGACGTCAAGGAGAAGAAAGGGTAATCCACCGTTTTTCCAGCCCATTCTTCCAATCAGAGAAAGGGCTATGTCCATTGCTCTCATTCGAACGTAAGAAAGGCCAAGAAATATAACGTCTTGGGCGCCGATATCTGTTTCTGTCCTCATTTGTCGATCGCAGATCAAAAGACGAATTTCGCCCGAAGAGGGGAGCAGATATCGGTCCTCCAAACGTGACGTTTTTTGGCTTTTCTTGGTCCGAAATCCGAACAATGTACATAAGTCCTCCCCCCATGAGAGAAAGGGGCGCGCAGGGGATCATTCCCTCTTCTCCGAACCTCCTTTCAAAGTATACCGCATGTCCTATGGCCAACCGCGCAGGTGAGCTGCGAACTGAATTCTTGACTTCGGCAGTATTTATGGTACAGTTAGAGTGGGCTTCAGACGAGTGCGCTGCATAAGAACAAAAAGTGTCGACTGCTCTTCTAATAGCTGTCAATTCGGGAGATCGAAGCGTTTCGTGTAACCTCAAAATCGTAAAGTTTTGAAAAAAAATTAGTAGTGAATAATTTGTAGAAGTGATGAGAAATAACCATAAATAATCATCCGAATTGACAGCCATCGGGAAATCAGACGACGCTTTTCGCTCTTACGCTGCGTTCTTACGAAAAGTGTGAAACGTTTGATCTCCCGATGGCTATCAATTCGGGAGATCGAAGTCTAAGCTCGAAATCGTGAATCTTTGAATAAATGGTAAGTAATGTTCAGAAGTGAGAGTTAACAATCATTCGGGTTTTTTCGATGTCCAACCGAATTACACGCCTCACATGCCTATTTGTTTCAGAAATTATTTCCGCGCTAGCACCGCGCGTGTCTAGGAAGTAGTTTTACGAAGTGGCGTGAGCCATTGATACGTAAGGTGTCAATTCGGAAGATTATTTACGATTATTTCTCATCACTTCTCTCTACAAATTATTCACTACTAATTCAAAACTTTACGATTTTGTGGTTACACGAAACGCTTCGATCTCCCGAATTGACAGCTATTAGAAGAGCAGTTGACACTTTTCGTTCTTATGCAGCGCACTCGTCTGAAGCCCACTCTAACTGTACCATAAATACTGCTGAAGTCAAGAATTCAGGTCGCAGCTCACCTGCGCGGTTGGCCATAGGACATGCGGTATAAGTAATTTCCTATCTCTTTCTATATGACGTCACACTGAGCTGAACCATATGCCCCTCTCGCTCAGTTACGATTAGTCACATGGTTGCACACCCCATCCACCCCGCTTAATCTTGTAACGTCATTTGTGGATGGCCCTGGAGTCACGGTTGTCATAAAAAGAGCCGTAAAGAATCCTCATTGTATTACAGTTATAACTTTTAACAATGGGGAAACCTGCAAGATGGCATGCTTTGTTATACGTATATCGTGAAAACGTTGAGGCGCCATTCTGTATGCACAACCGTCAACTGTTGGTGTACTGTTGTCATTGAGAACATATTCGTGTTCTTGAAAAAACGTATGCAACGATGCCTATTGACAATCACGCGTGCAGAATAGCGTTCCTGGTTAGATAATGTATTTTGGTTCGATTGGATGGATATAATTCTTTTAACTGTCAATTCCTCTTACATTAGCAGTAGTAATTTCTCCATTTGTAAACAATGCATATAGCAATCATTACTGAAAGAAACTTCTCACGGTCACAAATTTTACAATGGAAACCAAGATGTGAAACAGTCAATAGAATCTTAATCGGATTGAAACATTTATGTTCAAAGGATCGAACATATGGCGAGTTCGAATCTCAGTGGTGTGGTATGGAAATAAAGTAGGTGCCTTTTAATTCATATTTTGTTTTAACTTGAATTTAGGTATATTTCAACCGGCGTTTCGGTTTCAATAGAAATGTCCGCTCTCCAAGAGAATTTAATTATCAAAATACGATTTGTAACGAGTTTTTAATACCAATATATATAACCTTTCACGGTGAATGGTCCATCAATCTGTCGCATTAATGAAGATAGCACGTAGACATTATTGACGCCTGCACAATGCATGCTTATCAAAATCGTTCGAGGACATTTTTCGAAGGGTCAAGTCGAAATTCCACTTTGCGTCATATGGGCAGGCGCGGGCGTTACGATCGTATAAAATTGTAAGTATTTATTGATAAAGTTCCTTCCACCCTCGACCACAATTTTCATTTATTTTTATGCACCGTTAAAACTACTTTTACGATCGGGTATAGGGACACGTGCCTTCTCAACAGAATAATAATAATTGCAAGCAACCTACTTCGCGACCGCTACCACCCGCACGGAAATATATACATATATCGCGTCACCCCAATATAGGTTTGTTCAATGTCCCATTCCCAAAAGGAGGATATTAAACAAACCTATATTGAGGTGACGATATGTTCATCATATAAGTGACATCTATTTCAAAGCGGATATATGTAAGATATATGTAATTTACGTTCGAAATATATTTTGAATATGAATAACATATACAAGTATGTTAAACGTATGCTCGAATACGTGGGGGAATTAATATTTTTCATATATGTCTAATGTGTTAAAATTACGAGGTTTGCCCCATTAATACGTATAAAAATACAAAAAATATTTTATTATACAATTAATCAGATAATTCAATGTTATCCTCTTAAAAGTAATCCCCCTGAGATAAGATGCACTTGCGCCACCGCCATGTCCACTACTGGAAGCACTCCTGAAAGTCCTCCTGCGAAAGGCCCCTCAGCAGCCTCGTCGTTGCTGCCTTGATAATATCGACGTCTCCCAAATGCCGCCCCCGAAGCACCATCTTACACTTTGGAAAGAGAAAAAAGTCAAATGGTGCTAAATCAGGCGAATAAGGGGGTGTTCATCAAGAGTAATTGAGTTTCGTGCCAAAAACTGGCGCACAACTAGCGATGATGTGTGGGCGGGGGCGTTGTCGTGGTGAAGGATCCGCTGCCCATCTCCATGAAGATCCAGTCGAACGCGGGTCATATGAGCTCGAAGACGCCTGAGAACTTCGACGTAGAAGTTCCCGTTGACTGTCTGGCAGTCAAGGCGTGAAGGCAGCAATGACGAGGCTGCTGAAGGGCCTTTCGCAGGAGGACTTTTAGGGGTGCTTCCCCGAGTCGAATATTTGGTTCTAGTTTATCCTTCTTAAAACTTTTTTGACCTATTTGAGTCTACAAAGATTTTCTGTAACCTAAAATGGTCTATGTGGTACTTCTTGCAAACCTTTTTTGACCTACTTTGTTCTGTGGATCCTAGTAAGTTCTACGTAGTACTAAATAAGTTTAAATTGTTACTGAATTTTGGCATTTCTACTGTGTAGTACTAAAAAAGCCTCCGCGGTAAATTAGTTGCTTTCAATAATGAAGGAGCTCCTTTAATATTTGGAAGTGAGTGAAATAAAGATTAAAAATTGTGTATTATTTTGTAATGAAACAATCTTGCCATAAGTATCGAAAAAAAAAGAGTGTGATAATGGAAAACGTTCTACAAGTATTTGGTTACTTCCAATATATTATTTGTTTCTTATTAATTAATCTTTTAAAATATTTTATACTTTTCTCTCGTTTATTTATTATCTTTCCTTTTGCGTAGGATATGAAATGTAAAAAAAGTTGTGCGAATAGTTTGCATTACAACCTTCTTCATTTTTTCAATCGTTACAATTTTTAAAAAAAGAACGCTTCATACTTTCTCTTTTTGTATTGCAAAAGTATTTTACATCCCATATAATGTTTGAAAAATCTTATTGAACGATTTTTTTAAGGGATTTATTAAATTCAAAAAATGTTTGTTGACTAATTTCTATTATTTGGTTTATTTTTAATTATTCATAAAAGAAAACGAAAATCTTCTTTTGTAAAAATACAAATTTAGTGCTTTCCAATGTTTCAAAATTATTTTTTTATTAATATTTGTAGAATTATTAATTAGAGAAAACTTGTGAAGATATTTTTTATTGATCACAATAAATTTCGTACAAAAACTCTCGGTTTTCATTCTTAAACTTAATCATTTTTAAGACAAATCAAAATGAATAGTAATAGTAATAGTAATACTTTGTAGCTCTATCTTACATTTCTATTTTTTTTTATAAAGTTAATAAATTGATATAAAAATAAGTAACAATGTATTGAAATGCGAAGACCATTTATACATTTTTATTTCAGTTATTTAATGAATGTGAAATACAATCTAAATTTATACCCTATATATAACCACAAGTACATAATTTTTTTTCTACGACTTTTTATTATAATACATATGTTAGAACTACGAACTAATGTAGGATAATTAAAAAAAAAATGTTTTCAACCTATTTTTCAGCCATTTCACCTGACACAGATTGGCATATTAATAAGTAGCAATAATCGAAAGAGTACATCTTTTTTTTAAACGTACATCAAATGATAAGAAATGTATATAATCTTTTATGATTTAATTCTGGAAATGTGTCATTAAAAGATTGCACTACGAGTCCGATTATTTTCAATCATTTTGGTTCTAAATTACTCCAGTTCTTGTTGGTTAACTGGGAGGCCGACATACATCTGATTATTTATATTCATGTGCACGCAAATACTTTCAATGCTACCAAGGAGAATCGCTGTCACGTGGTCGGTAACATGACATTTCCAAAGAAATTCATCGGTATTTGAAACAACGTTGTCTCCATGTACAATTAATGAAGTATCAGTAATAACTTCACTTATAATTGCAAGATGTGTGGTTTGACATTTACAAATTGCAGCGCAATTACACCTTGGAGATAATTTGACGAAACTATGTATCAATCCAATACGCCAAATCCCATCAACCAGAATATATTTAACAATATATGATTCAGTTTGAAGTGAACGTGCATATTCTTTTGACACATACAGTTTTTTATCATGCAATAATCTGAAATATTGTTTAAGAGATCGATATTCATGATAACCAGTATTTCTTAAAGCTGCAGAAATGAGTTCAGGAACTTGGACCAATTCTTTGTAGATTCCAACACTATAGACTCCAGGGACAATGTTTTCAATTATTTTCACTTGACGTTTACGATGAAGACAGAAATCTTTAACTTTTCCCTCAGGCAAATTTTCCACATATCGTGCCATTGAAATTACTTGTTCATGTTTTTTGGATATTTGACTATCAATGTGCCAAGTTCCATGAACTAACTTTACGAATTATCCATTTAAATCTTCGTATTGAAAGCAAGAATACGTCCACAGTGGTCCCAAACGAGATACGATGGTCGGTAGATGCAAAAGTTGGTGAATGTTTATGGAACAAAATTGAAGTCCATATAAAATTTGAAACTCTCGAACAAATTTGTGCAACAAATCATTGGCTGTTTGAATCATTTCCAATGTCACGACATCTTGATTAAGTATCGTAATTGCTGTAACTAATAAAATGTAATGTTCAAAATAATCCTGTCGTAGTATGCCTTCAAGCACTGGGATCGAGTAATAAAAAAACCACATCTTCAACTCTGATGCTTTCCAATGCATTAATTGATCCACTGTACGAGGCATTCGATGCACAAACTTCGGAGGTTTGATTGATCGCAAGCGGGCAACAATTATGTCTCGAAATTGATACAATGAAAAAGGGAAAGCTCGAAATTTTACGTCAAACAAAAGACTGAGAATTTTCTTCACAACACCGCCTTCTACTCCGTGCATTCTGTCGATAGCTAGACCTTCTATGAAGTTAGGCATTAGCTTTGAAAAAGCAGTGGCTCCTCTTACTCCCATTACAGGTCTATCGGGAGTTCCTGTTTTCCCATATTCTTCAGTTTCCAACGATGTCCTCATGCGTGACTGGGCTTTGTATGGAAACACATGGACGTGACTACCGAACTCTGTTGGTACTGATTCCCCTGAACAGTAACACGCAGGACATCCATGAAGACCATTAAATTGGGTGACATTTAAGAATAACGACTTAGCCGGTAGGTCACAAGTTCCTGTCAGAAGAACACCACGAACTTCAATGGATCCACGCTGTTGTGGCACATAAATCTCGACTCCCTCGGCCAATGCATCAAACTGAGGTCGAAACTGATACATGAAAGTATTGGCATTTGGTTTCTTCTTTCCAAACCATAATCCAACGAGTAAGGTATTCTCCATCTTTTTCCTCTCAGAAAATGGGAGTTCGTTAATACTCAAATATACTGGCCAAATGTTTATAGCCGAGGACTTGAATACATTTACTCCATCTGTATACCACGATAATGATATATTATTCGGATTTCTCAAAAAACCATTTTCCATCCATTCTCTATACAATGAGCCGTCGTAGATGTCACCTACGCTGCCAATCGGTCCTCTAGGACGTTGAAATCGCCACTGAAGTAAGTTATAGAATTGATCTCTTTTGTACATCTCTTTCAGTTGACCAATGAAGGATAATTCAATAAAAAATATGAATTTTGTTGTCTTGGACACGATGGACAACGATCAATGGCTGATTGAAGTTTTCTCAGACACTTAGAACAGTAATAGTGTTTCTTTATATTTGTTTCTTTTAGTGAAAAGTAGCGTTGAAATGCAGAAAGACAATTTCTTTTTTGTCCATCTTGAAGACAATGCAAGTTTAGCATCGCAATGATATCCGCTATGCAAAGCATATTTAAATTATGTTTTAACATCAGAGCTAATATCATTAACATGCTTTGTCCGACGGTGATGGCCGCCCTGCGATACAAAGGACGGTGATTTTGCCAATCATCATTTCCTGGATAGTAGTTATTGTACGCGTCTCCCTGCAATTCTGCATCATCTTCGTCTTCATCTTGACTATCATCGGTTATTCCTTCTTCTTCGCTACCAAAGAAGCTCATTGTATCTTCATTATCTTCACCTTCAAGTTGATCTGATAAATTTTCTGAGCTATCTTGTACATCAGAATTCATAACCTCAGGCGGATCTTCCACTGTTGATAGGATGTCAAGATCATTTTCTTCTTCTCCGGAGCTGTTATCTGAATCCATATGAACATTACTCTCATCATTCAGAGTACATTGTGGTGATGCTCTGTAATAATAATTTGATAATCATGAGTTAGATTATACTACAGGATTCAATAAGATTTTTTTTTTCATAACAATGAGTTGGTGAAAAGAGCTAAGTTTAAGAAAGAAATCATAAGGAAAGTAATGATTTATGGACATGTATGGACATGGACAAGTATTTTTTGATGAATATTTCTGAAACTGTTGTAATTATTTCAATTTGTCACAGTATTTTTCTATTAACCAATTTATAACAGAATTTTTTTTACAAAGCTAGTATTAGGTCATTAAGTATGAAACGTCCGATTTAAGACCGAAAGTTTGGTTTATTATCGGACGTTTCATACTTAACCTTTAGAGGACCGGGATTTGAGAAATTTCAAAAGCCCAGTTTTTCTATTAAAAAGTGAGTTTGGGTCATGCATAAAAGACTAAACTAAGGCCAAGTCTTTGGCGGGTCGGAGCATGACGCCTCAAGGCGTCATTCCGGCCTGGTACGGAAATTCGCATGGTAAATTATAAATTTTTGTTTAAAAACGTTTAGAAGATTGATTAAGCCTCAAAAATGTTTTCATATAGGTTTTTGGGGTTGCTGAATACGATTCTGCAGTCAAAATTTCAAAATTCAAAATGGCGGATCCAATATGGCTGCCTTTTTGAACTAAATTCAATATTTTTCAATAATAGTGTTTGAAATAATCTCTAAAAACTTATCAAGGATGAAAAATACTCAAAATAGTTTTCGTAATCCTAGGAATGATTGTAATTCTGAAATCAATTGTGAAATTCAAAATGGCTGATCCAAGATGGCGGCCACGTTGAACTGAATGAAAAAAAAATGAAATAAAAAAAATAGAACGGAATAGCTATTTCATATCCGCCATATTATATCCGCCATTTTGAATTTGCATTTTGATTGCAGAATTATATTCGGAATACCTAATAACTCGAAGAAACAAATTTGGTTCTTCTGCAAGTGTATTTTTAAAAAAATCAAATGAAAATATTGAAATTAGATCAAAAATAGGCGACCCATAGACGCCATCTTTGTTCCGCCATTTTGAATTTTCATTTTGATGACAGAATCGTGTTCAGAGACCTCAATAACCCCCCCCCCCTTTAGTTCTGCTTCATTACTAAAAAAAATTTAAAGTCTCAAGGCGTCATCCTGGTTCTCTAAAGCTTAACCTAATACTTACAAAGGCTCCAGGTTTCCTCGATGTTGACCTCCGTGCTCATCTGCCCCTCTGTAATATTTACAAATATGGTATCTATTAATGATAAAAAGAAATTTAATGTAATAACAAATGATTAATTAACCCTTAGTTTTATTTTTAAACTAAAAAATTTTAGAAATTATAAATGCTCCTTACATTGCTCTTTCCTCTTCCGTATCACTCAGTGATTCTTCATTGCTACTGGTTGTGTCTTCACTTGGCCTCAATAATACACTCAGTCTTTATCGTCGTCTCGTTGATTTTAAATCGCGAAGCGGTTTGCGAGACATTTTAGAAAGTGTGATAACAAAATGTTTTTTTCATCGAGTTTGTTTCCTTTCAATTAAGTACGGTAATCAACCACAATCATGAAGTACCTACTTGAATTAGACGAATACAATTTTTAATATAAGAATTATAGTGAGTAATTTACATTATTTACAAACCCACGATTTCGAGGTTAGACGCTTCGATCTCCCGAATTCTGACACCAACTCTAACTACCGACTCGACTTCTACCGGTATTAAATGACTCAAGTACCGACGAAGCCTCCCCGAAGGTAACTTCAAACTGGCCAATACAGAGTGGGACATACGGTACATGGCAGTCAACATGTCTGAAGGTGAATAAACCGGCCCTAAATGTTATACTTACTGTTTATTACAATTCTATACATATAAATAATTGCTATAAAATACACCTGATGAAAACATTCATATTGTTGTTCACTAATTGGTTTTGCCGAGGATTTCTACCGTACCTATGTCCGTCTCTGTACTGGCCAGTTTGAAAGTTATCTTCGGATAGGCTTGGTCGGTACTCGAGTCATTTAATACGGTAGAAGTCGAGTCGGCAGTTAGAGTTGATGTCCATTCGGGAGATCAAAGCGTCTAACCTCGAAATTGTGAATTTGTGAATAATGGAAATTACGAAAATAATTATAATTACGGTATAAATGTCTCGATTACCGATCAAGCCTATCCGAAGGTAACTTTCAAACTGGCCAGTACAGAGACGGACATATGGAATATTCTTATCGTATTTGGTACTGTATAAACTGCCACCAGGTGTCACTGTACGGGTGTCGCACGGTCCCAATACGGATCTTAGCGAATAGACCAATCAGGACCCCCACCATAACGGAATACTTGATCCTCATTGGTCTATTCGCTGAGTTGCGTGCACGCAAAGATACGAGTGACTCGAGAAAGGCCCCCTGTAACGGTATTCAAGAAGGCGACCACTGTCCGTTTCATTATTCGCAGACAAAGAAAATATTCTCGAACGTAGTGAGGTGTAAAGAAGTGAAATAAAAAAGGGCAAAACGCTTGACCAAAATCAATAATAAATTGATGTTGATTAAAAATTATCACAATTGTATTACAAATCATATATTGCATCATTCTCATTGTGATAACACGCAATGGCAAGAAGAACAAAGCATGTTCTTCTTTGGTGGATAGATGAAGGCAAAAAAACGTTATCACATTAAACAAACTTAAACAAAGCGATCGGGTAATTGGTGCTGTCACTACATTGAAGTGGGGAACGGGAAAAGAAGCTGTTGTGAGAAAAGCTAAGGTTATTGCTATTTCAGGTAAGCCATTTAACACGAGTTTTTTTTTTACTTAAGACATCAAACCTCATTGTAATTATTTCTTTTATATCGACTACTTTCCTCTCGCTTCCTTAGAAAATGAAAACGAGCTGAACAAGATTTTTCTCACTTCTACTGGCGAAATAGCCGATCCCTCCATGAAACTGTTTTCGAAAGAAACTCTATCTCAACGAAAAGAAGTCGATGCTCAGGAGAAGTTCATTGCAGATATCAAAAGATCAAATCAAAAGCAAATAAGCGATGAAATTAATGCTGCTGCTCCAGTTTTTCCTCGCAAGGGTCCAAGTATCTGTAGCGAAACTTCAAATACAACTGGTGTAGTAAAAATGAAGAGAACTCGATCAGCTGTACTGCAGCCAAACAAAAAAGTCTCAGCGGAACTGGGTAGTCGTCAATCATCAGCTACTGTACCCAATAAACGTTTGAAGTCAACATCTGCAAGTGTAACCAAAGATACTACTCAACCTCATGTCTCTTTCTTACCTGAAGAATATAATTATTATAATGATACCAGAAACTTTGGACCTCCAAACGAGTTCACGCGTTCACTGCCACTTTCAGTGCCACCCATCAGTAACAGATCTCCACACTTTTATGAGCCTTCTTAAGCTCAAAATAGTCAGTTCAGAGAAAATTCTTCTTCGCATCAATTAAATTCTCCGTATGATTATCCCTATCCTGAGCCGTATTCTGCAACACAACGGGCAAATTCGCTTCCAAATGATTTTTTGAACAATCAACATTTGAACCAAACAACTTCAAGCACAACCGTAACATCTGACTCTCAATTAATACCTGGCACTGAAATTGAAAAAAGGACCAATTTGAACTTTCCACCAGCATTTGCCAGTCAGACAGAATCTGCTACTGATACTAAGAATCAGAATGAAGAAATGACTGGAACTAAAAACAGTAATGTTGGGTCACCTCGTAGTTATCATATTTTGACAACAGCACGTCCTTAAGCCAATTTGCACAACACAAATACTGACCTGCCTTTTACACGTGATTTATACGATCGTCATGAAAGTATCAAGTCAAATCTGGAGCAGAGTTTGACTCAACAAGATAATGAGTCATTGAATGGTACTCCTTTCGAAGACTGGCGTAATCAATCGGATACAGACGAAAGCAATGCAGAAAGTGACGATGGAACCGAAGATAAAGAAAATATGGAGAACGTTGCTCGTGTTATAGCGAGCATTTTACCAAAACCAGGTGACCTTTCCTTCTCTTTGTTCACAACTAGTTTAAAAAAAAAGCAGTTATATTAATAAATATTGTAAATATTTTTTAGTTCCTAAGGAAGTTGTGAATTATCACAGAATGATCCTAACAGCATTGGAGTTGAATTGCCCAGAAGTAGGAAAGAACACTGAGAAAGAATTTCGGTTTCAACCATTACCTAGCAAGTATTACACTCCTGGAGATAGTAAGGTATGAACAAATATCAGTGTGTTTATTATACCTATAAGAAATAAATGATCTTAAAAATCCTGTCTCAGCACGTAAATGTAAATATTTTTCAAGTTCACGTCACAAAATTTATCTAACAGCAATATCTAAAATTAAAAGAAAAATCGAATTTCTCAGTATTTATTAATTACGGTTAATCTCTACAACAAAGAATGAGGAAAGTACTATCAAATTTATGACAAAAAGAAAATCGTGGTAAATCAAAGTTTAAAAAAAAGCAATCGTACCGCTTACAAAATTACGTTCACAAGTTACTCAGACAATGTCTTAAATAATTTATCTTCAATATTGAATATTAAAATGTGCAGAGATGAATTAATTTTAAAGTTCAAGTTGGAACAAATGAATAGAAAAAAATATTCTGCTGGAAACTTCAAATGTTATAGCTTTGAGGCTGAGTTTCACCAACACCGTTTTTAAGTAAATAGCTTTTTATACATTCAATAACTTTTTAAAAGAATAATTGTTTAGTTTCTACAATTTGTGACGAAGAAAACTAAAATAAGTCAACAAAATTATATAGCTAGAAATTTGGAGATATGTCGAAAACTCAGTTTTAGGAAAATGATCAAGAGGGTTTTTATAAAGAAAATTTAATTCTGTGCGCGAAAAGGTCTTTTGATATTGTCTCATTAAATTAATATGTTTCGAATAATTTCAAACATTCTCTCAACATAATTTTGCAATCTTTTTCTAAATTTGTCAATATCTCAGTAACTATTAGCTTTATGGAAAAATGTTAAGAGACATTTTTTAAAGAGAATTTAATTCTGCACAAAAAAGTCTTGACATTTCTCCATAAAATTGATAGATTTAGAGTTATTTCTCAATGTATATTGATAGCATTTTTTGACTCATCTCAGTTTTCCTCTTCATTACAAAAATGATAACAAGTTGTTAAAAAGCTTACAGAATTTTAACTAACTGAACATTTCAGAGAAGAATACAATTTCTTATTGTACGTTGGTGCAGCTAGGCCTAAACGCCTTTGACAAGTTTCAGAACAATTTTTAATTTACTTGAGAAATTTGCAAATATTCTTCGTATAAATTATAGTTTTTTGTAGTTTCTATTTCTCATTGATCATTTCAACGTATAATTTTACGATGATATAATAGAAGGAAAATTATTCCATTAATTTTCACAGTTATTAATCTGAAAATATTCTAAATTTACATGTTCAGGAAGAAATATTTTCCAAGTCTGGATTCTTCCTAGAGAAAAACAAAAAAGCGTACATAGAAATGATGGCCAGTAACGGACAGGATAAGGCTTGCAGATGGAAAACGTTGGTGAAGGAAGTACTATTAGAAGTATATGGACAGAATCTAAAATACTATTGTGCACGTGGAACTGGAAAAGGCAGATCAGGCATCTGTAAACGACTATTTGGAGGACTATATAGTAAGAATTATATTCAGTTAATTATATAGAAAATCGAAAACAGAATTTTGAAAAATCGAGCAGAAATAATTAAAAAATGTACGTAAGTACACTTTTTCTTAATTTCACATCTTTTGTGATTTCAAAATTTTTATCAATTTTGTTATAAAGTTATAAAAATTCGTCGAATTGACATCTTCACGATTTGCTTAAATTAGAAAATGCTTTGATACACTTTTTTTTCGCTTTTGTAATAAAAGAAAATTTGGTCGTTCTCAATTTTCTCTTTTTGATATTTAATTAAAAGTTTGTTACATTTGAATTGCATTTGTGTATTAATAACTTTTCTTTAAATTTTTGTTTTAGTGTGGGCTTCTTCGGTGGCTCGGGAAGCAGAAGAGATTGTCAACACGAAAGATTTCGTTAAGTATATTAATAAAGAAGCATCAAATAAACGCAAGAAGTAATGTATAAACAGTAAATAAAAAGATATTATGACAGCACACCATAAAAAATAATATTTTTAATTCCTAAAATCTTATAAAACCTAAAGGAATCCAAAGGGAATAAAATATCGGTTAAAGTAGGTCATTTTCGGTTTTTGCGTTAGTTCTAAAAAGTCCTAAAACCATCCCAAATCTGCAATAAGTAGAACCTTTTAGGCTCACTTAGGACCTTGCACATAATAGAAAATGACGTTTACGTAGACCTATTAAGTCCTAATACATCCTAAAAAGTATTCGAAATTATAGGACATTCTAGGTTCAAATATTCGACTCGGGTCCAGCAGTGGAAACGGCAGTGGCGCAAGTGCATCTTATCTCAGAGGAATTACTTTGAAGGGGATAACATTGAATTATCTGATTAATTGTATAATACAATATTTTTTGCATTTTTATACGTATTAATGGGACAAACCTCGTATGTTAGTGCATAGAAGTTACTTATACAGGGTGGTCCAGGTTTAAGTACATTAATTTTGATATGTGATAGAACAACAAAAATAAAGTCAGACTTTCATAAGAAAATTTTTTAAAAAGTACTAACAAATATACAGGGTTTCAAAGTTGTGGAAAAAAATTTTTTACTCATCATAACTTCTAAACCACTGGAACGATTTCTATGAAATTTAGCACACAGACTAACTTAGTACACCTCTAATGATCAAAATCATTTTAAAAATTCTCCAGTGGCGTAGATACTGGGGGCCGGTACCCCCTTTTCCCCCTCCCAATTTTCAGCGCCACTGGATAATTTACAAAGGAAATTGAATTTTTGAATTCCCTGTTTAATTTAGAAAAAAATTACCCTTGCAAATTTTTGATTTATTGCTTCGTTTTTGAGATAATTGAATTTATAGGGTTGCAGACAGGCCAAAACTTATGATTGAACTACCAAGAAAATACGATGAGAGGCCAAAACTGTTTTCAACATTTTATTACTGACTAGACATACATCATATACGAAAACAAATAAATAAATAAATAAATAATAATCAAATTAATTATTAAAAAAAATGTTTTCATGCATGTCTAGTCAGTAATAAAATGATGAAAACAGTTTTGGCCTCTCATATCGTATTTTCTTGGTAGTTCAATCATAAGTTTTGGCCTGTCTGCAACCCTATAATTCAAATATCTCAAAAACGAAGATATAAATCAAAAATTTGCAAGGGTAATTTTTTTTCTAAATGAAACAAGGAATCCAAAAATTCAATTTTCTTTGTAAAATATCCAGTGGTGCCAAAAATTGGGAAGGGGAAAAGGGGATACCGGTCCCCAGTATCTACGCCACTGGAGAATTACTAAAATTGCTTTAATCATTACTTAGAGGTGTACTATATTAGTCTGTATGCGAAATTTCATGGAAATCGGTCCAGTGGTTTAGAAGTTATGATGAGAAAACCATTTTTTTCCACAACTTTGACACCCTGTATCTTTGTTAGTAAACATTTTTTAAACAAATTTTCTTAAGAAAGTTTACTTTATTTTTGTCGTTCTATCATATATCAAACTTAACCCTTAACTGACGTGGTGATATTTTGGAACACAAACTACGCTGTGGGGTCCTTGGGACTCCTATTTATTGACAGCAGATAATGACATTTAGTGATACATTTAAAAATTTTTGTCATTTCAGGGTGAAAAGGGCATTACATGAGAGACACTGATGAAAAAATGGACGTATATTTTCACTATGAACTTTATTTTAATATATAAGAAAAAGAGATTACGACAATGAACATTTGTTTCTAAATGCGTATACAACTTTATGTGAATATACTTTTTAAACGAATCAACTGTTATGGCCATTTGTTAGTAGTATGTGCTCGTAAAAAAAAATTATTTGGTAGACCAAAAGTTATTTGTACAAAAAACTGCAAGTGTTGCTTACCATGATTTTTTTTTCATTTATTCCGTTTCATCGACATCAACGAGACAATTTTGGCAGATCTTCTTGCTGCATTGCAAGCAGATTAGCTTCTTGCATTTTATACAAAGTAAAAGGTCTTCCTCCGTAATTTTGTGTTATAACGCGAGCAGCATTTCCTTCCATTTCTAGGTAGAACTTCTGGCTCTTCGTCGTTCGTCGGTTCGGCTACAATTCCTAGTATTCTTTGCATACTTTCTCGTAAATATCTTGGTAGAATGTAGACGAAGGTTGACGATTCTTTCGTTGAGAACAGGGACATATAATTGTTTAGCCAGCATTTTCAAAAATGACTCGACCGCACTATTTTCTTACATGTTACCATTTCTCAAAAAAGTCTCGAAAACTACGTTATTGGGTCCCAGAGACTCCGTCGTGCTCTGTTCGCAGGCCAATTAATGACTAACAATTTCGTCACTCTAGTCTGCTGTTGGTGGGGATATAGGGCGATTGGGTAACTGCACAAAACAGATAGAGTGCCATCTGTGGCACGCACCAAGCATTAAGCAGATGCCCGTGGTATAAGCGCTGTTTACACGTTATTTTGGATAATAATTGAAGTGTTTTACCTATGAGATTTAATCAACATGGCCTCAATTATAATAGAATGTGGATTTCAAAGCATTCAAATAAATTCTTTCCGTGGAAAATCGTTATTAAAAGGTAAATACAAGCAGCGCCACCAAGCTGGGTTTCTTGGCGAAACTTGGATGTACATTCTCTATATGTACACGTGTAACACAAACAAAAGCTACGTTTGTGGGAGTACGCTAGAGCCCTATAGTAGAAAGGTACTGAAGAGCGCGCAGCGGTAAGATGAAAAACACAAGAAAAATTAATGTTCATATAGTGCTGGGAGTCCATGGGACTCCACAACGTCGATTAAGGGTTAATGTAATTAAACCTGGACCACCATGTATACATCACTGTGAGGAATGTTTCGTGACGCAAATAATCCAGGGATAGCGGACCATTGACGAGGTACCCCCGATGACGCACGGACAACCGTACCAATCTACCAGCTAACGATACTCACTTGCGGTACTCAGCGTGAGGAATGTTCATGACGGAAATAACCCAGAGATGGCGGGCCGCTGACGAGGAACCCCCAATGACGCATGGACGACCGTACCGATCTACCAGCTAACGGTACTCAAGAATCGCTGTAATTGGTTCGGGACTAGGGACGAGCTCGCGCACAAAACACGGCTCGACTAGCTCAGCAGAGCATTACTTCTTCGACCATCGTACGAGCATCATCGAGCTAAAGCCGCTCCCACACGATGCGTCCAGCGTTGGCTCCAGCGTTAGTTCCAGCGTTGGTTCCAACGCTGGACGCAATCGCCGTTTCCCCGCCCACACGATGCGGCGAATGCCTTCCAGCGTTGGACACATCGACATTTGCCACATCGTGTGGGAGGACGTTGGCGAACTGCATGCGTCCAATGGTGACGAACGTTGGCCACATGCAACGTTCGGGCTTCTGTCGGTAAATTTGAGCCGCGTCAAAGGAGCTTCAAAATATAGCGATATTTATTATCGCGGGCACTTCAAAAAATGACTCATTCTGACCAGTCCCATCGAGGGGTTATTCACATTCAATTTGGATGACACCGTGATTATAAAATGTAATCGATTATAAGCGTTTACCACGTTGATTACACTGATTTCGGTAGTCAGTGATTACATTCATTACCACTACCTTCGAAGGTGACTTCATGATTAATAAATGATTTCAATGATTACAGTGAAATGGTAATCAGTGATTACAATATGTCAGTAATTGTTGAAATCATGTCCTCACTCTGTCTTTCTTATTAATTAATTGTTTTTTAATGAACAAATCAACAATGAATAAAACTACATCAATTTGTAAAGGAAAACAAACAATGCATTAACTTTATTTGCGAGCTGTTCTGGTCGCTCGGGGTTTTGTGAACGTACTAGTCGCTCTGCGATTAGGAGCACTTGTTGTGCGACTTTTTCAGCTTTCTCTATTGCGACCGGGGGCGGGAGTGCCAACACACAACGCGAAGAAATTTCCAGGGAGATGCGGAAGGCAGGGTTAAGTGTTGTAAATCCCGAGGACCCTACTTAAAGAACCCAAGGTGTGTCGAATTTCTCCCTCACACCGGTCTACGGCCCAAATGCGAGGAGCATTTGAGCGAATACGCGACAGTGCCAGGGACATGAAAGGGGAATCGTGGCGGTTTTTGATGATTACAGTCATTACAAATGACTACAAATGATTATATTTCGATTACCAAAAAATGATGACAGAAAATACAATCACTCGTAATAAGTGATTACACTGACTTCGTTGATTACAGTGTGATTACACTTTGATTACAAAATTGAGTGACACCATGATTATGATTGTGAGTAGCCCCTCGTGTCCCATACCTCCCGCCTCGTAGTCCAAGGCACTTATCCATTTTACAAAAAAATCGACGAGGGTAGGCTGATTTTTTCAGGGCTGTTCAAAGGCAGTCTCCAGAGTACGGAACCAAAAGATCACACTCGAAATCATCTGGCGTTCGGCCCTAGGGGCCTTTTTCTTATTTTTTTTTTTTTCGACAAAATGACGTTAATGAAAGTTAATATTCTGATTAATTTTGCCTGATGAACTTTTTTCTATCTATTTTAGTTTAGGCGCTATTATTATTTTTGTGTTTGGAAATTTGAAAAACAAAAATAACAAAAAAGCTACAGATAATTGTGTGTTTTGTTTTCCCGCAAATGTATCAATGCACAGAAGTAGGAGAATGACTTGAGTCAAATTTTGTTTTTATTAACATTATTTGTTTATACCAAATTCCCAAAGAGCGTTTATTTGTCAACTGTAGAAGTTTCATTGCTAAACCGCGTGACATTGTTTTGTTTCAAAATGTGGAATAACGAGTTGTCTACGAATTACACAATTTATAGAACATGTCGTTCATACCGGTTAACGTTGGAAGCTTCTTTGACGCGGCTCAGATTTACCGACAGAAGCCTGAACGTGGCATGAGGCCAACGTTGGAAGCATACCATTCGCCAACGTCCTCCCACACGATGTGGCAAATGCCGATGCTTCCAACGTTGGAAGGCGTTCGCCCCATCGTGTGGGACCGGCTTAACGAGAAGGAGTCAGAGTTCGATTCGCATTGGTTCAACCAACAGTCATTAGTAGAAGCATACTCAGAGTTCGATTCGCATTAGTATATTAAAATATTTCTTACATAACGTATAACTTTTTTATACTGCGACGTGGAGAATCGCTCCGGGTCACAAAAAGAGTGCACGCATGACCCCGAAATTAGATATTTCAAATATTATAATATATTTGTTTTAATTTTTCGTATATAGTAGACCCTCGATTCGCAGGAATTTGATTTCATTGACTTTCCAAGGTAGAACTAGTCCAGTAAAAATCATTCTGAAATCGATGTTTCGAGCCTCAAAGCTGAAAATTTGGTCAAAGGTCCATTTTGGGTAGCTGAAAACAGGGGTGAACAGGGGAAACAATAAAAACTACCCAAAAAATGGGTTCTACGAAAATAACTCGAAAACTAAGCGAGATATCGAAAAAAGTATAAAGTAAAAGTTGTAGAGCTTAAAATTCTCTATAAAAAAGGTTTACACAGTTTACCCCCACTCCCCACGATTTACCCTCTAGAGCTGCGCGAACATTGGAAGTAGAAAAAAAATCATAAAACATCGAAAATTTAACATTTTTGAATGCTTTTTGTTTTAAATTGCTTAAGAAATTCTCTACTTTTTAAATAAAATGATGTTTTTTTTCACTCAATTGTTTAAAAACTGCCAAGTAAAATCAACGATATCTCTCGGTAATATATTGAATGATTTTTTCTTCTTTGTGTTCCATAATTTTGTTAGTTAAGTTCTCTGTACATTACACTCCGGTTATTCTTCTGTAGTTGTCGTAAGTTTTTAAATAACTTCGTTTTTGGAAAATTGCTTTACCAACCTTGGTGCGTCCGGAGAACCACTGGTCGCCTTCTTCTTTCCCCCCCATAGTGGTAGGACCCAGGCCCGTTACCTTTCTGGATCTCGTTCTCCTCCGTTTAAACTTCCCTAACCTCGGCCGCTTTCGCACAGCAAAATATATGTTATGCACCATCATGTAGCTATATTATAAACAAAGTATTGGATTGTTTCGCCCATGAAGAAAGTAAATAGAAAGTTTTTCAATAATTTTTATTTTGCATACTAAAAATAACACCACCGCCGTTTTTTTAATATAGATTCAAGCACGATTAAACGATGCCATATAATTTTTACGAGATGATTGGTGTGTTAGAACAAGTCGAAATAAATTAATGAAAATGAAACAACTTTGGTTCCGCTGTTTTTCTAACGTAAGAGATCGCGAAAAACGGAGAAAGCAAAGTTGTACACCTATTAATTCGATTTTTTACTTTACAAAAATAATAGTATTTATTTACAATGACTTATTACTAATGAGAATACAATTTACTGCACGGGATATATGTACATATAAATCAAATTAAATCACATTAAAGGTATTATTTTATGAACTGACACAGAATCTTCGTTTTAATCTTCATCGCTTTCGTATATGTATATTAGAGTGGGCCAAAAAAAAGACTATTTTTTGTTTTTCAAATTACTATGAAAACATTGTTGAGGATGACGAAAAAGAAATTCTGCTGAAGTTTCAGCTCTTAATATTAATATTAACAACTGCCTCATCGCAATTTTCTTTTTCCCGTTTAAATAACATGGGAAAATTTTTTTTTGAACCTTCAATTTTTATAAAGTGTTAACGGATTAGCGCATTCGAATGATCAAAACGTATTCTTGTAGGGAATCGGACGACCTACAAAAAAGGTATCTTATGAATTTTTGATAAATTTATCAGTTCGGAAGTTATTCGAGGTCAAAGTTGAACTGGTGGTCAATTTCACGGTTTTTTCACTTTTGACACGAAATAGTTTTTTAAACCTCTTTTTATTTCAGTTGTTTAAGATTTTCAACAACAAGTTGATCTTAAACAACTGAAATAAAAAGAGGTTACAAAAATTATTTCGTGTCAAAAATGAAAAAAAAACGTGAAATTGACCACCAGTTCAACTTTGACCTCGAATAACTTCGGAACTGATAAATTTATCAAAAATTCATAAGATACCTTTTTTGTAGGTCGTCCGATTTCCTACAAGAATACGTTTTGATCATACGAATGCGCTAATCCGTTAACAAGTTATAAAAATTGAAAGTTAAAAAAAAAATTGTTCCCATGTTATTTAAACGGGAAAAAGAAAATTGCGATGAGGCAGTTGTTAATATTAATATTGAGAGCTGAAACTTCAGCAGAATTTCTTTTTCGTCATCCTCAACAATGTTCTTATAGTAACTTAAGAAACAAAAAATAGTCTTTTTTTAGCCCACCCTAATGTATATCTGTAAAAAAAGGCGGCATGTTTATTCAGTGCCAACAAAAATTGATACGTAAAATACTCTCCAAAAAAGATTTGAAATCAATTAAGATCGCCATGTTCAAGATTTATATATAAAAAATAAAATGCATCATTTGAAAGGAAAATTATTGTAAATCAAGTTACTAAAAAATTCGACTAAAAAAATTTATTAACAAATTTTAATAAAAAAGAACTTGCCGCGTTTAAGTTTTCATATTTTGTCTACTATACCGAGTAATTGGTAGTGCTTGGACGGTGCTAGAGTGATTCATAAATTGCACTGCTGAAGTCAAATTCAGAGAAATACAGAAGGCCCCAGGCTGATCGGTTTCCAGTGCGACATTCGGTATACTGGTGGTATCATATAAGAGTATGAATTTATTTAAAATCATAAATGCATAAACATCGAGTATAATTCTGTCTGAATTATTATTTTGAAGTAAAAAAAGCGGCAAGTTCTTTTTTATTAATTTTTTAAATAATTTTTTTAGTCGAATTTTTTAGTAACTTGATTTACAATAATTTTCCTTTCAAATGATGCCTTTTACTTTTTATATATAAATCTTGAACATGGCGATCTTAATTGATTTCAAATCTTTTTTGGAGAGTATTTTATGTATCAATTTTTGTTGGCACTGAATGAAAATGCCGCCTTTTTTTTACAGAGAATCTGTTTTTGTGGGAGAATTTCACTACTTTTTGGAATTTATTCATGAGGAGAATACGTACATGTAGAAGAATAGCTTTTTATTACCACAAAATTAAAGTCTCACATTTTATACCGATACGAGCCAATTAATTATAACAACGTTACTTTTGATTTATTCTCGTGATATTTTGAAAGGGATTTATAGACTAGAGAGAGAGAGCCCTTATATTTTTCACTTTGCTCTAGTATTTTGGAGAAATAAAACATATACCGCTTTCGAATTTACAGGCCATCGGATTTTTCTTATATTTTGGTCGTCTACAGAAATCCATGAAGACGTTTTACCTTCAACTCTCTAAGTATACTCTTCCAATGACCATGACGAATTGTTCCATCACATGTAAAGATACCACTTATGACAGTATAATATATGTTTTTACATATATTAAATCGAGACGTTGGAATAGTTTTAAGAAATCCTTTTGCATGCACCGCTGAAATTTCGCCCTTACTCGTAAATAAATCTAATTTAATTATTACCACATCATTTACAGCTTTGATGCTGATCTTACGACTCGTTTCAGTCCGAGTAGAACATTCATTGCAAATCTATATACAGGGTGTCCGTAAAGTATGGATACGGTTGAATATCTCGAAAAGTACGCTTCAGAACGGGACTCGAAAAAATACGTATCCGATATTTTTTTAAAAACTATCAAATGATACCAAGATTGATCCCACACCCCAACCCCTGTGGGTGGGGCAGGGGGAAGCTTCAAAATCTTAAATAGGAACCCCCACTTTTTATTGCATATTCGCATTCTACATTAAAAACTACATAACTTTTATTTGAAACATTTTTTTCGATTCATGGCAGATGGCACTATAATCGACGAAATTCAATTTTTTCGGTTTTTGCAATTGAGAGTCGATTTATTCGATTCTGCAATACAATTGCGATAGAAATTTACATTTTTTATTTTCATACTTGATATTTTTGTTAAAAATTTAATTTAGTTTTGCAATTTTGAAGTGCAGATGCGTTCTGTACCTGGAATTCCCCCGGCGGACGGTATATTCCGGGAATCGTAGCTATTCTTTCACTAGTAGTCCTTCTTAATGATATCCGTTAACCTGAGTACACGTAAACAGGTACCGCTAATTGCCGGGCCTTCCGGACCCTCGAACCTCAATGTATTCCGAAAGGGATTATCCTTGAGTAATTAGCTTATTTCCTCTAACGGAACTTAGTGCGTCACGGGGAATTCCAGGTACGGAATGCATCTGCACTTCAAATTTGCAAAACTAAATTAAATTTTTAACAAAAATATCAAGTATCAGAATAAAAAATGTAAATTTCTATCGCAATTGTATTGCAGAATCGAATAAATCGACTCTCAATTGCAAAACCCGAAAAAATTGAATTTCGTCGATTATAGCGCCATCTGCCATGAATCGAAAAAAATGTTTCAAATAAAAGTTATGTAGTTTTTAATGTAGAATGCGAATATGCAATCGAAAGTGGGGGTTCCTATTTAAGATTTTGAAGCTTCCCCCTGCCCCACCCACAGGGGTTGAGGTGAGGGATCAATCTTGGTATCATTTGATAGTTTTTAAAAAAATATCGGATACCTATTTTTTCGTGTCCCGTTCTGAAGCGTACTTTTCGAGATATTCAACCGTTTCCATACTTTACGGACACCCTGTATATAAAAATGAATGTTTGTCTCTGTCTGTCTGTCTGTCTGTCCGTCCGTCCGTCCGTCCGTCCGTCCGTCTGTCCGTCTGTCCGTCTGTCCGTCTGTCCGGAGAAAAATGTTTAATACAAAACTTTAAGGACTTTCCCTTAGCTACCCAGTGGTCGTATTGGATTTGACCTTGACCGTGACCTTTAAGGTAATATCAAATGCCTTCATAAACCGTTCATCCGATTGCGATGAAACTTTGGGGAATGGTTGGACGCACGCCCGCGAATGTTTCTGAGTTAGCAAATCTTATACAAGGTGTTCAAAAAGTACCGGAACTGATGATTATTATGCCTTCCTAAACCGTTCATCCGATTGCGATGAAAAGTTGGGGAATGGTTGGACGCATGCTCGCGAAGGTTTCTGAGTTAGTAAATCTTATAAAAGATGTTCAAGAAGTACCGGTACTGATGATTATTATGCCTTCCTAAACCGTTCATCCGATTGCGATGAAAAGTTGGGGAATGGTTGGACGCATGCCCGCGAAGGTTTCTGAGTTAGAAAATCTTATACAGGATGTTCAATAAGTCACGGTACGGCTAATTATCTCAGCGGGAAATAATTTTAGAGAAAAATGTTTAATACAACAATTTTAGGATTTTTCTATGGCTACACAATGGTCATATTGGATTTGACCTTGACCATGACCCTCAATGGGATCCCTTATTTTTGATAAAGGAAATGAAAAGAGAGGGAAATTTTACGTTCAAATATGTCCCTGACGATTTTTTTTAATGTGACCTTTATGGTCAGCGGAGGTAAAATTGAGGTCAACTAGAGTTCGGCTTCGTATCATGAAAGCTATGGGCCCTATAAAAATTCTTTCTGATAGTAGGGTATAGGATTTTTCCGTGGCTATACAATGGTGATATTAGATTTGTTAAATCTTTGGTTATATCTATAGATATTTGCTAAAAATTCGTCAAATGACGGCCAAAATCAATCCACAATCCACCCGTGCGAAGCCGGGACGGGCTGCTAATATCATCATAAACATGCCAGTACGAATAAAAATCATCTGTTGCAGATCAAGTATTCCGTTGTGGTGGGGGTCCTGATTGGGGAAACATATACGCATCTTAGCGAGTAGACCCCCATGGAATACTTGATCCTGATTGGTCTCTTCGCAGAGTTGCGTGCACGCAAAGATACGAGTGACTCGAGAAAGGCCCCCCTGATCTCCCGGTAGCTGTCAATTCGGGAGATCGAAGCATCTAACCTCGAAATCAAGTGTACAAGTGATAAGAAATAATTATTCAGGTTTCTTCGGTGAGTTTCCCCAAGTGTTTAATAATCGGTGTCCGATTTTCTCACGATGTTCTGACATGTCTTCTCGTACAGGTGCAACCGAAGAGGACCTAGCTCGTGTCCTGTCCGTAAAAAGATGACTCGATGGACATCGGAGAATGTCAGGCTTGTCACCGAGCACCTATTACATGGTACATTAATTGCAATATGCGCTTTTCGTTTCAATTATTCCTGCTTTAAATAACTTTCACTTCTTTCAAAGTATTTACCTTGTACAAACTGTTCATCGTAGGGGGCAGCGATCAATGATTGTGACTAATCGTAGACAAATTATTCCTGCGATGATGTTCCAGTTGCAAAGCATACACTAGCAAGTCAGCTTACAGCATCCGATGTTTAGTATCAACTTACCTCTTTTGGAACACCCATCACCCGAGCATAACCACGATTATGTGAACGTTAATTGCAGAATAGACCGCGAGCTCAGATGTCCAATAGACTCCGATGTCCATCGAGTCATCTTTTTACGGTCAGGACACGAGCTAGATCCTCTTCGGTTGCACCTGTACGAGATGACACGTCAGAAAATCATGAGTCTTCATAAAAATCTTCTAACCTACTCGTTCTGCAGTAATACTTAATAAAATAAAAGTGAGGTACATGTACACTTCACGTTTGACAGGTCGGTATATGAATTCGACCTTGGGATAGTATAATACAAAAGAGGAAATATATCGATAAAGAAAAATTAATAATAAAGTAGTTACAACATTAGGTACTGTAATCCAATTCCATTGTATCCCTTATTTTTCTGCGTCGACTTTGATTGTTGATAGTGAATAAAAATCAAATTTATTGGCTGATCCATCCACTATCAACAATCAAAGTCGTGGCAGAAGAATAAGGGATACAATGGAATTGGATTACAATAAGCGAGTAACTACTTTATTATTATTTTTTCTTTATTTATATATTTCCTCTTTCATATTATACTATCACCAGTTCCAATTTATTTACCAACCTGTCAAACGTGAAGTGTACATGTACCTCACTTATATTTCATCTCTTCTTCGCCTCTGGTATAATCATTTACACCCCACAAAGCACGTTTTTACAAGTAACTTTTCTGTAACATTCCTTCGATATTTTGCAATATTCGTGAATACTACCGTATGTTAGAAATATATATTTCTGGATAAATTTGCGAATGTTTCAAAATATCATAGAAACATTTCGGAATCATTACATCGAAAGATTTCCTCGATAAGGTACAGCTCGATAAGATTGTACTTGTAAGGGCTGAATTATATAAGGTTTTTATAATTATTTTAAGAAGTCCCAGAAGAATACAGGTGCAGCATAATATAGACCTGTGCTAGAAAGAATAAGGAATAACCTTCAACAAGCATTCGGGCTGTGGCAACAGAGGTTAGAATCAGCAAGATCATGTTAGGGAGGATATTGAAGGATGAACGCACACGTCCATGCACTCGAGGCAGCAGATCTAACCCGCCGAATGAACTAATGCAGCTGGTTCTTAGAACAACAAGTGGACGATCCCTCGTTCGAAAGAAACCCCCTCGGGTTCGCACATGATTTGGAGTCCTTCTGGGTGGAATTAAATAGCAGCACGTTTATTTCTGTAACAAATTATAAATAACAAAATTATATCCAGCATTTCACTATTTAAAATATAGTACGAAGGAGGAAATATATCAATAGAGAAAAAATAAGGTTAAAGTAATTACTTGATTATTGTGATCCAATTCCATTGCATCTGCTATTCTTCTGCCACGGATTTGATGGAGAAGAAACATCTTTATTTGTTAATCCATCGATTCGGCCCGTGCTCGCATGACGCTGAAAACAAAAAATAGAATTACCACAAAGATATTTGTCCTTCCATCGAAAGTGAGGTTAAAGCTGTCAGATGGCAATTAAACTTATCTGATGGCAATTCTTCTGAGATACTGCCGTCTCCTTTCCTGCTCGTCATGCACAGGCAACCAGAGAAACATAGCATTGTGCATCCGTTCACTATCTCGATATTCGAAAAAAATACAAACGATTTTAAACTATACGGAGCGTCTGTCACATTCACCACTATTGAGATTCATAACTCCGATTACACTGAATTTTTACTTTTTATTAACCAGCGCGTCCGAGGATCGAAATAAACGCGAGGGAAATCGTTTCGCGAAAATGGAAATATTTTATTAATTTTGAAAACCATAACTAAACATTCAAGGAATATATTCTCTGACACACTCTCACATACATTTGATGGCGTATGCGTGTGGCCGGATCTGTGTACACATTTCCGATCCTGGCCGACTATCGCCGAAGATAGGTGGAATTTTTGAGAGATTTTGACATATATGTATCGCCCGAGAAATCGGATTCTCGACTTTTAGGCGCGAGGGGCGTGGCTTCGCGTTGCTAAGGAAGAATCTCTGTTAATATGTAACTTATAACATTTATTCTGGTCTCTATCAATAGAGAATAGTCAATTTATATGGCGTAACTAAGTATAGTTTTGGTTATAACCGTATATTTATTGAGAAAATTCGATGTAAATATTGAGGGGTGAAGGGGGCAGACATTTTTCCTGTAAAGTTACACGGGTGCCCGCGACGACAGCGCTGTCAGCGTCGTTCTAACGAACTACTTGAATGAGCATGCCGCGAGACACTGCCGTGTCTCTTGATGGTATGACACGTTTTTACATACCGTATGTCCGTCTCTGTACCGTATGTCCCACTCTGTACGGGCCAGTTTGAAGTTACCTTCGGGGAGGCTTGGTCGGTACTTGAGTCATTTAATACCGGTAGAAGTCGAGTCGGTAGTTAGAGTTGGTGTCAATTCGGGTGATCGAAGCGTCTAACTTCGAAATTATGAATTTGTGAATAATGGAAATTACTCACCATTATTCACAAATTCATAATTTCGAGGTTAGACGCTTCGATCTCCTAAATTGACACCAACTCTAACTACCGACTCGACTTCTACCGGTATTAAATGTTTCGATTACCGACCAAGCCTTCCTGAAGGTAACTTTCAAACTGGCCCGTACAGAGTGGGACATACGGTACTGGCCAGTTTGAAAGTTACCTTCGGATAGGCTTGGTCGGTAATCGAGACATTTACCGTATGTACCGTATGTATCATGCCAAATTAAACAAGCAGATATACCGACACTGCCGAAACTTTACCGACGGTCAAGAATTTTATAGTTAGAGTTGGCTTGAGAAGAGTGCGCTGTGTGTGCTGCGTGAGAGTGAAAAGTGTCAAACGTCTGATTTCCCGATAGCTCTCAATTCGGAAAATCGAAATATTGAATAATAGACGAAACACTTCGATCTCTTGAATTAACAGCTATCGGGAAATCAGACGTTTGACACTTTTCGCTCTCACGCAGCACACACAGCGCACTCTTCTCAAGCCAACTCTAACTATAAAATTCTTGACCGTCGGTAAAGTTTCGGCAATGTCGGTAATTCTGCTTGTTTAATTTGGCATGATACATACGGTATCATCCCGAATTAAACAAGCAGATATACCGACATTGCCGAAACTTTACCGACGGTCAAGAATTTTATAGTTAGAGTTGGCTTGAGAAGAGTGCGCTCTGTGTGCTGCGTGAGAGCGAAAAGTGTCAAACGTCTGATTTCCCGATAGCTGTCAATTCGGAAAATCGAAGTATTGAATAATAGACGAAACACTTCGATCTCTTGAATTAACAGCTATCGGGAAATCAGACGTTTGACACTTTTCGCTCTCACGCAGCACACACAGCGCACTCTTCTCAAGCCAACTCTAACTATAAAATTCTTGACCGTCGGTAAAGTTTCGACAATGTCGGTATCTTTGCTTGTTTAATTCGGGATGATACATACGGTATACCGTAATTATAATTATTTTCGTAATTTCCGTTATTCACAAATTCACAATTTCGAGGTTAGACGCCTCGATCTCCCGAATTGACATCAACTCTAACTGCCGACTCGACTTCTACCGTATTAAATGACTCGAATACCGACCAAAAGCCTATCCGAAGGTAACTTTCAAACTGGCCAGTACAGAGACGGACATACGGTAGAGCACTGATGCAGTTAACTTTTAACAACGTAATATACATACTTATATATGGGGCATTTCACAAGAAAATGACAAATCGAAACCCATGGGGGGGGGGGGATTTACTTCATACATTTTTTTTCTTACAGGGTTTTCTGTTCTAAACATACTCCCAAGTGGATTTTTTTATTGCCTTTGTTTACACGGGATACCCCTCGACAATATTGAAAAATGTGATTTTCAGGGCTAATTTTCGAATAGAAGAAATGAGTCGCTTGTGTTCAAAATCGGCCAACTCCAAGTAAGCAAATTTGTCAGGACTTCAAAAAATATGTGCCATAGAAATGCAAGCATTAATTAATGCGATTCTTGGTACATATACCTATAAGTATATTGCTTCGGAACAACTAATCCATATGTGTATACAAAAAATTCTTGGAAGATTTTGCTGCATTATAATCTTTTAAACGGAGATGGCCGATTTTATCAAATACGGAGGTGGCCGATTTTGAAACCAAACGACTCAAATGATAATTTCAAAAAACTTCAAATACAAAAAGGTTTTCTTTTTGAACGTACTTTCTGGAAAAAAAAATGCGGTATTACCAGTACCGGCTGAAACGTAAATAACCACTATTTTTTCGTCTCCTGAAAATAGGCCATTTTTTATTTCAAGAAAACAAATTTTTAATTAATCTTCAAAGAATTTCAAATTTTTTAAGCCATCACACTACATGGAGTGTTGATTTTTCAATGTTTTATGCACTATTTTAGAGAAAAAACTGAGTCATTATTTATTTATGTGCTGGCAATTGCAGACTTGCTCGAGCAGCTAATCGCTTAACAGTTCCCCCAATACCATCGGAAGGGCCCTTGCCGTGCCCTGTGGCAAAAAAATGCCATTCAGCAGCGACGCCAAAATCTTCAAAATGATAATAAATGTTACAACAATTTTTAAAATTTTTTAATTGCTGTAGCAGAGTCTGAGAAGTAAATCATCTTTGATGGCATTGGTATAAACGATTTAACAAAATCATCGATGATTCGATGAATCATCGTATATATTATTGGGCGCCACAGCAATTAAAAAATTTTTTAAATATTTATTATCATTTTGAATCCTATACTACAATACATTCTTGGTCATGAGCAATCGAGGCACTACCGCGATGCTTACACGCAGCACGAATTTTAAATCTATATACACGTAATATATGTATGTACATATAAATCGAAATTAAATCAAATTTTTCTTTCAAAAATTAATTAAGAATAGAATCAAGAAAATTGAAACTTTTGCGCAATTAATTTGTCGCGCATGTAAGGAACGTTGGAGTTAAATTTTATAAAAATAATCGAAGAAAATTGTTCGAAAAATATGTTTCAAATTTAATACTAGAGAAAATCGATGTCCATAAATTGGTCGTCCTGAAACCCAGCTTCCGCTTCCTCTTCTGGCACTTCTGAGTCTTCTGCTTCACCCATTTCCACGTCTTCTATCTCGATATTGATATTCTGATGACCAAGAATATAGTATAGGATTTTATAATAGAATTAATATGTAAATAACACTTGTGATATTAATGATGTAATAATGTAATGTCCGTGAAAGAGGTTCCAATATCCTCGTTTATATCACAGGAAAATTTCAATGTACCTCTGCTCCAGTCGTATTGTATCACGTATCACTCAAAACGAACGAAGTCGGAATAATTTAACGCATTTCTAGTACAATTTTCTGAAAAATGATACTACTTAAATTACTCACAATTCCTTGAGTGATAGCACGATTTAATCTCACATTTTAATAGTACAGAAATTTTTATTTGGCTCGATAACTGCATAATTTTAAAAAAATGTCAGTCTTGAATTCAACGACTTATAATCGATAGATGAGGTTTAACATTACAAAATTTAGTTATCGGATTATCATCACGTCCCCTGATGTATGTTACGCTTTTGTACAGTGTACCCTATTCAAGAAAGAAGATATACTGTAACGTGTTGCACATCGTGCACGTTACAATTTGGCCGATTCCCTAACGTCGCTTCGCTGGTCCCGCCATCCCCAGGATAGCATTTAGAATAAGAATATTTTAGCGCGTTAGAAACTTTGGTAATAGTAGGGACGACATAGCGGAATACCGTAGCGAGATCAGTAATTCGACCTAAAAGACGCTGGAGTTGGAGGACCAAGGGGCTGCAACGAGCGCCAGATGCCGTGCGGCGAAATGCACACGACTTCCCTGCCAGGCGCAGGACTGGGACTTGTAACCGAGCAGCGTACCCGGCGAGGAACGTACCCTGTTTAGACAGGCACCCCGCTTCTTCGGCACGGATGGACCGCTTAGGGGCTAGGCTTCACCTCGAGATTCTCCGCGTGATCCCACAGGGGAATGTTCCGGAGGAATCTCCAGAAGCTAGCCTCGTATCGGGATCCTCCGCGTGATCCCGCAGGGGAATGTTTCGGAGGGATTCATAAGCCATCATCCGTGAGAGGACAGTTCCAAAGCCACGATTGAATCCAGCGAGCTGCGCGCGCATCCGCGCCAACCAGGAAGGAACTAGTTTCCTTCGATTGACGATCGACGGAGCGGGCGCGCAGCGGAAACCAGAGCGTCGCGCATGCAAATCGATGGGGGACATCGATCACCAATTAAAATCGCGGAAAGGGTCTACTAGGAGTGGGGACAGGCCCTCGCCGCCTAGCGAGCCGCAGCGATCACGGGACTCTTCCTATCTCGTGCGGACCAGCGAAGTGAAGGTTGATTCTCACTATACGTTCCGTTTCCGTTCCATAACCGTTCCATATACGTTCAGTAAAATTCTAGTCTGTTCACATTTTTCCGTCAGTGTTCAGTTTCCTTTCCATCAAAATAGTGGATGTTATATGCAATAGTGTTAAAATGTGGTCCGATGAAACCTAATCATAGCTGCTATTACATTAGATGAAAAAGCTTGCTTAAAAAGAAAAAAACCAAGATTTTGGGTGCATGAAATGTTAAAAAAAAGAAATATTGATGGAGAATATGTTACATTATATAGACGAATAGAAGTCGAGGGAGATCTAGAACGCGCGAGATCATTGTGACCTCTCGCTCCCCTATAATGATGAAGAAACGGTAGCTGTTGAGGAAAGTCGATCCTGCGAATAACGTATCGTTAGCACTCCTTCAGGGATAGGATTTTGCCTCACCAGTTCAATCAGTTTCTCGTCATTCATATTTGAAAACTAAAAGCAAACGCGCTGTCCGCCAAACAATATGTAACTGACCCACAAAGACTGTTCCACCTATCCTTACCGCTTCCGACACGTTTCAGTCTGTCCGTCAAAAATACGTTTGCGTTTAAACTGAACGGAAGTGTTCGGAAACGGTATCTAAACGGAACGGAAAGTGTGCATACCTACACTTATTTTCATGTCATAATATTTTATGTAAACGGAACGGAACCGATATGGAACGGAAACGGAACGTATAGTGAGAATCAACCTTAACTCCACGTGCCTCATCGCCGCAGCGGCAGCAGATCCTCCGTTCCGGTAAGCCGGCTCCTTTGTTCGCGACACGTGGCCGAGACTGTAATAGAGACCCACAAAAACAGATTCTCTGTAAAAAAAAGTCGGCATGTTTATTCAGTGCCAACAAAAATTGATATGTAAAATACTCTCCAAAAAAGATTTGAAATCAATTAAGATCGCCATGTTCAAGAGTTATATATAAAAAGAGTAAAAGGTATCATTTGAAAGGGAAATTATTGTAAATCAAGTGACTACAAAATTCGACTAAAAAAATTTATAAAAAAATTTTAATAAAAAAGAACTTGCCGCGTTTAAGTTTTCATATTTTGTCCACTATACCGAATAATTGGTAGTGCTTGGACGGTGTTAGAGTGATTCATAAATTGCACTGCCGAAGTCAAATTCGGAGAAATTCAGAAGGCCCCCGCCTGATCGGTTTCTCGTACGACATTCGGTATACTGGTGGTATCATATAAGTGTATGAATTTATTTAAAATCATAAGTGCATAAACATCGAGTATAATTCTGTGTGAATTTTTTATTTTGAAGGGAAAAAACGCGGCAAGTTCTTTTTTATTAAAATTTTTTTATAAATTTTTTTAGTCGAATTTTGTAGTCACTTGATTTACAATAATTTCCCTTTCAAATGATGCCTTTTACTTTTTATATATAACTCTTGAACATGGCGATCTTAATTGATTTCAAATCTTTTTTGGAGAGTATTTTACGTATCAATTTTTGTTGGCACTGAATGAACATGCCGACTTTTTTACAGAGAATCTGTTTTTGTGGGGGGATTTCACTACTTTTTGGAATTTATTCATGAGGAGAATACGTACATGTAGGAGAATAGCTTTTTATTACTAAGTGTATTATTGCAGAACGAGTAGGTTAGAAGATTTTCATGAAGACTCACGATTTTCTGACATGTCATCTCGTACAGGTGCAACCGAAGAGGATCTAGCTCATGTCCTGTCCGTAAAAAGATGACTCGATGGATCGGAGAATGTCAGGCTTGTCATCGAGCGCCCTTCACCCATAGTACTTTCATTGCAATATGCGATTTTCGTTTAAACTATTCCTGCTCTAAGTAACTTTTACTTCTTTCAAAGCATTTACCTTGTACGAATTGTTGATCGTAGGGGGCAACGATCAATGATTGTGACTAATCGTAGACAAATTATTCCTGCGATGATGTTCCAGTTGCACACCAATTGCCTTTTAGTTTTAATAGACGAACTTGTCTACGACGAGTCTCTATTATCTGTCGCTGCCTCCTACCACGAACAGTTCATAAAAGGTGATTACCTTGAAAGAAGTAAGTTATTTAACGCTGGAATAGTTGAATGAAACGAGAAGCGCGTATTGCAATTAATGTACCGTGGGTAATAGGCGCTCGGTGACAAGCCTGACATTCTCCGATCTCCATCGAGTCATCTTTTTACGGATAGAGCTAGATCCTCTTCGGTTGCACCTGTACGAAATGACATATCAGAAAATCGTGAGTTTACGAAAATCTTTTAACCTACTCGTTCTCCAGTAATACTTACAATTAATATACCTGGAAGTTGAAGCAACAGGATTGCCGTACCTTTGGTCCAATATTGAAAATAAATCTTCTCAAGGCTGAATACGACTTGGGCATGTTTCAGCGTACAATTAGCTAGATCCAGCTCGACGAATGAACTATTGTGACAGTGCTCGGTGAATGTGACAGACGCTCTGACAGCTAGCTATTATCAAATCGTTTGGATTTTTTTTTAATAATCAATATAGTGCACGGAAGCAGTGTCATTTTTCTCTGGTTGCTGGTGCATGAAGAGCAGGAAAGGAGACATCTGTATCTCGGAAGAAGTGGCATCAGATAAGTTACTTCCTAACTGACTGTCTTAACCTCATTTTCATCCCTTATACAGAACAAATATCTTTGTGGTTATTCTATTTTTTGTTTTCAGCGCCATACGAGAACGGGACGGATTGATGGAAAATTGATTTTTCTTCGCAGTCAAAAATCAACCTAGGTAGAAAAGAATTCTCTAGAATTGCGGTACAATGCCACGGTATGAATATCAGGTTCTACCGACATGACATGCTTCGACAAGGTCTGTATCAACTTTAGCGGTATATTGGGGGCACTGCACTAATCCTGTGGCACATTTTTCTATCTGGGAAAGCATATTATTATGGTAGTACAGCTGAGCAGCGTTTCGATAATATACCGTCTTCCCGTACTGACAGTATACATGCATTTTTTACCTCTAATATGCCGGAATTAAAAATCTCTAGAACTCTGCGGTACAATGCCACGGTAGGAATATCAGGTTCTACCGACATGACGTGCTTCGACAAGGTCGAGATTTTTAATTCTGGCATATTGGAGATAAAAAAAATGCATGTATACTGTCAGTACGGGAAGACGGTATATTATCGGAACGCTGTACAGCTGTACTACCATAATAATATGCTTTCCCAGATAGAAAAATGTGCCACAGGATTAGTGCAGTGCCCCCAATATACCGCTAAAGTTGATACAGACCTTGTCGAAGCATGTCATGTCGGTAGAACCTGATATTCATACCGTGGCATTGTACCGCAATTCTAGAGAATTCTTTTCCACCTAGGTTGATTTTTGACTGCGAAGAAAAATCAAATTTCCATCAATCCGTCCCGTTCTCGTATGGCGCTGAAAACAAAAAATAGAATAACCACAAAGATATTTGTTCTGTATAAGGGATGAAAATGAGGTTAAGACAGTCAGTTAGGAAGTAACTTATCTGATGCCACTTCTTCCGAGATACAGATGTCTCCTTTCCTGCTCTTCATGCACCAGCAACCAGAGAAAAATAATACTGCTTCCGTGCACTGTCTTGATTATTAAAAAAAAATCTAAACGATTTGATAATAGCTAGCTGTCAGAGCGTCTGTCACATTCACCACTATTGAGATTCACTACTCCGATTACACTGAATTTGTACTTTTTATTAACAAGCGCGTCCGAGGATCGAAAAAATGCGAGGGAAATCGTTTCGCGAATGGAACTATTTTTAAATTTTGAAAAACAACTAAACATTCAAGGAATATATTCTCTCACACACTCTCACATACATTTTTGATGGCGTATGCGTGTGGCCGCATCTGTGTACACATTTCCGACCATGGCCGAATACCGCCGAAGACAGGCGGAATTTTTGTGATGTTTTTACATATATATATCGCCCGAGAAATCGGATTCTCGACTTTAATGGGGCGAGGGGCGTGGCTTCGCGTTGCTAAGGAAAAATCTCTGTTAATATGTAATTTACAACATTTACTCTGGTCTCTATCGATAGAGAATAGTCGATTTATATGGCGTAACTAAGCATAGTTTGGTTATAACCGTATATTTATTGAGAAAATTCGATGTTAAAATTGAGGGGTGAAGGGGGCAGACATTTTTTCTGTAAAGATACACGGGTGCTCGCGGCGACAGCGCTGGCGGCGTCGTTCTGACGACTTGAATGAACATGCCGCGAGACACTACCGTGTCTCTTGATACTCATTTCGGCCATATTGGATTTTTCGAACTAAGCTCCTCCCCCATGTCAGATCCCAATACCATTTCTTAGAATAAGTTTTATTCGTTGCCCTTCTCCAGTGTTTACCCCACAGTTCTTGGTATTCCTCTATTGTTACCTCTCACCCCTACCTCCTGTCCTTGAGTCCTGTTTACGGTCAGATCCGAAATAAGGGACAAAAGAAGTAGCACCGCGATGTCGAATACCCCGTCTCCCGATGACGCGTGGGTATAGGCTAGGCAAGTATCTCTAGTGGCGCCACGAGGTGGTCGCAGTTCGTAACTTTAGGGTGATAAGTGACCAATCAGGATCAAGTATTCCGTTGTGGTGGGTGACAGACAACGGAATACTTGATCCTGATTGGTCACTTATTACCCCAAAGTTTCGTGGACTATCCACGAGGTCGCGCGCGCGTCAATAATTTGAGATACTTGCCTAGCCTATACACGCTAACGGGTGATGCGTTACGCGGGGAATTGCGTAAGCGAGATTTAAGCGACGATGGAACCGTACCGACTCTCAGACAGCGGTTAATAAACTTTATCGGATTTATGCGTTCGACCGGACCAGAAATGTCAGTGCGTGATAGGGTTAGTAGTTTCCCACAATTACCTACATCTAACGGTACCCTCGCGATGTCCCGCGAACCAACTTTACACGAGAACCCGATACATTCAATTCGACCACTTGTTGAAAACCGCGACGCCGCAAATGCGCCTCACAATTTCCACCGCGGAAATTCTACCTTTCTTCCACCGGTACTTGGAGTTACCTCCGGGTCACCATCGCAAAACTATCACACTTCCTACCCAAATCGCCATAACCAGAACCTCATCGCACGTACCGCGTATGATGTAATGCGACGCTGGAAATTGCAATTCACGGGTGCTCGTGGGGAAGACGCCGAAGCTTTTCTCCTACGTGTCGAGGAAGATCGACTTATCGCCCCGGTTGACGATACGGAATTGTTATGCTGCCTTCCCTTCTTTCTATCCGGAATCGCATTACATTGGTTTCGCAGCAAGCGCGACAGATTTACCTCGTGGGAAGTTTTTCATGTGTAAACATCTATGCTATGGCTCTACGGTGGGACCTTCCTGGGAAATCGAGCGTCAGACGTAAGCCGTGTACATGTGACTGCGTCAGTGTGTGTGTGGCGCTACTGCGCATACTATTCGCGCAAGTTGGATTACCTCAACGGGAAAACATTTTAGAGAAAAATGTTTAATACAAAACTTTAAGGATTTTCCCGTGGCTACCCAGTGGTCGTATTGGATTTGACCTTAACCGTGACCTTTAAGGTAATATCAAATGCTTTCCTAAACCGTTCATCCGATTGCGATGAAACTTTGGGGAATGGTTGGACGCATGCCCGCGAAGGTTTCTATGTTAGTAAATCTTATACAGGGTGTTCAAAAAATCGAACTATACTTGACCTAAATTTGACCTCCGCTGACAATAAAGGTAACATGAAAAAAATGGTCAAGGACACATTTGAACGTGAAAAAAAGTTAATTTGACCTTGATATAACCTTGAAGGTCATGGTCAAGGTCAAATCCAATATGACCATTGCGTAGCCCGGGAAAAATACTAAAAGTTTTGTATTAAAAATGTATTTAAACAATGGTGGACGGACAAAATCAATCCACAATCTACCCGTGCGAAGCCGGGATGGGCTGCTAGTAAGTTATAAATCTAATATAATAATAATAAATATTTTATTATAGAAAAAATTAAACTTCTTTATGTCGAACTACGACGTCATATTCCCCAATTAAACTCGGACCGCAGATAATTGTAAGATGTTTACACATCCTCCGTGAGTACAACGGCACTCACACCTTTTTTTTTCAAAATGAGTGGCGCAATCGGTTTAGCGACGTTGATTTTCAATTCGGATTTCGCGAAGAAATTTTCCGCCGTACGCGCGCGCGCAGGGTAACGACGAACCCATCGCTGACTATCTCACGTGTTTACGCATTCTTTTCGGACGACTACGACCGGTGTGGAGTGAGTCCGAACAAAAGTTGTAACGTTGCACATCGTGCACGTTACAACTTCCCCCTTTCGTAGTAGGGGGGAGTTGTAACGTGCACGATGTGCAACGGTACAATACATATTCCAAAAATATGCATATTATTATAATATAGAGTTTTTAACTGTAGAGTTTTATATGTATGAATATATATATATATATATGTATATTGTGTGCGTTGTTAAAAGTTAACTGTATCAGTGCTCTTTGTAAAAACATATAATACCATATACACATGTACAAAAGCGATGAAGATTAAAACGAAGATTCTCTGTCAGTTCATAAAATAATACCCTTAATGTGATTTAATTTCGATTTATATGTACATATATCTCGAGCAGTAATTGTATTCTCATTAGTAATAAGTCATTGTAAATAAATACTATTATTTTTGTAAAGTAAAAATTCGATTTAATAGGTGTAAAACTTTGCTTCCGCCGTTTTCCACTATCTCTTACGCTAGAAAAACGGCGGAAGCAAAGTTGTTTCATTTTCATTAATTTATTTCGACTTGTTCTAAAACACCAATCATCTCGTAAAATTATGTCATAGTTTAATCATGCTTGAATCTATATTAAAAAAACGGCGGTGGTGTTATTTTTAGTATGCAAAATAAAAATTATTGAAAAACTTTTTATTTACTTTCTTTATGGGCGAAACAATCCAATACTTTGTTTATAATATAGCTACATGATGGTGCATAACATATATTTTGCTGTGCGAAAGCGGCCGAGGTTAGAGAAGTTTAAACGGAGGAGAACGAGACCCAGAAATGTAACGGGCCTGGGTCCTACCACCATAGGGGGAAAGAAGAAGGCGTCCAGTGGTTCTCCGGACGCACCAAGGTTGGTAAAGCATTTTTCCAAACGGAGTTATTTAAAAATTTACGACAATTACAGAAGAATAACCGGAGTGTAATGTGCAGGGAATTTAACTAACAAAATTATGGAACACAAAGAAGAAAAAATCATTCAATATATCGAGAGATATCGTTGATTTTACTTGGCAGTTTTTAAACAATTGAGTGAAAAAAAAACATCATTTTATTTAAAAAGTAGAGAATTTCTGAAGCAATTTAAAACAAAAAGCATTCAAAAATGTTAAATTTTCGATGTTTTATGATTTTTTATTCTACTTCCAATGTTCGCGCGGCTCTAGAGGGTAAACCGTGGGGAGTGGGGGTAAACTGTGTAAACCTTTGTATAGAGAATTTTAAGCTCTGCAACTTTTACTTTACACTTTTCTCAATATCTCGCTTAGTTTTCGAGTTATTTTCGTAGAACCCATTTTTTGGGTAGTTTTTATTGTTTTTCATAAATCCACGAAGATGTAGAATTTTTTAACTTCACCCCTGTTTTCAGCTACCCAAAATGGAACTTTGACCAAATTTTCAGCTTTGAGGCTTGAAACATCGATTTCAGAGTCCCGTAATTTACACTTTTCCATAGCAGTACCGTATTCCTTAAGGTTACCGCACACTTGGGCGTCGCGTCGCGTCAAAATACCGACTGGATAAAATACATACAAATAAATGTACTACCGCTCACTTGAGCGGCGCGTCGCGTCGCGTCGCGGACGGGGATTCTTCCCTTCGAATCCTTGGCGTCAAACGACGCGTCGCGACGAGACGGTCATAAAGACTAGAGTCTTTGTCCGTCGCACAATAGACGATATTCGGAATATTGGTTCTTACCACTCACTATTATCGCGATCGAAATACTTCGTGGTTAATCTCGCGACCAGACGGGCAAATTCTCCAAGACTGGCGCGTTTTTTATTGATAGGATGGATCCACATTCTCTTCTTTCTATTTCTTTCTGACATCAATGCTACCATAAAAGCAATTTCTTCATTAGAACTACTGCTGCCGTCGTACATCTTGTTGCACTGCTAGATACCGTCTGATTATAATATATTTTATACAATTTACGGACATTCAAGTCCGAATCTGTCGGTTGCCGCCGGAAAAGTGGGCGATGCCACCATCCATCGCGGAGCGTCACCGAGCCGTGACGTAAAAGGGCATAGCCGGGTTTCCATTTGAAATCGGCCCCTGCAGAGCCGATTAAAATTTCTAATCAACTTTTCAAAAGTACTCGGCCTATGTATATTTTTGCCAAAGTTTCGGACCATTATCCGCCATATTGAATTCGTAATGGCGGATCTTGCAATTTTCGTTTTTTGGTTTTTTAACCAAAACTAATCATCAGAAAAATCTGAAAAAATTCACAGTATTTTTCATCGTCATGATACACATTCTGAATTTTTTTGCAATTTTTTCCGAATCAAAATTCGCGAAAAAAAAATTGCGAACATTTTTGAGCGCCATTTTTTTTTGGTTCCCATTGCGACGCAAACCCACATTTTTCACCAATGCATAGCCCATTCTGAAATACACTTTATAGTATTTTTGCAGATTTTTTCAAGGGGTGCGCGGGGGTTAAAATAATCGAAAAATCCCTCATAATGAGTATTTCCGTCTATTTTACTCGCGAAGTACAATTATAAAAATATTTGACTCGTAAAAATTATGTTTATCGGGAGTTTCAGTTAATTCAAACCAATCACGCGGCATTGCAAACATTTTTCGCAAAAATTCTTGCGAATAACTACACAGTCACACAATAAAGGAAGTGGGGTATACATTTGATGCGATATATGTTATCCGTAGTAATTTTGCCTCCTGATCATGAATCCGGTGTCAAAATTTAGCCATCGCGTCACTTTTTTTTAATTTCAAAAAATCATCAAGAGATCATGATTTTCAAAAAGTTAATAGACATAAACCAAATCCGCTATAGGGGTTTTTTTGGATCGCTGATCACGAATCTGAAATCGGATTTCAAAAATTTAAGATGGCGGATCCAATATGGCGGACGAGATTTTCGAAAATTGTGAATTTTTGTAAATATGACTTCATATTCGTCCTCAGCGACCGAAAAAAACCTAGTATACCAAAGGTATGAATTCGTCGATTTTCGAAAATCTCGTCCGCCATATTGGATCCGCCATCTTGAATTTTTGAAATCCGACTTCAGATTCGTGATCAGCGACCCAAAAAACCCCTTATATCGAATTTGGTTTAACTCCAATAACTTTTTGAAAATCATGATCTCTGGCTGGTTTTTTTGATATTAAAAAAAATGTTACGTGATAGCCAAATGAACCGGATTCGTGATCAGGAGGCGAAATTACTACGGATAACATGTATCGCATCAAATGTATACCCCACTTTTTTTTTGTGCGACTGTGCTATCAATTATATGGATGTGAATGTGGATAGTTTCTCGCCTTCTCGTTCTTCCGTTCACTCTCGTGTTCCCGAGTCTTCTTGGCGAGCTTCTCGCCGAAACTTCTCGGCGTGAGTGAGGAGCGGCCTTACTACTACCAGTCGCGCGCGTTGCTTTGTCACGTTTGTGGATCGTGCAGCGTAAAGTGTGTTTTTGAAATGAATTTTTTTAAAAATACTATCAGTCTTTAATCGCAATACAAATCAGGCAGTGATCGGTTTATATTTCTCCGGCAGTTGAAGCTACAGCCCCAAACTGTTTTCCGTAGAAAAAAGGTAGGAAACAGTAATTATAGTCTCTATAAGTATGCAGATGATTATATGTTGTTCGGATTTATTAACTATTCATTTTTGCGTGTGTGTGCGTGTGCGTGTGTATGCGTGTGTGTCTCTGTAATATTTCATTAATAGTGTAATTAAATGTGTAGAAGGTTTAATACCTATTAATGTCGCTGCTGTGATTTATTATTTGTCTCATGCACGGAATCTGGCGAAAATAGTTAGACCAGCGGAAATACTAAGCCAATGATTCTTGAAAGAAAGCGTGACTGGAGTGATCAATGAAGATAGTGACGATGATTGAGTTATTGAAGAACATATAATATACATTATTCGAAAATCATGTAATAAATGAAACATGTGTTAAATAAAAAACACGAGCGAATATTTGTCAGAAAAAAATTAAACTTCAGATTCCTCCATTTTTTATTCCCCGTCACCGCGTGGTTGGTTTTGAATTAACTGAAACACTCCCGATAAACATAATTTTTAAGAGTCAAATATTTTTATAATTGTATTCCGCGAGTAAAATAGACGGAAATACTCATTATGAGGGATTTTTCGATTATTTTAACCCCCGCGCACTCCTTGAAAAAATTTGCAAAAATTCTACAAAGTGTATTTCAGAATGGGCTATGCATTCGTGAGAAATGTGGGTTTGCGTCGCGATGGGAACCAAAAAAAATAGCGCTCAAAAACTTTCGCAATTTTTTTTCGCGAATTTTGATTCGAAAAAATTGCAAAAAAATTCAGAATGTGTATCATGATGATGAAAAATACTGTGCATTTTTTCAGATTTTTCTGATGATTAGTTTTGGTTAAAAAGCCAAAAAACGAAAATTGCAAGATCCGCCATTAAGAATTCAATATGGCGGATAATGGTCCGAAACTTTGGCAAAAATATATTTAGGCCGAGTACTTTTGAAAAGTTGATTAGAAGTTTAATTCGGCTCTGGGGCCGATTTCAAATGGAAACCCGGCTATGCCCTTTACGGACATTCAGGTAAGAATCGTTGGGCATCGCCGGGCATATCGTAAAATTTATGGACATTCAGGTAAGAATCGTCGGGCATCGCCGCACCGTAACGCGACGCGACGCCACAGTATGCGGTAACCTTTACTGACAAGCAGATGGAAGAAAATTTTAGTCAGTTTTCGTTGAAACTTTGAAGTATGAACACGACGTCTGAAAGAAAAAGAAGTAATCGCCTGACTTACAAATTAAAGAAAGACATTATCGCGAAGAAGAAAAGTGGTGAATATGTAGCACATTTGTGTGGAAAAACATGGTCACTCAGTTCATTGATACGACACTGTTGAGGCACCGATGGTCCGAATCCCTGCTGCTTTTCTTCACGCTTTCACGAATTCACTTTCACGGAAATATCCCCTGATAGTCTAAGATCCGAACTAGAGACGTTCTTCACCGATCTGCTTACCGGATGAAAAGTATTTTTTATCAAACATAATACGTCAATGAATATATCGCGAATGGGTAGGCTAATAAAATATGCTCAAAAGGCTACCCTTAAAACTATATAAACAGCTGAGCTGATATGAGCAATTTGCACCGATCTGCTTACCAATTAAACTATATATGAAAATAAAGATAATTTTATTGCAAACACGATGGTATAACCCTACCTGCAAAAAATCGGTCATGAATCACGGTTGTAAGGCTTTGAAATTTATCGGAGCTAGCCACGATGCGCGTACTACAGGGAAATTTGCTATAGGACGCAACGTAGGAAGTGGGCGCGACGCTACGGTTAGATGAGAGAGAGTGCGTACATGCTGCTTCCTCGTACGATTGACAAAGATAACACTACTAAAATGCCGAGAAAAAGCGACTACGATGGAGTAGGTACTGGCAGTAAACTTTTAATTACTTTAAATGAAATATAAAATATTAAAATGTGAGAAAGATTTTTCAAATATTTTTTCAATTAAATATATGGATGGGGAAATATTAATATTCCTATCAGAATAATAATATGTTAGTGATAATTATTCGATAAATTTGAGATCTATTCTATAAAAATACCACAGCAAACAAACAGAAAAATTACATTTTTTAGAGAGCGATAAAAAATCATTAACAAATTGGCGGTGTAAAAAAACTTTATTATAAAACAACGAATACAATAACAATCTTTACAAATATTATAACAATATTACAACAAATACAATATTATAGCCTTCCAAAAACTTGTATGTTGCTGGAATAAGAGAGAGAGAGAGTGCCCAGATTTTATATAACAGTAACCTAAACAACGCAAAGACTCCAAGAAGAATTTTTCTTAACAATTTATCATTTCAACTTATGAAATCTCACTTAGAGGAAAGGTCTAGAATTTCGTCTTTACCTTCAGATATTTTTAATGCGTTACAAACCCACCCCATGAGCCATCGCCTCGACTGTCTGTTTATCACATGTTCGGAAAAAACTTTCACTCGAAAACCCGGTAAGAACATTTTTCCCCTTTTTCTGTACTTTCGAGAAAGAGCCATAAAGTAATAAATTGTCCCTTCCAGACAGGCAAAAATAAAAATGCAAAGTTACCTAGTTGAATCTTGAACGAAAATAATTTTACCAGGGATCCAATAGTAATTGATTGAAAAAAATAACGATTGAAAAAGATAACACTCTACATTACATTTATGTAATAATGGAGCACGCATTTTTCCGCAAACTGAGGGCTGTAAACAGCGAGTCGCTCGTAGTCGCTTTTTCTCAGCATTTTAGTAGTGTTATCTTTGTCAATCGTACGAGGAAGCAGCATGTACGCACTCTCTCTCATCTAACCGTAGCGTCGCGCCCACTTCCTACGTTGCGTCCTATAGCAAATTTCCCTGTAGTACGCGCATCTTAGTTAGCTCCGATAAATTTCAAAGCCTTACAACTGTGATTCATGACCGATTTTTTGCTGGTAGGGTTATACCATCGTGTTTGCAATAAAATTATCTTTATTTTCATATATAGTTTAATTGGTAAGCAGATCGGTGCAAATTGCTCATATCAGCTCACCTGTTTATATAGTTTTAAGGGTAGTCTTGAGCATATTTTATTAGCCTACCCATTCGCGATATATTCATTGACGTATTATGTTTGATAAAAAATACTTTTCATCCGGTAAGCAGATCGGTGAAGAACGTCTCTAGTTCGGATCTTGTACTATGAGCTTTACTGCGAATCGAGGGTCTACTGTATGTAACATATACAGGGTCTTCAAAAAGTCCCGGTACGGCTGATTATCTCAGCGGGAAATCATTTTAGAGAAGAATGTTTAAGGGGTAAGGCCACCATGGAACTTTTCAAAAATCGATTTTTTTTTATTAGCTTAAAACCTTCCTTAAACCCTCAAGAATAAGAAAAAAAAGGTTTCGTAGTCAAAAAAAATTTCGAATCGGTCGTTTACGTCAATTTACAGAGACGCCGCGCGGCGCATTAACACTTAGCGCCATAGCCAACTATACGGTTTCCACCGCGCTCGGGCGAGCCAAACTACATTGAATAGGGAGATCTCCCCGATTAGTGGGCTAACTGTTAATTAAATGCATGTTGAGACGTATTATCGGAGTTGAGGCTCGTGTCATTAGCAGTACTATTCGGCCATTTATTTTATGTAAAGTCATTCTAGCTGTCAGACGGACGCCGCGTGCGTGATTTTGCTTCGTGTTTCATCAGTTTATCTTTTTACTACGAGTTACTGAAATTAGTGAATAAAATGTGTGATAAATCGAAATATGGTGGCTATAAAGCTAAACGAGGTGGAAGAAGTTTGTTTAAAAAGCCGTCTATGTCACGAAAGCGACCTGCAAACCGTTATGAAGCGGAGGCACTCGATTCCTCCGAAAGCGTCGGCACGTCCGCTAGGAAATTGAAGCTAAGTGGCGATGCTCGTAATATCGAAGTTGATGCATCGTTCGGTTATCGTTTCATCAATTTTGTGGCTGTTTTTTCAACAATTTCGTCAGTAGTGAAGTGTAAAATATGCGACTCAGGCGTCACATTTACTGAAAGTAGTATACGCGGACTTGGTTTTAAAATAGTTCTATCTTGTGAAAAGTGTGCGAAAACTGAAATTCCAAATTGTCCACTCATCAATAACAAAGCATATGACATCAATAGAAGAATTATTATAGCCATGCGACTGCTTGGAGTAGGTTTACACGGAATGAAGAAGTTCTGTGCTTTTATGGAACTTCCTCGGCCAATATTTCACTCATTTTATGATAAAGTAGTCAACATTATTTGTGATGCTACTGAACGCGTTTCCAAGGCTAGCATGGAAAATGCAGTAAAAATAGAAAAAGAAGAAAATGCAAGAAAAGGTTTACCAAATGAATTGATAGTATCAGGAGACGGTTCGTGGAGAAAGCGGGGATTTTCATCATTGTTCGGTTTGGTGTCTTTGATCGGATGGAATACTGGGAAAGTAATCGATATAATTATAAAATCCAGTTACTGCAAGGCGTGCGAATATTGGAGAAAAATAAGTGATACTGCAGAGTATGATGAGTGGCTTGAAATACATCAAAATGATTGTCAAATAAATCACACGGGGTCGGCTGGTAAAATGGAGGTAGATGCAGTTATCGAAATGTTTCAGCGCTCTGAAACTTTATATCAAGTAAAATACGGCAGTTACATTGGAGATGGCGATAGTAAAACCTTTACAGGTCTTTTGAAGTCTGAACCATATGAAAGCTTTGTTATACATAAAAAAGAATGCATCGATCACGTGCAGAAAAGAATGGGCACTAGACTAAGAAATTTAAAAAAGAACGTACGCGGTCTCGGCGGAAAAGGAAAATTAACAAATAAACTTGTCGACGAGCTCTCAATTTATTATGGTTTGGCTATTCGCAGAAATCACGACTCTGTGGAAAAAATGAGAAATGAAATTTGGGCGACGTTATATCACAAGCTGTCAACGAATGAAAATCCTCAACACAGCAAGTGTCCAGCTGGTGAAAATTCATGGTGTTCGTGGCAAAAGGCAAAAGCCACCAATACATCAATTAGTACTTTTTTACACAAGCCGGCTCTATCGAAAACAGTTTTCGACGCAATTAAACCAATCTACGAAGAGTTGAGCAGCGACGACCTTCTAAATCGATGCTTAGGTGGTTTTACGCAAAATAGCAATGAAAGTTTCAACGCAACGGTGTGGTCAATGTCCCCAAAATCTACGTCAAGCGGAAAAACCGTACTGGATATTGCTGGGAATCTTGCCGTGTGCACTTTCAACGATGGAATTTGTAGTATAATGCAAGTTATACGACAGTTGGACATTACAGTTGGAAGGAATTGCTACAATTTCTGCGTTGAGGCGGACGAACTCCGCGTCGATTTTTCGAACCGATCGCTGACTGAGGCTGCAAAAACAGCTCGAATTGCCGCAAAATCAGCCAGAAAAGAAGAAGAAGAACTCAACATTAACATAGAAGGCCAACTATACGGTGCAGGCATCGCGGATTAAAGGTATACTATAATTTTCGACCGTAAAATGTTACTTAAAACTTTAAACGCGTTTTTCTCAGAACACGAAATTTCAAATCGGGCGAACCGATAGCGGCTACAAATCTTTATCGATTGCCTTGCAATTTTGAGGGTATCTTTATACCTATATAATCTAATAGACCACGTAGGGGTTTTTCGATAAGTTGTAAACTTTTTGTTTTATAAACGATTATGTATGAAATTCTTATGCGAAAACGTGAACTTTTCTTTTATATACTCACCATTTCTCGAAAAATCAATATTTTCAAAATCCCCTACGTGGTCTATTAGTTTATGATATATATTAAAGAAAAATCTTTGGATTTTTGTTCTAGGTTCACGCTTGTGGGTACAGCCGGTTCGCCCGTTTTGGACCTCCACAAAAAATTCATCGTAGAAACCGGACCCTGGAACGGCCATTTCTTAACCAAAAATTAAAAACAAAATATTTTTTAGTAGCTTTGAAGATACTTGATAAAGTACTTTATAAGAAAATTCTATAGCTTTTACACTACTCCTAAAAAAAAATGCACAAAATCGTCCTTCTTTCTTGACGCACATGGTGGCCTTACCCCTTAATGCAAAACTTTTAGGATTTTTCCCTGGCTACCCAATGGTCATATTGAATTTGACCTTGACCATAACTTTCAAGGTCATATCAAGGTCAAATTGAGCTTTTTAAATGCGAATCCCCATTTTTAATACCGGAAATGAAAAGAGCGGGAAATTTCACATTCAAATATGTCCTTGACCATTTTTTTCATGTGACCTTTATGGTCAGCGGAGCACAGTGGGAAATTTCCTTGAATTAGGACAACATTCTTAATGGCTTACTCAACTTAAACCAAATTCGGTATAGGGGGTTTTTTGGGTCGCTGATCACGAATCTGAAATCAGATTTCAAAAATTAAAGATGGCGGATCCAATATGGCGGACAAGATTTTCGAAAATTGACGGATTCGTCCCAAATTTTGTATAAGTGGGTTTTTTGGGTCGCTGATCACGAATCTGAAATCAGATTTGAAAAATTCAAAATTTTCCAAATTTGGCACGAATCTGTCAATTTTAGAAAATCTCGTCCGCCATATTGGATTAGCCATCTTTAATTTGTGAAACCTGACTCCTGATTCGTGATCAGCGACCAAAAAAAAACCCCTATACCGTATTTGGTTTAAGTTGAATAAGCCATTAAGAATGTTGTCCTTCTAATTCAAGGAAATTTCCCACTGTGCTCCGCTGACCATAAAGGTCACATGAAAAAAATGGTTAAGGACATATTTGAATGTGAAATTACCCGCTCTTTTCATTTCCGGTATCAAAAATAGGGGTTTGTATTTAAAAAGATCAATTTGACCTTGATATGACCTTGAAAGTCATGGTCAATGTCAAATCGAATATGACCATTGGGTACCCAGGGAAAAATCCTAAAAGTTTTGCCTTAAACATTTTTCTCTAAAATGATTTCCCGATGAGATAATCAGCCGTACCGGGACTTTTTGAAGACCCTGTAGATGGAGCATCTATTGGGATCTGTCGAATGGCGACATGACCTCTGGCGGCGAAAAAACAAACTAGTTTTAGATAGTAGTTTTGGAGCTTAGCTTCACATTAGAATGCGAGAGTGCACATAATAATTTTTTTTCGCAAAATAACGTCAGAATTCTTAAAACTACGAGTGAAATCGAAAGGTAGACTTATTTGCTACGCTCCTGGCTGTCAAAGTCGTTTAAATAAAGACGACGTGTCTTTCCATTATTATTTTCCAAAGCCGGGCAAACGCTTCGTGTACACTCCAGATGCGTTTGGAAATTTAGAAAAAATCGATCAACTAAAAAAGTGGATGATAATGTTTAAAAAAATCAGTTACACCGCATGCCAAAGTGTGTTCGCATCATTTTTCGAGTGCTGATTATATTTCCGTTGCATATTCATGTACATGCTTAACTTAAATGTTTGCTCCAAAACAGTTATTCTTCAGATGTTCCAGTTTCCAAGATGTTTTAAAACACGCTCCCCTTCAAGGAAGTTCCTATTACCCGGTTTTGTATTCACCCACAGGCAAATTTCATTAATGTTAATCATATTTTACATAAAAAACTACTTTTAACCCATTGAAATACATTGAACCTACACTTTTAAAGCCACCATATTAATTTTAGCTCCGCCCATTCGACAGATCCCAATCGCAAAACATCAATAACGGCGACTCCTGTTTTCTATATGTGCTCAAAATATAAACAACATGTATCACGTGTTTTTGTATGGGACTCATGTATCATATACATACAGGGTGAGCCAAATGTATGAAAACGGTGGAATAACTTTCGAGGGAGACATTTTGAAGAAAAATATTTCAAACAAAACATTTAGGATTTTTCCCTGGCCATCCAATGGTGACCTTGAATCTGACCATGAACTCGACCTTGAAGGTCATTCCAAGGTCAAGGTCGCTTTCTTAAATGGGAACCCCTATTTTTTATGGCGGATTTGGAAGGAGCGGAAAATTTTACGTCCGAATATGACCTTTGACCTTGACCTTGGATTCAAGGTAAAGGTCAACGATCAAATAGGAAAGTTTTAGTTTTAGGTGGTACGGGTTTTTTTTTGGGTTGCTGATTACGATTCTGAAGATATATTTTGAAAATACTTCAATACAAGATGACGGATCCAAGATAGTGGCAAAATTTTGGAATATCCACCGATTTATTCAAAATTTTGTGCTCATGTCACCTTGCCTTAAGTGGCCGGTTGCTAACACCATAAAAAATGTAGGTTGCCATTTAAAAAAGATACCTTAAACTTGGAATGAACTTCAAGGTCGAGGTCAAGGTTAGATTCATGGTTACCATTAGATGGCCAGGGAAAAAACCTAAAACTTTCCTATTTGATCGTTGACCTTTACCTTGAATCCAAGGTCAAGGTCAAAGGTCATATTCGGACGTAAAATTTTCCGCTCCTTCCAAATCCGCCATAAAAAATAGGGGTTCCCATTTAAAAAAGCGACCTTGACCTTGGAATGACCTTCAAGGTCGAGTTCATGGTCAGATTCAAGGTCACCATTGGATGGCCAGGGAAAAATTCTAAATGTTTTGCTTGAGACATTTTTCTTCAAAAATGTCTCCCTCGAAAGTTATTCCACCGTTTCCATACATTTGGCTCACCCTGTATGATACGTATATTGTATATATCTGGAACATTTATTTCGTGGTATATGATTTATGAATTGCTTGTAAAGTGACAAATATCATAGGTGATTGCATGGTATGATTGATTGATAACTATGTTTCGGTGAATCGGCGTACCCTAGAAGAAAGCTCGTAACTTGGCATAATAGTTAAAAAACACGAAACTTAAAAGTATTAAAAGAATCGAAGAATGCATGTATGTACTCGTATTAGGTTTACCATATGAGTCTAAACCTACTCGCCAGAAAAGAAACTTCAATCACTATTATCTATTTCATTACTCACAAACTTTTAATCTACATCGAGATATAAGGTCTTTTTATAGATGAAAATATAATCTTTAAAAATGTATTATACAATTAAGAACCGGAAGCTCATATACGGAGAGAATTTTTTTATAAAAATGACCCTGCAAGTCATGGCAATTGTTAGATATCATGAAACTTTAGGGCAATATACCTATACGTTTTTTTCTAATTTATAAACTTTGTCCTGACGAAATACTAAAATGTGTGACACAAATTTTATGAAAATGCTTGGTAACATTCGAGAGATTTTAAAAATCGGAGAACGTATAATAGTATCTATATTGTGCAACAAGGGCTGAAAGTTGGCGATTGCCGACGCGCGAGTGTGAAGTTTGCTGCCCGAGCCAAGCGAGGGCTGCAATCACACCCGTCGGCGCCAACTGTGGTCCGTGTTGCACACGATACTTTTTATAACAAGTGCATGCAAGTGGTGCTTTTCATGCTAGTTTTCAGGGACGAAAGTGAACGAAAATTCACCCAAGGGACGAAAGTGAAGCAAGTATAAACTGCGCATGCGCGAGCTGAACTTTTCTATCCTAGCGTGCAATTTGCTATTTTCGTCCCGTAAAACTAGCATGAAAAGCACCACTTTCGATGCACGTGTTATAAAATGAATTTTTTTATAACACGTGCATCGAAAGTGGTGCTTTTCATGCTAGTTTAACGGGACGAAAATAGCAAATTGCACGCTAGGATAGAAAAGTTGAGCTCGCGCATGCGCAGTTTATACTTGCTTCACTTTCGTCCCTTGGGTGAATTTTCGTTCACTTTCGTCCCTAAAAACTAGCATGAAAAGCACCACTGGCATGCACTTGTTATAAAAAGTATCGTGTGCAACACGGACCAAAGTTGGCGCCGATGAGTGTGATTGCAGCCCTCGCTTCGCTCGGGCAGCAAACTTCACATTCGTCGGCAATCGCCAACTTTCAGCCCTTGTTGCACAATGTACTATTCTTTCATTTACGATAATAGAAAAAATGTGAACGAAACATGAAAACGTTAAATGTAGAGTGTCAAACTTTTGCCGTGTAGTACGTTACTTTTCGTTGATAAAAGTATTTCATGGAAACTATACGCTAAGATTAATTTAACGAACATTACCCTGCCCCAGGTAGAAATCTGTCCAGGTTGTGCAAGGTTGAACCTTGTTACAAGGTACGTTTTGCAAGGTTACGCTGCAAGGTTAAAACAGGGTTTCCGCAAGCCTGTCTGTTCCTTGCATAGCCGAAACTGACCACTGCCCTGTACCGTTAGCCTGTTTCAAGCTTGCAATAACAGAGAGATACCAGGTTCGCGCGACAAGGTGAAAACAAGGCGAAAACAAGGTTGTGCCGGCAGCTTAGCGAATCAGTGCCGCCTCTAGATGTTGAGACGTCTTCATGCTTAGTGCCCTTTTCTAGTGTCGGCGCCCCATGGCTAGTGCGCCTTCGTGCGTGGCACGAAATGGCCCCTCGTTAGACACGGCCCTGCGCTTAGCGAATAGATATCATAAAAATCCGCGGCGTGGCGTGCGTATCGCCTCAGCTGTCAGAGCCCTTAGATTGAGGTTAGCATCAGTTGCGATCAGTTCGGTTCACGCGTGTTTTTTTTGTTTAAGAAGCCGCCAGTGTTTAATGTTAACGTGCAAACGTTTCTTTAGTGCACATCGAGTGTAAACGTTTTTTTAGTGCACGTTGAGTGTAAACGTGGGTTATTTGTGTCCAGCTTCACTTTCTTAAACGTGTTCAAACAAATTTCAAAAGGATTCCTCTAGAAAAAAACGAATTGTTTAGATAACCATATATTAACCATAACGAATTTGCGTACTGCACCACGCAAATGGTTAAAAATCGCGTGGACACGAATGACCCACGTTTACACGGAATGGGTTAAAACATTCGGGGGCAAGATCTTCGGAATAAGGACCTACGAGCAGAAAATAAATATTATCCAGCTTCTCCTGCATAGAAGGGTAAGTATTAATAGCTAATTTCATGAAATTATTTGCAAAAAGCAGATAGATGAATAAGTTTCTTTATTATCGCATATGCTTGTCTTTCATACAGTTGCAGATCCAGCGTCATCAATGCAGCCAGAATGGAAAAATTGCCCGGAGGAGGTACGCGAGGTTCAGGAAGGCCAGATATTCCATCGACTCGGAGGCGAAGGAACATGGAAAGGAGACCGCAGGCATTGGTCAGTGTAGCAGCTCAGCTATCGAGTAAGTAACGTCCCTGAGATTAATAGTAGGCAGTATTATATCGAATTCGTATTCCTTATAAGGAGTATTATATCGAATTCGTATTTCAGATCAGAGGAAAGGGCATGAGACCTGGTGCCCCTCAGGCTACGTCATAGAACCATGCAGAGCAATCCAGTCATCACTGAAGATTTGACTCCACATCTCCCGAAGAAGTAATATTATCTTAAGAATCTATGAGATTTTAGACTAAATTGTTAGAATACATTTCCGTGCATTATATTTCGCTATACAAGAGAGGTATAGGTATTCAATTTCGATTGTTTAATATTATATGTGGTTAATTTAACTTAACTTTTATTAGGTAATAATCAGGCCAAAAAAGCAACAAAAATCACAACACGTCTGATGCTTCGATTCCTCTCCGAACCCTCTCCGGAGACACAATGGAGGATTCCTTTGAAGAAGAACCGAAACGTCAGACGTGCAGTGATTTTTGTTGTTTTTTGGCCTGATTATTACCTAATAAAAGTTAAGCTAAATTAATATTAAACTACAGGCGACAGAAGTAATATTATCTTAAGAATCTATGAGATTTTAGACTAAATTGTTAGAATACTTTTCCGTACATTATATTTCGCTGCACAAGAGAGGTATAGGTATTCAATTTCGATTGTTTAATAACATATGAGGTTAATTTAACTTAACTTTTATTGGGTAATAATCAGGCCAAAAAAGCAACAAAAATCACTACACGTCTGACGCTTCGATTCCTCTCCGAACCCTCTTCGGAGACGAAATGAAGGATTCGTTCGAAGAGGAACCCAAACGTCAGACGAGCAGTGATTTTTGTTGTTTTTTGGCCTGATTATTATCTAATAAAAGTTAAGTTAAATGAATCTCATATATTATTAAACAATCGAAATTGAATAAGTCACCCGTCAAATTGACGGGGTTCCGTAAACCTAGTGATAGTAAAGTAGGAATAATAAAATTTTACTTGTCTTTTATTATACATTATTTTTCTAAATTTGTAATGCTATCGTTATATATTGTAACCCAATTTTAATTATCAATAAAATATAAAAATTTAATTCTAACCTCAAATGTTCTTCATTACCGACAACGCAACCTTGTCCCAAGTACCATAGTCTACCTTGAAACAAGCTTGCATAGCATACTATCACAACATTGAAACGCGTAACGGATTTGCCTTGCATCAGCCTTGTTTTGCAACCTTGCTGCAAGGTTCTACCTTGCCGGCTAACCTTGTAACAAGCTTATTTCGGGGTACGATTTCTACCTGGGCTATATTACTAGAAAATTGGCAATGTGGACTATGGGATACATACTTTTGAAACTCTATTTTCTTTTAGATACAACTAATAAATTCTATATAAAATAGATTAGACGAATAACATATCATCAAATCACAGTTTGAAATTTAGGAAAAAAGTACCCAAAACTTACCTGTGGCGCGCACCAGGTGCTACAGATTGCATCCAGGTTTCTTTACTGACATGTAGTTAACAAGATTAATACTAAATGGAGCAACGAACTATTTGTGGGTTTACCTATTAAGCTATTTAAGTATCCTAGACTAGAAAATGTATGATATTAAGGATTTTTAGTATGTTTTGAGTTAAGAAAAGACAATGTATCTTATGAGATACACTGCCAAATTAAGGGTTATACCAAATTTTACTACTTTCGGAAGAGACTTAAACTGGTTATAACATCTCAAAGGATTTTTAAGAATTTTTTCAGAACTAGAAAATGCATAACTCACAAACGCCATGATAAAGAAATAAAAAACTAGAGACTTTTTATTCTGGGTTTTCTCAAACCTCTGATAGAGAGGAAAACCCTATGTTCATTAAAAAATTACGGACATAATGCAATTGATTTTATTGAAATCCGTTAAGAATTTACGCAGAAATTAATTATTCAAACGTAATTAATATTTTGAATTTATTCGGCATTGATGACGTCATATCAAGGCTCATAAAGATAATCGCAATTGCTATCGTTATTATAAACATTACCTTCATTAGCCTTGATATGGCGTCATCAATGCCGAATAAATTCAAAATATGAATTACTTTTTAATAATTAATTTCTCCGTAAATTCTTAACGGATTTCAATAAAATCAATTGCATTATGTCAGTAATTTTTTAATAAACATAGGGTTTTCTTCTGGGGTCAGAGGTTTGAGAACACTCGGTAGTGAGCACAACACGGAAAACAATCGCAAAGTAAATCCGAGGTGGTGAGGGTCAAATGCTTGTCGATCTACTTACCGTGGAACGCTTCATATACACATGTTTATATGCATATACATATGTATACTCGTATAAGGTATCTCATTGTAAATGATTATTATAACAAACCTATTATTAGATTTATAGAACTTTAACAGCTGAATATTACTGGTAGTATTACAGAGAATAGTTGATACTTTATATTAGTACATATAGTTATGGAGTATATCAAAGTGAACTCTTATCTCCCTCTTTCTTTGCTTTCAATTTATATTCACTTTTATAACTGAAGGAATGAAAAAACAAAATTATTATTATTAATTATAGACAGAGAGATTCGCATAAGTTTTCATTTGAAAAGGAATTGAAAGAAATATACAACAATCCATACTGCTTCATTTAATACAAAGTTTATTCTTCATCTTTCGAATTTATTGGATAAACCGCATATGAATCATTGTCTATATTAATGTAAATGCAAACGGCAATCAACGATTTAATAGAAACAGCTATGAAGTGATCTGCAATTTTACATTTATAGAGATCAGGAAGATTAACACTTCACCACTCGCTATTAGAGCGCGGCGCCGCTGTTTTTAGATTTTAAGTGATTTCGTATATTTTTCACTATTACAAAAATTTGAAAAAAATATGAATGCTTCCATTAAACATTGCGCAACTAAAAAAAAATGATAATTGTCCGAGCGAACGGAAAAGCGGCGCCAAGCTGCCCAGTGCGAGTAGCTCTCCGACAAACGCTCGAGATACAGTGTTGCCACGACGCACTTACATTGGTCTCCCGTTCAGTGCAAAGTAACCGGTAATGTGGCAACAGCGTGCTTAGTTTAGCACGGCGCGGGCGGCTCAGCGCTCGCCATGCGAGCACCTAAGGTCGTAGATTTCTAGCGAATGGTGATGGGTTAATAAATTTAAATTATTGTTCACTAAATATTGAATCTCTTCTTAAAGTTGAGGTTTACTAGTGAAAATAAATCTGAGTTTGCACTGTGATATAATCATGTTCTTGCAAAAACAAAGACGATTCTGTAATTTGTGGCTTGTGACCTTTTTGCATTAAAAATATTTAATAGTCACTGGGTGATTAAAATATTGTTTCAAGAGAATTGCAACCAAAATTTTGATACTATTCGTTAAGTGCTACCCTTCTAATCGTAGAATATATAACTATGTTCCTTTTATACCAAAATAAAATACCAAATATAAATATTATATATATTATTAAATATTATAAATAACAAAAATAGATATTTATTTTTATTATAAAAAAGTCATGTCACTTGGTTTTTAAATAAATGTTGCTTTTTCAGGTATGTACATTATTTTTTTAAATTAAAAATTCACTATCAAAAGCACTCCCTTAAACTGTGTTTCGTATTTTTATGTTTCCCCCATCGATTGGAGCGCCATCTACCCAAGATACAAAAAAATATTTCAGACAAAAGTTTCTTATTTTTTAACGCAAAACCCGAATCTGAAATAACAATTGGGGGTGTCCATTAAAAATTTTGAAGTTACCCCGCGAGTAAGAGGGGAGGGGGGTCGAGCTTGATATGGCTGGATAGAACTTTTAAAACTATTGAATACGTGTTTTTTTTATTTTTCTATGCGACGCATATTTTTCAAAATATTCGGCCGTCCCGGGACTTTTTTTACACCCTGTATATAAAAATCAATGTTTGTCTGTCTGTCTGTCTGTATGTCTCTCATGCCTTCCTAAACCGTTCATCCGATTGCGATGAAACTTTGGGGAACGATTGGACGCATGCCCGCGAAGGTTTCTGAGTTAGTAAATCTTACCCCCCACAAAAACAGATTCTCTGTAAAAAAAGGCGAAATGTTCCTTCAGTGCCCACAAAAATTGATACGTAAAATACTCTCCAAAAAAGATTTGAAATCAATTAGGATCGCCATGTTCAAGATTTATGTATACAAAGTAAAAGGCATCATTTCAAAGGAAAATTATTGTAAATCAAGTTACTAAAAAATTCGACTAAAAAAATGTATAAACAAATTTTCATAAAAAAGAACTTGCCGCGTTAAGTTTTCATATTTTGTCCACTATGCCGAATAATTGGTAGTGCTTGGACGGTGCTAGAGTGATTCATAAATTGCACTGCCGAAGTCAAATTCAGAGAAATTCAGAAGGCCCCCGCCTGATCGGTTTCCCGTGCGACATTCGGTATACTGGTGGTATCATATAAGTGTACGAATTTATTTAAAATCATAAATGCATAAACATCGAGTATAATTCTGTCTGAATTTTTTATTTTGAAGGAAAAAACGCGGCGTTCTTTTTTATTAAAAATTTTTTATAAATTTTTTAATCGAATTTTTTAGTAACTTGATTTACAATAATGTTCCTTTCAAATGATGCCTTTTACTTTTTATATATAAATCTTGAACATGGCGATCTTAATTGATTTCAAATATTTTTTGGAGAGTATTTTACGTAGGTATCAATTTTTGTTAGCACTGAATGAACATGCCGCCTTTTTTTACAGAGAATCTGTTTTTGTGGGGGGATTTCACAACTTATTTTGGAATTTATTCATGCGGAGGATACGTACATGTAGAAGAATAGCTTTTTATTACCACAAAATTAAAGTCTCACATTTTATACCGATACGAGCCAATTAATTATAACCACGTTACATTTGATTTATTCTCGTGATATTTTGAAAGGGATTTATAAACTAGAGAGAGCCCTTATATTTTTCACTTTACCTTAGTATTTTGGAGAAATAAAACATATACCGCTTTCGAATTTACAGGTCATCGGATTTTTCTTATATTTTGGTCGTCTACAGAAATCCATGAAGACGTTTTACCTTCAACTCTCTCTCTAAGTATACTCTTCCAATGACCATGACGAATTGTTTCATCACATGTAAAGATACCACTTATGACAGTATATATCGTCCTCTCCTGCAAAAAGTCACTAACTAACATATTTTGTAAAATTCACCTAACTGGACCTAGTAGCGCTTAATTTTATTAAATCTTTAAATGGTAAAACTCACTAAGTGCTAAATGCGTTGCAAGTGAGCATGCGAGCATCATAAAAAGTCATTAACCGAAATATAATACCGATATTATAGAGCAGAAACTACCTACTAAGTCAGTTGATGATAAATGTTAGTTAGTGACTTTTTGCAGGAAGGGGACGATATGTTGTTAGATATATTAACTCGAGACGTTGGAATAGTTTTAAGAAATCCTTTTGCATGCACCGCTGAAGTTTCGCCCTTACTCGTAAATAAATTTAATTTAATTATTACCACATCATTTACAGCTTCGATGCTGACCTTACGACTCATTTCAGTCCGAGTAGAACATTAATTGCAAATATCATCATAAACATGCCAATGCGAATAAAAATCATCTATTAACTGTTGCAGATCAAGTATTCCGTTGTGGTGGGGACCTGCGGGGTTGTGCGGGGAGTAGACCTGATTGGTCTATTCGCTAAGATGCGTATACGTTTCTTAGCGAGTAGACCAATCAGGACCCCCACCGCAACGGAATACTTGATCCTGATTGGTCTCTTCGCTGAGTTGCGTGCACGCAAAGATATGAGTGACTCGAGAAAGGCCCCCCTGATCTCCCGGTAGCTATCAAAATTGGGTGTTTCACATTTTTCAGAAACTGGCTTAAAATGAAGATTATCGTGTACATATATGATATTAATAAATTAAAAAATTTTGCTGTCAAGTTTTTATGAGAAAATTGAGTCTAAAATTCAAATGTGGAAATGACCCGCGAAATCGCGATTTGCCTGTAATGGTGGTTGTAACGTCACGATCTGTACAAATAAATAGCTGTCAAACGGAGTTACCTATGTTTTTGCGGTGTTTTTCTGTAATTGGGAAAGTTTGTTGCTTCTACAGCGTTTTTTGTGAAAGTGGCTGAAAATGCATGCACCACAAGTCCACAGGAAATCGTGTTTTGTGCCAAAATGCACGAATACTTCTGTGCGAACTCCAGACAAAGTGTTTGTGAATGTGCCGAGAGACTATGACATGAGACTATGACAGTTCGACTTCAGATACTACATAGAATGACGTAGAAACAACAAGCTTTCCGAATCACAGAAAAATACCTTAAAAACACAGGTAACTCCGTTTGACAGCTGGTTGTTTGTACAGATCATGACGTCACAGCCAATCAGAGCGCGTTTTGATTTTGCTCAGTTGCCAAGTTTCGCCGCAGCAGTTTTTACTTTAATTTATCGCAAATTTGTCTATTTTTGGATGTTTTTAAACAATGATACACGTGCAACACAAATTCTTTTCTTCACTCTATACTGCAATTACGCAACATTCGTAACTAGTGCACACACCCAATTCGGGAGATCGAAACATCTAACCTCGAAATCAAGTGTACAAGTGATAAGAAATAATTATTCGGGTTTCTTCGGTGAGTTCCCCCAAGTGTTTAAAGTAGTTACTCCATTATTGTAATCCAATTCCATTGTATCCCTTATTTTTCTGCCACGACTTTGATTGTTGATAGTGGATGGATCAGCCAATAAATTTGATTTTTATTCACTATCAACTATCAAAGTCGTGGCAGAAAAATAAGGGATTCAATGGAATTGGATTACAGTAATGTAGTAACTACTTTATTATTATTTTTTCTTTATCGATATAGTCCCTCTTTCGTATTATACTATTCCAAGTTCGAATTTATATACCGACCTGTCAAACGTGAAGTGTACATGTACCTCACTTTTATCTCATTAAGTATTACTGCAGAACGAGTAGGTTATAGAAGATTTTCATGAAGACTCATGATTTCCTGACATGTCATCTCGTACAGGTGCAACCGAAGGGGACCTAGCTCGTGTCCTGTCCGTAAAAAGATGACTCGATGGACATCGGAGAATGTCAGACTTGTCACCGAGCGCCTATTACCCACGGTACATTTATTGTAACATGCGCTTTTCGTTTCAATTATTCCTGCTTTAAATAACTTTCACTTCTCTCTTTCAGAGTATTTACCTTGTACAAACTGTTCATCGTAGGGGGCAGCGATCAATGATTGTGACTAATCGTAGACAAATTATTCCTGCGATGATGTTCCAGTTGCAAAGTATACACTAGCAAGTCAGCTTACAGCATCCGATGTTTAGTATCAACTTTACCTCTTTTGAAACACCTATCACCCGAGCATAATCACGATTACATTAACGTTAATCGCAGAATAGACCGTGAGCTCGGGCACATTATCGCAGTAGTAGTTCGGTACACCGAATTGCCTTTTAGTTTTAATAGACGAACTTGTCTACGACGAGTCGCTATTATCGATCGCTGCCTCCTACCACGAACAGTTCATAAAAGGTTATTAGCTTGAAAGAAGTAAAAGTTATTTAACGCTGGAATAGTTGAAACGAGAAGCGCGTATTGCAATTAATGGACCGTGGTAATAGGCGCTCGGTGACAAGTCTGACATTCTCCCATGTCCATCGAGTCATCTTTTTACGGACAGGACACGAGCTAGATCCGCTTCGGTTGCACCTGTACGAGATGACATGTCAGAAAATCATGATCCTTCATGAAAATCTTCTAACCAACTCGTTCTGCAGTAATACTTAGGGCCGGTTTTATCAACACGGTATAAACGCGGTATAGCGCTATACTGAAAATAACCAGCAATAAGTCTTATGGTTATTCTCAGTATAGCGCTATACCGCGTTTATTCCTGTTGGTAAAACCGGCCCTTAATGAAATAAAAGTGAGGTTCATGTACACTTCACGTTTGACAGGTCGGTATATAAATTCGAACTTGGGGTAGTATAATACGAAAGAGGAAATATATCGATAAAGAAAAAATAATAATAAAGCAGTTACTACATTACTGTAAACCAATTGCATTGTATCCCTTATTTTTCTGCCACGACTTTGATAGTTGATAGTGAATAAAAATCAAATTTATTAGCTGATCCATCCACTATCAACAATCAAAGTCGTGGCAGAAGAATAAGGGATACAATGGAATTGGATTACAATAATGGAGTAACTACTTTATTATTATTATTATTTTATTTATATATTCCCTCTTTCGTATTATACTATCACAAGTTCCAATTTATATACCGACCTGTCAAACGCGTGAAGTGTACATATACCTCACTTTTATTTCATCTCTTCTTCGCCTCTAGTATAATCATTTAAACCCCACAAAACACGTTTTTGCAAGTAACTTTTCTGTAACATTCCTGCGATATTTTGCAATATTCGTGAATACTACCGTATGTTAGAAATATATATTTCTCGATAAATACGCGAATGTTGCAAAATATCATAGAAACATTTCGGAATCATTACATCGAAAGATCTCATCGATAAGGTACAGCTTGATAAGATTGTACTTATCAGGGCTGAATTATATGGGGTTTTTATAATTGTTTTAGGAAGTCTCAGAAGAATACAGGTGCAGCATAATATAGATCTGTGCTAGAAAGAATAAAGAATAACCTTCGACGAGCATTCGGGCTGTGGCAACAGAGGTTTGAATCAGCAAGACCATGGTAGGGAGGATATTGAAGGATGGACGCATGTCCATGCACTCGAGGCAGCAGATCTAACTCGCGGAATGAACCAATGCAGCTGGTTCTTGGAACAACAAGTGGAGGATCCCTCGTTCGAAAGAAACCCCCTCGGGTTCGCACATGATTTGGAGTCCTTCTGGGTGGAATTGAATAGCAGCACGTTTATTTCTGTAACAAATTATAAATAACAAAATTATATCCAGCATTTCACTATTTAAAATATAGTACGAAGGAGGAAATATATCAATAGAGAAAAAATAATGTTAAAGTAATTACTTGATTATTGTGGTCCAATTCAATTGCATCTAGTATTCTTCTGCCACGGCTTTGATGGAGAAGAAACATCTAATTTATTTGTTAATCCATCGATTCGCCCCATGCTCGCATGACGCTGGAAACAAAAAATAGAATTACCCCAAAAAGATATTTGTCCTTCCATCGAAAGTGAGGTTAAAGCTGTCAGATGGCAATTAAACTTATCTGGTGGCAATTCTTCTGAGATACTGCCGTCTCCTTTCCTGCTCTTCATGCACAGGCGACCAGAGAAGCATAGCACTGCATCCGTTCACTATCTCGATATTCGAAAAAATACAAACGATTATTAAACTATACGAAGCGTCTGTCACATTCACCACTATTGAGATTCATAATTCCGATTACACTGAATTTTTACTTTTTATTAACACGCGCGTCCGAGGATCGAAATAAATGCGAGGGAAATCGTTTCGCGAATGGAAATATTTTATTAGCTTTGTGAAAACCGTAACCAAACATTCAAGGAATATATTCTCTCACAAACTCTCACATACATTGCATGGCGTATGCGTGTACCCGCATCTGTGTAGATATTTCCGATCATGGCCGACTATCGCCGAAGGTAGGCGGAATTAGAGTGAGGCACACCCAAAAATGTACACGTTTTTACTCCAAATAAAAAAATAAAAAACATTGTCTATTCGCTGGCTTTAAGATAAATTAATAGAAGAAATATACTTTCCAGTTTAAATTAAATACATGTGTTTTCTTTACCGTAGCATGGCTCCCTACCAATAGATATCTGCTAAAAATTCATCAAATGACGGCCAAAATCAATCCAGAATCTACCCGTGCGAAGCCGAGGCGGGTTGCTAGTTATTATTTATAAATTATAATTTGTAAGTATTAAATATCATGCAAGACTTCGATAAATGTGGCGATAAAATTCTATAGGCATAATTTATACAAAGGAAACTATCATTTTCAAATAGTACAAATTAATAAATAAGAGTCAAACGAGTCAAACAAAGTCAAATTAATGCATATAGATTTGGATCTAAATGCCCTATATACAATACATCAAAGGATCACCATTAGGTTCAAATGAGGGTTACGCGCCATCGCTCTATGGCGATGTGGCGATCCGTCACGCTGTGGCGGCCTGACGCTATATGGCGCCGACCCTCTCGGCCCTCGACTCACGGCTTCCGACCCACGGCTTTCGGCTCTCGGTAGTGGTACGACAACAGGCAGTCACTATAATAAGAGAACGTAACTGTCCATCTTTCACAGAGGACCACAGAGCGTCTAAGGCGTTCCGGGACGAAACGCTCCGCCACGAGATGACGACATCACTTTTCGCCACATTGGTGAACCCGACGTGATCCAGCGACGAAGATCCAGCATCCTTCAGCACGCCGGCCACACACACACACACACACATACAGAGAGAGAGAGAGAGAGAGACGATCTTCACACACGCTGCACGAACATCGGCGGAGTTCCAGCCTTCGGCAATCCCTCGGTATATGTCCACAGGCCGACTCCGGGACGAAACGCCTCCACCACGGGATGGCGACATCACTCTTTTTTTCGCCACAGCTCGAGGTGCATGAGGTCCAGATGAGAGCTATGAAAACCTAAGTTGAACCTAAACTTGCGGAAAGTGGAACTATTCACCTAGTTTAGGTTCAAATTAGGTTTTCATTGTACAGACATCCGGATCTTGAAAACCGAATTTCAACCTCGAGATCCTCAGTGAGGATCCAGAGCTTCAAATTAGAATTTGAATTTCGACTCGGGCTGTTAGGTAAATATGTTACAAAAATTATGTTAGAAACCCGAGGGTTTAAAGGTCTCGTACACAGCAGAAAGTTCAAACCGTTACTTTTATTTTCTTGTTAGTTTTCTCCCGAGTGCCGCTCAGTTACATTATCTTGTTCCCACGTAGGGACAAGGTCCAGATGAAACATTGAAGTCGGAACTGCATCCCGGAACTACGAGTCTACACACCTAAATCGCTATCACTCGCTTCGTTTAGTTCTCTTTTGTTCAATGCCGAGGAAAGTTTTGACCCCGTTTCGTAACGCGCTTCGGTACACCATCGACTATACAAGCCCTACATACCCAGTTCCTCATAGATAGCATATATGTAGGTTCCCGCGTGCGAAGGCGGCAAATTGATTAGTGGCGCGCATTTCCTGGAACGAATCACAGCTCGATGGACGATCTCTATTGGTGCGTGGGTAGATCACTTCGAGATTAGCTTGCCTATCGATCGCCGGCGTTCTATTTCGTTTCATCATTTGTTTACACTCAACGGAGTTCGTACGAGGCGTGTAACACACGAGAAATGTTACTTTCGCAAGTGTCCGCCTCCATTGCCTGGTTCCATCTTTTTCGTTGAATTTTTCTGTATAAAGGAGTTTTTTACTAAGATTTCGGAATTGGGCATGGTTTAACGTTATCGATACTTACTACATTGTGCAATGGGATTAGGAAAGAGTCAATGGCGGCAGTAATAATCGATTGTAATTAGCCCGGCACAAGCAGATGGAATAGTAAATATTACTCATAATCTCACCATTGACTATTAAGGACGGGTAACCATTTGAGATACTCCATCTATTGGATACGCGATTCAAACTTGTGTAACGGGGGACACGTGCAGCGATATTACAGTTTGTAGCCATTCATAGCCGTAGACAGATACACTCCAAAAAAGATTAGAAATCAATTAGGATCGCCATGTTCAAGATTTATATATAAAAAATAAAAGGCATCATTTGAAAGGAAAATTATTGTAAATCTAAAGATACTAAAAAATTCAACGACAAAAAATTCATAAACAAATTTTCATAAAAAAGAACTTGCCGCGTTTAAGTTTTTATATTTTTTCCACTAGGTATATACTGGTGGTATCATACAAGAGAGTGTATGAATTTATTTAAAATCATAAGTACATAAACATCGAATATAATTTTCTATCTGTCTGAATTTTTTATTTTGAAGGAAAAAACGCGGCAAGTTCTTTTTCAGGAAAATTTTTGGCAGGAAAATTGGAGAGTATTTTGGCACTGAATGAACATACAGCCTTTTTTTTTACAGAGAATCTATTTTTGTGACAAGATTTCACTTCTTTTTGGAATTTATTCATGAGGAGAATATGTACATGTAGGAGAATAGCTTTTTATTGCCACAAAATTAAAGTCTCACATTTTATACCGATAGGAGTTAATTAATTATAATCACATTACTTTTGATATATTCTCGTGATATTTTGAAATGATTTTATAATTAATGTTTTAATAATATTAATATTTTCCCCAGAAAAATTCGTTCGTGAAAGGATTTCTATAAATAACTGCCGTATGTCCGCGGGCAAACCGATCAAAGTCATACTTATGGCCGATACCTTGAAATTTGACTTCGGCAGTGTTTGCCGACTTTCGAGTCTTTGATCCCGATAGCTGTCAATTTGGGAGATCGAAGCGCCTAATCTCGAAATCGTGAATTTGTGAATAAATGGTGGGTAATTTGTAGATGTGAAAAAATAATCATTCTTCGACGAAATCCCCAAAAGTTTAAAAACCGGACTGTCAAAGACTTCATGAAAATCTCCTGACCTACTCGTTGTGTAGTAACCCTTAAATTTTAAGTTCTAAAAATTACTTACCATTGTTCACAAATTCACGACTTCTAGTTTAGGCGTTTCGATCTCCCGAATTGACAGCTATCGGGAAAACAAACGTTTCACACTTTTCGCTCTTAGGCCGGGTGTCCACCGAATCGGGCCGACCACAATCGGGCCGATCGCTAGGGACTTGGGTATATCTATACTAGCTGACCCGACGAACTTCGTACCGCCTCAGAATCATAAATTTTGTGTTAACTTAAAAACGAAATATATTTTAATTACATATAAATTAAATATTCTGTTCTGATCTGTTTGAAATACGAACGACGGTTAAATTATTTTGATAACTAGGGGGCTCCACCCCCTACTCGCTTCGCTCGTCAACTCCCGGACGTCGTCATCCTCGTCGTCACCAACATCATCGTCGTCGTCCTCGTCATCGCCGTCCTCGTCATCGCCGTCCTCGTCATCGCCGTCCTCGTCATCGCCGTCCTCGTTGCCGTCATCATCGTCATCGTCACCATCCTCGTCGTCGCCGTCCTCGTCGTCGTCGTCATCGCCGTCCTCGTCCCCGACGTCCTCGTCGTCGTCGTCCTCGTCATCGCCGTTCTCGTCGTCATCGCCGTCCTCGCCGTCGTCGTCATCGTCGTCGTCGCCGTCCACGTCGTCGTCATTGTCCTCGTCATCGCAGTTCTCGTCGTCGTCGTCCTTATCCTCGTCGTCGTCGTTGTTCTCATCGTCGCCGTCCTCGTCGTCGTTGTTCTTGTCGTCACCGCCCTCGTTGTCGCCGTCCTCGACGTCGTAGTCCTCGTCGTCCTCATCCTTGTCCTCCTCCTCCTCCTTCTCCTCCAACAACCGTCCGTGCTTCGCGCATCCGTTTCGAAGTCGCCGGGGTTTATGGCGACACGGTTTTGTCCACGCAATTATTCGAAAACTATTTTAAATAATAGAGAGATGTTCATACAGAAATACTAAAATCGCGATTAAAAAATTTTAGGGTGTGGGTAGGAGGGTCCAAATTTGTGGTTATAGATATTTTTAATTCCAAATCAAACAAAAAATAAGTAAAAAATTTTCTGAATAGGAACACTCTAATCACCTCTAGCGGTATGAAATATATTTTTTGTCACTCAGTGTCAAATACTCGGTTTCATGAGCGTCCTCGACGCATGTTAAATCATCCTTCACACACCAATTCGTGAAAAGTTGCGCAGTGCGTGAAATAACCTGTGCAGTGCGTGAAATCTTCAACCTCGTATTTGACACTTAGTGACAAAAAATAGAATTCGTTATTCGGTTGTTTCGCGCCGTTCTAACGAGTGTGATTGCCGTACTCGCTTCGCTCGTGCGGCAAACTTCACACTCGTTAAAAACAGCGCTTCACGCCCTAATAACGAAAATAACTATTACAACCTATTCCCATACCTACCAAATAAACAAAAAATTTCATAAAAATCGGTCGAGCCGTTTCGTAGGAGTGCGACCACAAACACCGTGATAGGAGATTTATATATACAGGGTGTTCGGAAAAAACACCGACACAGAAATAGGGGTGATAGGTTACGTCATTACAACTATTTTGATATAAGGGACCTATACCCGCAAGCGCGCGCCCCCTTCTGGAGATATCAACTTTTCAAGTTTATAACGACCGAGGTTGATCAAAGTAGAATAATAAGAAACGTATCAAGATGGTAACGAATATTTAATTTTACGAGATACAAAAACAATGTACTACAGCAAATGCTCAAAATGACGGCCACCCATGTCCATGCAACATCGGAAACGATTCTGGATAGATGTGCCACTGCGCAAACTGCTTGCGGAAAGGATAACCGCTTGGCTCAAGTCCTTGTACTTTTCGAAGATGATACGGATACAAGGAGTTTTCATTTGTTTTTCAATTGTACAGGTAGACAAAAAACTCAATATTATTCTACTTTGATCAACCTCGGTCGTTATAAACTTGAAAAGTTGATATCTCCAGAAGGGGGCGCTTGCGGGTACAGGTCCCTTATATCAAAATACTTGTAATGACGTAACCTATCACCCCTATTTCTGTGTCGGTGTTTTTTCCGAACACCCTGTATAACAGTATATAGATGACTGATTCAAAAAAAAGCTTTTTCAATTAATTCTTTTGGCGGGCACTTAAAACGTTAGTATTTAATGTAACTTTGAATATGTCGCCGGGTGCACATTCTCACTCAATATTTATGATTCTCTCAATCGCTTTTTTCGATTTCCATTTGAATAACACGGTGAAATTGTTGAATTATTAGTTTAGTGCTAATTCCTCTTCCATGGTAAAAAAATTTTCCCGTGAAAAATTGGAAAAATTGAAAGTTTTAGGTGTCAGTGACGTAAAGAAATATTATTTTTAATTATTAAATAGAATTGAATGATAATTATGGGGGAATCAATTGCACAATTTATTCCCTCATAATTATCATTTAATTCTATTTAATAATTAAAAATATAATAATATTTCTTTACGTCAATTACACCTAAAACTCTCAATTTTTCTAATTTTTCACGGGGAAATTTTTTTACCGTAGAAGGAATTAGCACTAAACGATTCAACAATTTCACCGTGTTATTCAAATGGAAATCAGAAAAAGCGATTGAGACACTCCTAAATATTGAGTGAGAATGTGCACCCGGCGACATATTCAAAGTTACATTAAATACTAACGTTTTAAGTGAACGCCAAGAGAATTAATTAAAAAAGCTTTTTTTTTGAATCAGTCTAATCTATATGTACCCAAGCTGTATATGGAGGATTCCACGTCAACTTTAAATGCTGCCGACCTTTGAGTCACAGATTTTGTTGTAATTTTTTTTATGTAGTACTTTACCATTTATAATAAATTCTCAAATTTCTTTTTAATCCAACATTGCGTTCTTGTTCTATCATTTATTGAAATTTCCCATATTTTCTAATTTTGTGAAATTTATTCCCAATTTTCTTCTACTAGTACAAGATCCGAACTAGAGACGTTCTTCACCGATCTGCTTACCGGATGAAAAGTATTTTTTATCAAACATAATACGTCAATGAACATATCGCGTATGGGTAGGCTAATAAAATATGCTCAAGACTACACTTAAAACTATATAAACTGGTGAGCTGATATGAGCAATTTGCACCGATCTGCTTACCAATTAAACTATATATGAAAATAAAGATAATTTTATTGCAAACACGATGGTATAACCCTACCTGCAAAAAATCGGTCATGAATCACGGTTGTAAGAGGCTTTGAAATTTATCGGAGCTAGCCAAGATGCGCGTACTACAGGGAAATTTCCTATAGGACGCAACGTAGGAAGTGGGCGCGACGCGACGGTTAGATGAGAGAGAGTGCGTACATGCTGCTTCCTCGTATGCGATTGACAAAGATAACACTACTAAAATGCCGAGAAAAAGCGACTACGAGCGACTCGCTGTTTACATCCCTCAGTTTGCGGAAAAATGCGTGCTCCATTATTACATAAATGTAATGTAGTGTTATCTTTTTCAATCGTTATTTTTTTCAATCAATTACTGTTGGATCCCTGGTAAAATTATTTTCGTTCAAGATACAACTAACTTTGCATTTTTATTTTTGCCTGTCTGGAAGGGACAATTTATTACTTTATGGCTCTTTCTCGAAAGTACAGAAAAAGGGGAAAAACGTTCTTACCGGGTTTTCGAGTGAAAGTTTTTTCCGAACATGTGATAGACAGTCGAGGCGATAGCTCATGGGGTGGGTTTGTAACGCATTAAAAATATCTGAAGGTAAAGACGAAATTCTAGACCTTTCCTCTAAGTGAGATTTCATAAGTTGAAATGATAAATTGTTAAGAAAAATTCTTCTTGGAGTCTTTGCGTTGTTTAGGTTACTGTTATATAAAATCTGGGCACTCTCTCTCTCTCTCTCTTATTCCAGCAACATACAAGTTTTTGGAAGGCTATAATATTGTATTTGTTGTAATATTTTTATAATATTTGTAAAGATTGTTATTGTATTCATTGTTTTATGATAAAGTTTTTTTACACCTTCAATTTGTTAATGATTTTTTATCGCTCTCTAAAAAATGTAATTTTTCTGTTTGTTTGCTGTGGTATTTTTATAGAAGAGATAAAATTTATCGAATAATTATCACTAACATATTATTATTCTGTGATAGAAATATTAATATTTCCCCATCCATATATTTAATTGAAAATATTTGAAAAATCTTTCTCACATTTTAATATTTTATATTTAATTTAAAGTAATTAAAAGTTTACTGGCAGTACCTACTCCATCGTAGTCGCTTTTTCTCGGCATTTTAGTAGTGTTATCTTTGTCAATCGCGTACGAGGAAGCAGCATGTACGCACTCTCTCTCATCTAACCGTCGCCTCGCGCCCACTTCCTACGTTGCGTCCTATATAGCAAATTTCCCTGTAGTACGCGCATCGTGGCTAGCTCCGATAAATTTCAAAGCCTTACAACCGTGATTCATGACCGATTTTTTGCAGGTAGGGTTATACCATCGTGTTTGCTTTAGAAATGATATCAATTTTTGTCTACTATGTTCAGGTTATAGGTAAAGAGCATTTTTTAAGTACTGTGAATCCTCAAAGTATTTAAATGCAAAGAACTTTTTAACTGAACGATTCTTGTGTGCGAAAGCTGTTCCTCATACACTTCAAACACATTGTATTATTCCCACTGCTAATCACTCTGTAATTATGAAAAAATATTCTTTTTCTAACGATTATACAGTCTACAAAATAATTAAATAAAAAAATCATGACAAGATACTGACACTTTATTTTTAAAAGAATTCCTTTTTCTGATACTCAGTAATTGTGTAACACGTTGACTGTTCCCATAAGGAATTTTTTCCATCCCACGACGTCCAAAAATGAAATCACCATGCATACGGCAGTGGCAAATGAATTACATATGTCTCACACACACACATGGACGTACAGCGACGTTTCTGTATGAATCATATGTGACTCATGGGATGTGTTAATATAAAATGAACCAATGCTCATCCCAACTTCGTTTCGGGCTCAATATTTTCCTAATACACCAAGGAATTCATGGTTAAAATTTCGTTAAAAACAAAAATGGCGTATTTCAGATAATTAAATATTTGTAAAATAAACTTTTTTTTCTCATATTATTCGCTTGTTTATATAGAAATGATATAAATTCTTTTCTACTAAGTTCAGGTTATAAAGAGCATTTTTTGTATACCGTATTTCCGGCTCTGTACTGCCCCGATAGCCAAGTGTGACTTTCACCCAAGCGTCACGCGGTGGCACCACGTCTTGTTGGCACGGGAGCTTCACTCTGCCGCCACCGAGTGATTGTCACTGAGTGACGTTACTGTGCTGCCACTGAGTGATTGTCACTGAGTGACGTTACTGTGATACTACTATGACTTCATCTTTGAGAAAATTCAAATTGTTCAGTAAAAATTTTATTAGGCGTTGGAATTAATTCGTAGCGTTTTTTTAATGAAAAAATATTATCATGCCCAAACTTGTAAGACGTTTTCCTACTGTTGATAAGTCAACTTCCAGTGACGTACAATTAATTGTAAGAATTCTTTATAATAGTGTTTGACATGAGTCTTGATGGACTAATGCCTCCAAATCATTATCTTCAAATTTGTTCGGCTCCTTGTAATCCAAGTCGAAATCTTCAGCTTTAACCCTTTCGCTACGGGCCGATCTTTCGGCGCGCTACTCCCGCTGAACGAGCCGCTGCGCCGAAAGTGTACACTTGCGGAAGGCCTGCAATTGTCTGTTGTACGTTCAATACCGCGGCATCTTACGCATAGCGATTGTAATCGCCCGTAGAAAGGAAAAGGTGGAAAGATTATCACATAATGCAATTAGAAAGTATAATTCAATAATATAATTTCGTATGGAAGATTTCAAAGCACGGGTATCGAGCGTGAATCGTTGGGTAACTATAGTCACCGTTCGTACCTAGCGAGCGTCAGTCGTTGGGCGTCTATAGTCACCGTTCGTAGCGAAACGGGTTAAAACGTGCAAACCACTTCCGACGCATTTGCTCAGCTAGAGTATGTACACTTCCACTAAATACGATGAGCTTCAGCTGCACTTTTGTTCATATTAAAATAATGAAGCAAAACTTCCCGCAAGAACACTTTATTCGGCATAAATTTTGACATATTCAATAAATTATAGTGTTGTTATTTATGATTTGAAAAAAGGTTATGAACGGCAAATGACGTCCTATAATAGCTGTTTACGATTACATTACTGTCGGTAACAACGAAATACTGTACTACCTGCGTGCCATTTCTTGTAAGACGCTATACGAATTAATTCCAACACCTAATAATACAAAAATTCCATCGCGAACTTAACCCATTAACGCCCAAATTAATTTTTGGTGGATTTTCTTTACGAAAATTGCACGATTTGTTACTCAGAGGTTATGAGAAAATTTACAGAATTCGTCACCAAGCAAAGTTCAGTTACATTGGAAATGAGCATTGTTATTGTTTTCATATTTTCTCCTGGACTATAATCTTCTTCCTCAGTTACAGCGAAGTGTGGCACGGTACATGAGAAAACGAAGGAACTGTATAATTGACTAAAAAGAACAAAGTAGGTCATAAGTGTATTGACACGAAAAAATACATATAAGAAACACATATTATATTATACGTATAGAAACATAAACATACAATATGATATAAGGAAAAGGAATTTTTAGATTTCTAAAAGAAATGAAACCTGACTTTGCAGATACCCTCGTACTAACACTTTGAAACAGAATGAAACCCCTGAAAAGTAATAACATAATAAACACGTACCCTTGCATGAGAAAATACGAATATTTTGAAACAGAAATAAAACTGAAAATTTAACACTACATACACATCATCACCAATCATCTGTACGAATCAAAGTACCGCGAACATATTGCGATGACAAAGGTTGTTCATCATCTGAATCCTTGGACGTCTTAAATAGTTTACATTTTTGTGACATCGCCATTAAAAAGTCTTGACCGGAGTCGACTCGTGGAAATTCTAATGGCATATAAGCTATCGATTCCACTGTCATATCTAGAGAAATACCACTTCGAGTAATTTTAGAACTACGAATTTGCAAGAGCATCATTATGTGCATATAAGTTGGTTGGATCAATTGTTGCCACTCAACCATTTTCATTTCTCGACTGGTTTTCTCGAAGAGAAATAAGGGAGAATTAATGCAACTAGGTGTCTTGTGGCATTGTTATTAAAGACTTTAAATCCAAAAATGCCCGGATTATCTCCACCCGCAGAGGAACGAGAAGGCGCTTTGGCGGTTAACAATTTCTTGCTCAAATTTGCAAACATTTGTTTCGTGTTATCTAGAATACTGAACCGTTTACACGCTTCCACGAACACTGGAACACTTGCCAACACTTTAACATCCGTTACAAAACGTTCGACAAATTCTTGCACATTAATTGTCTACTCTCTTCGGTTCACTAGTGACTTACTGTGGACACTAGCAGTTGAACTCTATGCTTCGGCTCTAATTGATTAATATGTCTTATAATCGTGCGATGTAGAAAATCTTCCGAATGAGTAATTGTCAGACCGTACGCGTTAGTGACGAGAAACAATGTCAGTGTCTTTTAACATTGGAAATGTTTAAGGAATCGGTGTTCTGAGGTAGGAGTGCACGAAACTTCAAAATGTAACAAATGTTCGGTCGCGACCCCTGGGCGTTTGAGTGGGCGTGGGGAGCTGATCTTGGTGTCATTTTGTAGATTGTAATTTTCTCTGTCTAATGAAGGTAATTTCAAGGTTCTAATTGGAAGGGTATGGACACGGTGAGGAAAATAGAAGCCCGCGCGGGTGGTTTGACTCGTCCACTAGAGCGGCACGGCTCCCGTGTTTATATAAACTCGATATGTTTATTTCCGACGCGCGATAAGATTTCTCGCTCGGGCGTTATGACGCTAATTGTAAGTGTACCCGTACCTATACTACGAGGCTCGGCCTGCATTCTTATCCAGCGTAGTTAGTCTCAGCTTAGCATTCGCTTGGAATAGGTTCGTCCGCACGTCTGTCAAGCTGGCATAGCAACCTCAGCAGAATCAAAAATTTTTATATGGATAATTTGCCGCTAAATAGTCGCTAATTAGTTGTTATAAAAAAAATTTTGTCGCGTTTGCCGTTTTCGAAAAATTTGAGTTTTTGCCAGCTTGATGCCAAGATAGCAAAATTTTTTTCTTTTTTGGCAGAATTAAAAATGTTTATATGGATAATTTGCCGCTAAATAGTCGCTAATAAGTTGTTATAGAAAAAATTTTGTCGCGTTTGCCGTTTTCGACAAATTTGAGTTTTTGCCAGCTTGATGTCAAGATAGCAAAATTTTTTTCTTTTTTGGCAGAATTAAAAATTTTTATATGGATAATTTGCCGCTAAATAGTCGCTAATTAGTTGTTATAGAAAAAATTTTGTCGCGTTTGCTGTTTTCGAAAAATTTGAGTTTTTGCCAGCTTGATGTCAAGATATCAACATTTTTTCTTTTTTGGTTCCTAATTGTGAGCGTGACTTAGCTCAAAGACTATTTTATTTAATTAGTACAGCGAGACTATAAGGAAGATGCTCTCTTTATAACTGCTAAAGCCAGAATGAATCCTCGCACAGCGTCATCCAGGGCCCGGAGGGCCTGGTCTCGCTATCGCCATCATATAAACATCCTTCGAGCGAGGGGTGTCAGGAATACGTCGATGGCATTCCCATCGACTCGTACCCGTGCATCCCAGCTCCTCGAGATTCGTCTAAACATCCTTCAAGCGAGGGGTGTCCGGAATACGTCGACGGCATTTCCATCGACTCTTTCAAGAAATATTCCTCACACTCGGCCAGACTGACGACCACGTCGTCCTCGACGTTCCTTTAAACCTTTATTTTCTGTAACAGGGATCCAAAAATTGATCCGTTAATGGTGTACGACCTTTATGATTCAAGTGGTATCTCATTGACCCAAGGCATAATTGTCGGTACAGAGTGATCAGTTCCGTCCGCAATCATACTCAGCTCAATGCTAATACCGGAGAGGGTACGTATTTAGGATAAGAGAAGGAATCTTTTAGGATTTTAATACGGTCGCTAGCCTTGCCAGGGGCCACCTACCGGAGTGGGCAACCCGCCACTTCGATCCAGAGCTTGTCCTGACTCCCACTACTTGTCCTGGCCTCCGCTCAGAGCCCTATCTCGCATGGAGTTGACCAGTCCCCACGCGTAGCAACTCTGAACTCGGCCTAGTCCAGCCTCGCCAGTAACTCGTCCTAGTTCGCAATCCTGACCAGAGATTGTGACTCCCAGTTCACTAACTGCGGCCACTATCTTACCCGCGGGTAAGCATAGTCATTACAAGTCCAGCCTCGCCAGTAACTCGTCCTAGTTCACAATCCTGACCAGAGATTGTAACTCGGAGTTCCCTGACTGCGGCCACTATCTTATCACAAGGATAAGCATAGTCATTACTCACTCAGCTACTGCGTGGCATCGAATGTGACCCATCTCTTCATGCTGTCCACCGCAACGACGCTACGTTTGTTTGGCGACTTTTTCAAATCCCGAAGATCCTGCACCTCGTATCTGTCGTTCGGTAGTACCGCCGTCACCTTGAAGGGTCCTTTTGCCTTGGCTGCCAGTTTTCTGCTCTGCCCGGTTGCTACTGGATTGGCAGCGACCATGACTACGTCTCCGACCACGTATCGAGGAGGTTGGAACCTCCGTGCGTCGAATCTTCGTTTCTGCTCCTTTTGTTCTGCATCTATAGCTGCCTTTGCCGTTTCTCTCATGACCTGCAAGTCTACCTGATCGAGCATATTTTGGATGCCTGACAGTAATTTCGCGTCAGCCATACTACGTGGTTTATACCCAAAGAGAAGTTCGGATGGTGCTTTCCGGGTTGTTCTGTTTGCCGACGAGTTTATTGCACTTTGAACCTTCTTCACGTTTTCGTCCCAATCCTCTTCGTTCTGCCCGCCGCAGGTAGCTGTCAGTGAACTTAGAACGGTACGGTTGAGACGCTCACACTGCCCATTGGCACGTGGTGTGGCTACTGCATTGAGTATGTGTTTGATTCCATACTCCTCGCAGAATGTTTTGAATGAGTGTGAAGTAAACGCGGGCCCTCTGTCGGTTATTATGCGTTCGGGTGCTCCGAATATTGCGATTACTTGACAAAGTGCTTTTAATACTCCCCTCACGGATGTGTTTTTAACCGGTTCAAGAATACAAAACTTGGTAAGTCCATCAACAATGGTTAGTATTTCTGTATTTTTATTTTTGCTACGAATAAATGGCCCAACGTGGTCAAGATGAATGGTGTGGAATGGACTTGCGACCTTTTCTATGGGATATAACACGCCGGGTTTTTTCCCAGCCTTTTGTTTGTAATACAAACAATTTAAACAAGCATTAATGTATTTTGAAACGAATTGTCTCATTTTCTTAAACCAGTAATTCTCTTGTATTTTCTCTAGCGTTTTCTCTAAAGCAAAATGACCTTGCTCGTCATGACACAGTTTCACCACATTGAATCTCGACATTTGTGGTACGACCCATTTCTTACCCGCTTCGGTTTTCCGAAATATAACCCCTCCTTTTAGAGCGTATTTGTCGAATTATTGTTTCGTTCTTGCGTTCCTCTCTCCTGCCTCTAAAATTTTCCGAATTACTTCTAGCTTGAGGTCTTGCAATTGAGCTACTTTGATCCATTCTTTTTCGGTTATGTTGACCGCGCAACACTCCACAGGGTTCCTACTTAGGTAGTCTACGTGATTCATTTTGCTCCCCGGCCGGTAAATTACATCGAACTTAAAATTCTGCATGTATACCCACCAACGAGCTACTCGAGAAAGAATATCTTTTTTTGCTACTGTGGCTCTAACTGCATTGCAATCTGTTACTACAGTGAATTGAATTCCCAATAAATAAGTTCTGAATGCCTTAAACGCTGTAAATATCGCTAAAGTTTCCAGATCATAGGAGTGATATTTCTGCTCCTCAGGGGTTGTTTTGCGACTGTAATAAGCAACTACCCGATTCTGTTTATCGTATTTTTGAATTAAAATTGCACCTAAGCCAATTGCACTGGCGTCCGTGTGTAGCTCTGTTTCTAATTCTGGATCGTAGATTGCTAAGATTGGACGATTGACTAATATTATTTTAATATCTCTTACGGCTTCCGATTCTTTTGAACCCCAAACCCACGGGGTATCTTTTCGTAAGAGGTTCGTTAGGGGGGCGGTTTTGCGCGCGAAATCTTGAATGTACCTTCGGAAGTAACCTGCCAACCCTAAGAACTGTCTGACTCGCTTAACGTTCCGCGGTTCCGGTGCTTTTAATACCGCTTCTATTTTGTGAGAACCCGGCTTTACACCTTTGCCCGATACTTCACGACCTAAATAGTCAATGCTGCTTTGGAAAAATTTACATTTAGCTAAATTTAGAGTTAATCCTTCCGTTATAAGAATTTCTAAGACTCTCTCTAATAGCACAAATCCTTCTTCTTTGTTCTCGGTTGGAAGTAAGGTATCATCAAGGTATACCTGTGCACAACCCTTTAAAACCTTACTCATTGTCTTTTGAAATATTGCCGGGGCGTTTACTAAACCAAACGGCATCCGTAAGAATTCCCAGTGATCATCTGGCGTGCTAAAGGCTGTTTTCTCTATTGAATCAGGATGCATCGGAATTTGGTAAAACGCGGACTTCAAATCTAGTGCCGTAAAGACGCGTTTTCCGCAAAGTTGATCTATTAAGTCATCAATGATCGGTAGAGGGTATTGTATGCGCTTGGTAATTCTATTAAGATCGCGATAATCTATGGCCATACGTAGTTCACCGTTTTTCTTACGTACAAGCACAATTAGGCTACTGTATGGTGATGTGCTCTCTCGAATAATACCATTTTCCTCTAAATCGGTTACTATTTTTGCGACTTCTCCTCGATCTTTAAGAGATAAGCGACGAGGTGGTTGAAATACTGGTGTATCGGATTCTACTTCGATTCTCATTTCTGCCGAGCTTACTCGGCCTAACTCTCTAGTATTGAATGACGTAGCTTTGCGATACCGATTTAGTAATTTTAACAGTCGTTCCGTATCTTCAGGGTTAAGTCCTTCGCAATAAATATCTCCCTTTTCGATAGGTTTTACCTGACCTGCATCTATCATGTTAACATCAAGACTATCTGTTAATTTTGTTGGTTCGTTGTAAGTAAATGTTACCCCATAAGCATTTGATATTGCTCGAGTGCCTGCTTTACGTAACACATTACGACTAATTAATATTTCTTTAGATAACTGATCATCCGGCACGATAAAAACTTTAATTTTGAACGGAATTTCATCGATACGAATTTTAATCTTTGAATATGCAAGTGGAACGACTATAGAATGATTGAATCCCGACAAGGTTTTGTTTGTTTCTTTAAACTGTAATTTGAGGTGACGTGCAATGGTCTCTCTTATAATGGAGCAGTCACTCCCTAAATCAATGGTGCACATACTTTCTTCTGTGTCTAATACGCATTTCTTAAGTGGTTTATTTACTAACTTTGATGCAACTTCTAACACTTGAGGGGAGGTTGCTACGCCATCGGTTAGTCATGCGACCCTTTCAGTCCTCTCTGTATTCCCCTTATTCTTTCTTTTGTAACAGTCCTTTTCGAGATGACCCGGGAATTTACAGTGTGAACATTTAAGTTTACTTTTCTCGCCTTTGTCTGCTACCGCTTTCTCTTTCCCCCAAGAACCACCCGCCTGAAACTCTTGCCTGTTTTCCTTAATCCATTTACTTTCTAAATCCGGACATTTGGCTCTAATATGACCCCTCTTCCCACAGTTATAGCAAGCATCAGGATCTGAGAAATTTTTGGGTCTGATTTTAGACCTATCGGGGCCCGTAAAGTGTTTCCTATCATTCCCGTCTTTCGCGTTTTTTGTTTCTTTACTTTTCTCTACTGTAAGCGACTCTAAACAGCTGTTTAACTCCGCGAGAGTTCTTTTTTTTTGATGTCGTTAAGTTCATCCGTATCTGATCATCGTGGATTCCAAAAACTACGAAATCGATAATTTTTTCTTCCGGAATGTCCAAATTTAGTCGATTGATTCTTTTAATTTTTTCAAAGCAATATGCTTGTAGATTTTGGCCCGGTATACTTTTATACGATCCCGCGTCCTCGTAGATTTTCCCGAAATTCTCTTCCGCCGAGAATTGTCTGGTAACGGCTACGACAAACGCCTCCCACGTTAAAGGGGAATCTCTGAGACAGTCGTACCATTTTTTGGCGATTCCTTGTAGTTTAAGCGTTGACAAATATAATTTGTAAATGTCGTCCCACCCGTACAACACCCCCAATCTATTTATCTTTTCAATCCATTCCACAGCCGATAAATCTTTCTTTCCGGGGTTGAATTCCGGTAAAATTTTTTCATTTATAAATCGATTTGATCTATGTGAGTTTTTCTGCACAATTTGTGACAGCACCTCTGTCAATCTCGCAAAATCGGACTCACCCCTCAATGTAGAACTGTTTTCTACGCTTTTGCCTCGTCTCTCTGATGTATCACGTCGGTCCCTGCTGGGGTGACGATGTCCATGCGAAGGAAACCGCGATCGGTGGTGTCTTCTGCGTTCTCGAGGCGAATCATCGTCTCTAGAACGACGTGTATACTTCTGCTGCTTGCCACCTCGAGCCTCCTTGGATCGACTGCGGTGACCACTGTAGGACCTCTTGGTCCGCTTGTATCGATCGCGTCTGCCTCCATCTCTTGACATTCCGTAGATCGATGATCGCTGCCTCGGGGACGACATACCGTCCTGCACTACTCTTATGGTTTTTAAACAATTAGTTCGGATCTACACTTGGCACGTGATATCCCACTTCTGAATTCTGTGAGCGTGACTTAGCTCAAAGACTATTTTATTTAATTAGTACAGCGAGACTATAAGGAAGATGCTCTCTTTATAACTGCTAAAGCCAGAATGAATCCTCGCACAGCGTCATCCAGGGCCCGGAGGGCCTGGTCTCGCTATCGCCATCATATAAACATCCTTCGAGCGAGGGGTGTCAGGAATACGTCGATGGCATTCCCATCGACTCGTACCCGTGCATCCCAGCTCCTCGAGATTCGTCTAAACATCCTTCAAGCGAGGGGTGTCCGGAATACGTCGACGGCATTTCCACCGACTCTTTCAAGAAATATTCCTCACATAATTATAAAAAACGCATTAATCACACTTTATAATTAGTTACAAATTAGTTAATGCATGAATCAACTCTGACATCATGTTCGAAGCCACACCACAGTTCAGTGTTTCAGTCGCTCTGTCGCGATGAAGTTTATCGCGATCTAGATAACTTTGCTGCAAAGAACTAATTCCAATCGCTCGGGACAAAATATTTAATGAATATATTGGCACCAAAAACTAAATGAATTGTATATTGATAAGATAACGGCAAGGAAGTAATGTTTTTAATGGACATATAATAATTTATCAATACGAGAATCTACAGATCCATCAATATTACTACCTATCAAATGCAATTGAACCATCTGACATTAATACATCTTTCGAACGTGTTAGCACGACCTCGAAGATTTTGTCACGAGGTACAGTTGGTGGACGACCACGTCCTAGCAGTCCACGTCCACGAACTAGCAGATTAATATTCTAACCTAACCTAACCTAACCTAACCTAAACATATAACATACAGTATACGCGATTAATGAATTTTCTGTAAATTTTCTTATTAATTTATGCAGTAACTAATTTGTAACTAATTATAAAGCGTGATTAATGCATTTTTTATAATTAGGAACCAAAATAGAAAAAATTTTGCTATCTTGACATCAAGCTCGCAAAAACTTAAATTTTTTGAAAGCGGCAAATGCGACAAAATTTTTTCTATAACAATTAATTAGCGACTATTTAGTGACAAATTATCCATATAAAAATTTTTTATTTGACATCAACTCTAACTGCCGACTCGAGTTCTACCGTATTAAATGACTCGAGTACCGACCAAGCCTACCCGAAGATAACTTTCAAACTCAGCAGAATTAAAAATTTTTATATGGATAATTTGCCGCTAAATAGTCACTAATTAGTTGTTATAGAAAAAATTTTGTCGCGTTTGCCGTTTTCGAAAAATTTGAGTTTTTGCCAGCTTGATGTCAAGATAGCAAAATTTTTTCTTTTTTGGTTCCTAATTATAAAAAATGCATAAATCACGCTTTATAATTAGTTACAAATTAGTTACTGCATAAATTAATAAGAAAATTTACAGAAAAGTCATTAATCGCGTATACTGTATGTTATATGTTTAGGTTAGGTTAGGTTAGGTTAGAATATTAATCTGCTAGTTCATAAACTATTTATCAATTAAAGTTTCAATTTTAAACTTCTTATCGAGTGCGTAAATCTGTTTCACCAGCAGCGCGAATACAGTTTCAAGTGTTTGGTATGGTGAAGATTGCGTTGTAAACGGCGACTCCAAAATATATGAGAACTTAAACTATAGTAGAAATTCAATCAATTTGCAATTTTTCATCAAGAGTAGTAATATAATAGTAGTATAATATTGTATATTGTTGTTAATTTATTATATTATTGATAATGGTTGGACGTGGTCGTCCACCAACTGTACCTCGTGACAAAATCTTCGAGGTCGTGCTAACACGTTCGAAAGATGTATTAATGTCAGATGGTTCAATTGCATTTGATAGGTAGTAATATTGATGGATCTGTAGATTCTCGTATTGATAAATTATTATATGTCCATTAAAAACATTACTTCCTTGCCGTTATCTTATCAATATACAATTCATTTAGTTTTTGGTGCCAATATATTCATTAAATATTTTGTCCCGAGCGATTGGAATTAGTTCTTTGCAGCAAAGTTATCTAGATCGCGATAAATTTCATCGCGACAGAGCGACTGAAACACTGAACTGTGGTGTGGCTTCGAACATGATGTCAGAGTTGATTCATGCAGTATCTAATTTGTAACTAATTATAAAGTGTGATTAATGCGTTTTTTATCATTAGGAACCAAAAAAGAAAAAATGTTGATATCTTGACATCAAGCTGGCAAAAACTCAAATTTTTCGAAAACAGCAAACGCGACAAAATTTTTTCTATAACAACTTATTAGCGACTATTTAGCGGCAAATTATCCATATAAAAATGTTTAATTCTGCCAAAAAAGAAAAAAATTTTGCTATCTTGACATCAAGCTGGCAAAAACTCAAATTTTTCGAAAACGGCAAACGCGACAAAATTTTTTCTATAACAACTAATTAGCGACTATTTAGCAGCAAATTATCCATATAAAAATGTTTGATTCTGCTGAGGTTGCTATGCCAGCTTGACAGATGTTCGTCCGCGCGAAAAGGTAAAATCGGCTCGAGTTACTGGTTCGCGCGCGCGAAATGTCCTCGAGTACAAAGGGAATCAAATCTGTAGTAAATATAACTGTTTTAATCGTATATAGTAATTTTAATGGATAAATTTGTATGATGAAAACTTAGTAACAAAGTTTACTATACAATCTTTTCACAGTGTCCATTAGATTTTCGCGATATTCGCAAAATCATCTCGAGTTGCTGATTCACACGTGCGAAAAAGACCTCGAGGGCAAAGGGTTAACTCTACAATTTTGAGAACGACGATTCAAGATTTATGTGCAAAAATATTGATTTTTTGACATCTTCAACACCCTATATTTCGGAATATAAGCGTTTCCCGACACATCTTTATATAAGTTTTTTTTTATTAAAACATTTCAAGGAATTAAACCCTGAAGTTACGAACCGCAATTGGGAAACACCCTATATACCGCCCATCTGATGGCGAGACTGACCCTAGATTAATGAGGTATGCATATAGATCGTGATAATACTGAGCGGTTAGGATTGATATTTAGAATTCTAACTATCGTTTGTCGAAACAATGATAGCACTTAGTCATAGTGGCAGTTTAGAAAGATTTTCACAACAAAAGAGTAAAATTCGTTCAGAATGTATTGCGTCTGAAGAATATTTAGCGACTTGTAACAAAAGACAGTCGCGGGCTCATGGAATTTTTCCGCGCTTTAATGCAAATGGGTTAAGAGTTACGAATCGACCTTCCGAATTCCGTCTATCGTGCGACGGAATACTAGATTTCGTATGGCACGTGTCACTCCTGTAGGCTTCTCATGGTGTCGAAGTGGCGTGGCGGTGGCGCGAGTCACCACGCCAGTGCTACGTCACGCTGTGACGTCACCTCTATCTGAATAGCCTCATTGGGACCGTGCATGACGATTGCTACGCCACCAGATGGCAATAATTAGAATTTTTGGAAGAAAATTTTATAAGTGTTCATATGGGAGAAATTATTAAGTATTGAAATATAAATTATATGGAAAAATAATTAATATCAGTATGCGTACATCGAATAACGTATGTTGCATTAAAAATTATCGAAGTGCCGGGAATCATGAAAAACCGTCTATTGGACAAATTTAATTTTACAAGTTTCCCACTGCTAGTGTTCATCGGGTATGAAAGCGTGATAAACGAATGTCATAAGCGTTTGAGACTGTGGTCTGAGCTACAACCTTTGAGGTTATGGTTGCTTTTTGTGTTTCGCGATTATTTATCTCTTCAACATTGAATACATGACCTGAGTGAAACAGTTTTTTACCTTTATCTTTATTTTGGCCTTCAGTGGGGGGTATTTTGTATTGGCAAAAAATCCGTGCCTTATTATTTTTAACATTTTTAACTTTTCTTATTCTACACCCCCCGACTCGGATTCTGTCGCTGGGGAATTTTCAAGAGGAAGTTTAGCAGAGTCGTGTTTAGATGACCGATACGGGAGACGACGCGGGAGATATGGCTGACAGGATTGCGGGGTATGGAATGATGAGGTTAAATTTTGTGAATTCGTTGTATAAAAATGAATTTTCGTAAAAAGTTGTTATTGTAAAGTAGTGATAACTAAACTAAAAACATTAGATTACTTTTTCTCTACCGAATTCACAAAACAACTTCATCATTCCATACCCCGCAATCCTGTCAGCCATATCTCCCGCGTCGTCTCCCGTATCGGTCATCTACACGCAACTCTGCTAAACTTCCTCTTGAAAATTCCCCAGCGACAGAATCCGAGTCGGGGGGTGTATGTTCCCCGTGTTAAAAAGTATCCCTTAATTTCTTATAATCGCTAGATGTAGCGCAAGCATCAACGCTACAACTCCCTCTATAGTTTTTACACAGTCCCTATAGGCTAATGTAGGCCATACGCGCTACGGTCTACCGTATGGTCTGCCTGCGCAGGTCTGCCGTAGCGTGTATGGGACGGTTCGGAGGTCTTCAGTTTCACCGTACGATCGCGCTAGAAAAAGAACTGATTTTCGATTTTGCTCCGGTCGCCTGTGCAGGTCTGCCACCGCTCCCCATATACGCTCCGGTCTGCCTGCACAGGTCTGCCACCGTACGGTGAACCATACGGTAGACCGTAGCGTCTGTGGCCGGCATAACATGCAGGTGGGCCATGCCCGTACCACGCTAATCCCACGCCATGACCACGCACCCGTTCTGTGTGAATCGGGCCTAACGATTCTTCGCGGTGCGGAAACGAATATCTCCCGGGTGTGTGTTGTGTCGTGTGTGTATTGAGGCCACGTTAAAATTTTTAAAAAGACCCGTTGCTAAAACCCATTTCTGCCAGTTTGTGTACAAAAAGACACCGACATTGTTTCTCGTCACTAACGCGTACGGTCTGACAATTACTCATTCGGAAGATTTTCTACATCGCACGATTATAAGACATATTAATCAATTAGAGCCGAAGCATAGAGTTCAACTGCTAGTGTCCACAGTAAGTCACTAGTGAACCGAAGAGAGTAGACAATTAATGCAAGAATTTGTCGAACGTTTTGTAACGGATGTTAAAGTGTTGGCAAGTGTTCCAGTGTTCGTGGAAGCGTGTAAACGGTTCAGTATTCTAGATAACACGAAACAAATGTTTGCAAATTTGAGCAAGAAATTTTTAACCGCCAAAGCGCCTTCTCGTTCCTCTGCGGGTGAAGATAGTCCGGGCATTTTTGGATTTAAAGTCTTTAATAACAATGCCACAAGACACCTAGTTGCATTAATTCTCCCTTATTTCTCTTCGAGAAAACCAGTCGAGAAATGAAAATGGTTAAGTGGCAACAATTGATCCAACCAACTTATATGCACACAATGATGCTCTTGCAAATTCGTGGTTTAAAAATTACTCGAAGTGGTATTTCTCTAGATATGACAGTGGAATCGATAGCTTATATGCCATTAGAATTTCCACGAGTCGACTCCGGTCAAGACTTTTTAATGGCGATGTCACAAAAATGTAAACTATTTAAGACGTCCAAGGATTCAGATGATGAACAACCTTTGTCATCGCAATATGTTCGCGGTACTTTGATTCGTACAAATGATTGGTGATGATGTATGTAGTGTTAAATTTTCAGTTTTATTTCTGTTTCAAAATATTCGTATTTTCTCATGCAAGGGTACGTGTTTATTATGTTATTACTTTTCAGGGTTTTCATTCTGTTTCAGTGTTATTATTATTATTATTATAGTAATGGGCCCTCCCTGGGGAAACGATAAGTAGATTAAAGCCCTTTTTATCTCCCATTCATTGTTTTAGTGGACCTCTCACCGCCAAGGGAGATCAAGATCTTTAATCAAGCTCCTGATCTCCCCGACAGTGATCTGTTCACATTCCTCTTCTCTAAGGAAGTTCCTTCCCGTGATCCTCCTTCTTCACCTCCCAATCCTTGGGCAATCACCGATAATATGCCCAGGCGTCTCTTCGGCCTCTCCGCATAACCTGCAGTCTACCTCGACCGATTGGCCCAGTATGTTCATATGTCTACGAAGCCTACAGTCTCCCGTTTATATGGACACCATAGTCCTCATTGACATTTTGTCTAGCTTCATCAATTCATCTGTACGCTTCCTGCTCCATTCTTAGATAAATATCTTGAATTGTCTCATACCTTCCGCCGCCTTCCAGTCCTGGTTCATTCTTTCAATGGTCCATTCCTTGATACAGCGTTTAACAGCCTGTCTTGGCATTCCGACCTCCGTGCCCGGAAGGTAGAGTGACTCTTCGGCTCCTCTCCTCGCGAGCTCATCATCCTTCTCATTTCCTGGTATCCCCGAATGACCCGGGACCCACAATAATCTCACCTTATTGTCTGCGGCTAGTTCATCTAATGATTTCCTATACCTCTCGACAATCTCTGTTCTCATACTCAGATTTTCAAGAGCCTTCAGGGCAGCCTGACTATCTGAACAGATCACAATACGCTTATACCATACCCCTTCCTGCACCACATCCTGTACACAGACGTGTATGGCCATTAGCTCCGCCTGAAAGACAGTGCAGTGTTCCTCCAATCTGAAACTACATTCCTTCTTGGAGTTCTGCTTATGAAAACCGGATCCCACCGCTTCGTTAATTTTTTATCCGTCCGTGAACCAGATCTGATCAGCTCTTCCCAGGAGTCGTTTTTCATCCTTCCACTGAGCCCTCTCTGGATATTCCACTCCGTATTTACGGTTGTACCTATGCTTGCATCGGATATAATCCTGCAAGCCATTTGTTCCTGGTATCCTGTCCTCCAGCAGAGTAAGGATCTTCGAGTGTCCCACTCCAGATCCCCTCCACTCCCCGTTCAGTTTTACCCTGTACGCCGCGAGCATGGCCGACCCTTCCACCTCGATCCTCACTGGGGGGAGCCCAACAAGCATCCCCAGAGCCGAGATCGGCGTCGTCCCCATTGCTCCCGTAATAGCTCTGAGGGTCGTTTCAAAGTGTTAGTACGAGGGTATCTGCAAAGTCAGGTTTCATTTCTTTCAGAAATCTAAAAATTCCTTTTTCTTATATCATACTGTATGTTCATGTTTTTATACATATAATATAATATGGGTTTCTTATATCTAGGATGCCCGGGAAAAAGAGTATAAGTCAAAATCGCCTACCAAAACACTTCTACAATTTTCTTCTACTTTCCTAGAGATATTTGTGTGCTACATGCATTTAACGGTTCTTATGAGAAGTGTTATTTTCATTTTATACATTTTTTCAACAGTTTGTGTTTCAATATAAACAAATAAAGGTGTTTTCTGAGCAATACCATTTTTGGACTTGTACTCTTTTTCCCGAGCATCCTAGATATGTATTTTTTCGTTTCAATACACTTATGACCTACTTTGTTGTTTTTAGTCAATTATACAGTTCCTTCGTTTTCTCATGTACCGTGCCACACTTCGCTGTAACTGAGAAAGAAGATTATAGTCCAGGAGAAAATATGAAAACAATAACTATGTTCCTTTTCAATGTATCTGAACTTTGCTTGGTGGCGAATTTTGTAAATTTTTGTACACAAATTGGCAGAAATGGATTGTAGCAACGGGTATTTTTGAAAATTTTAATGTGGCCTTAATACACACACGACACAACACACACCCGGGAGATATTCGTTTCAGCGCCGCGAAGAATCGTTAGGTCCGATTCACATAGAACGGGTGCGTGGTGATAGCGTGGGACTAGTGTGGTACGGGCATGTGCCACCTGCATGTTAGCCTATAGGGACCGTGCAAAAACTATAGAGGGAGTTGTAGCGTCGATGCTTGCGCTACATTTGGCGATTATAAGAAATTAAGGGATACTTTTTAACACGGGGAACATACACCCCACGACTCGGATTCTGTCGCTGGGGAATTTTCAAGAGGAAGTTTAGCAGAGTCGCGTGTAGATGACCGATACGGGAGACGACGCGGGAGATATGGCTGACAGGATTGCGGGGTATCAAATGATGAAGTTGTTTTGTGAATTCGGTAAAGAAAAAGTAATCTAATTTTCCTTCAGTTTAGTTACCACTACTTTACAACAATAACTTTTTACGAAAATTTATTTTTATACACCGAATTCACAAAATTTAATCTCATCATTCCATACCCCGCAATCCTGTCAGCCACATCTCCCGCGTCGTCTCCCGTATCGGGCATCTACACGCGACTCTGGTAAACTTCCTCTTGAATATTCCCCAGCGACAGAATTCGAGTCGGGAGGTCTAAGATAAGAAAAGTTAAAAATCTTAAAAATAATAAGGCACTAATTTTTTGTCAATACAAAATACCCCCACTGAAGGCCAAAATAAAGATGAAGGTGAAGAACTGTTTCACTCAGGTCATGTATTCAATGTTGAAGAGATAAATAATCCCGAAACACAAAAAGGAACCATAACCCCAAAGATTGTAGCTCAGACCACAGTCTCAAAGGCTTATGACATTCATTTATCACGCTTCCATGCCCGATGAACGCTAGCAGTGGGGAATTTGTAAAATTTAGTTTGTCCACTAGACGGTTTTTCATGATTCCCGGCACTTCGACAATTTTTAATGCAACACGTGATACGATGTACACCCGGGGACACGGCATCTGTCGCTGGTGACTTTGTTTAAACGTTATTTTTAAACGTACTAAGCAATAATTAATAATCCTCATGCTTTCATTAACGAGAGTAGACGCCACCGTAGCTAATGAGCGCATGAGAATTAATTATTCATTGGTTATAGTACGTTTAAAAATAACGTTTAAAAAAAGTCACCAGCGACAGATGCCGTGTCCCCGGGTGTACACCAGGGGACACGGAATCTGTCGCTGGTGACTTTTTTAAAATGTTATTTTTAAACCTACTAACCTATGATTAATAATCTTCATGCCTTCATTAACGAGAGTAGACGCCACCGTAGCTAATGAGGGCATGAGAATTAATTGTTCATTGGTTAGTACGTTTAAAAATAACATTTAGAAAAAGCCACCAACAACAGATTCCGTGTCCCCGGGTGTACGCATACTGATATTAATTATTTTTCCAAATAATTAATACTTCAATAATTGAAAATTTCTCCCATATGAACACTTGTAAAATTTTCTCACAAAAATTCTAATTATCGCCATCAGGTGGTGTCGCTTATATTCTGAAATATAGGGTGTTGAAGATGTCAAAAAATCAATATTCTTGCACATAAAGCTCGAATGGTCGTTCTCAAAATTTTGGAGTTAACTCTTTGCCCTCGAGGCCTTTTTCGCACGTGCGAATCAGCAACTCGAGATGATTTCGCGAATATCGCGAAAATCTAATGTACACTGTGGAAAGATTGTATAGTAAACTTTGTGTTACTAAGTTTTCATCATACAAATTTATCCATTAAAATTACTATATACGATTAAAACAGTTATACTTACTACAGATTTGATTCCCTTTGCACTCGAGGACATTTCGCGCGCGCGAACCAGCAACTCGAAGCGATTTTACCGATATTAGGAAAGCGTTTTCGCGCGGACAAACCTATTCCAAGCGAATGCTAAGCTGGACTTAAGGTCCAGATACAAATGCTAGTAAAAAAGCATGCTTATGAGCATGCTTAAAAGAAGCATGCTCTTTTAACTGCTACACTTGCTCGATATGAGCATGCTACTTTTAAGCGTGCTTCTAAATAAGCATGCTTAAAGCAAGCACTCGAATACACATGCTATTTACTAGAAGGCTGTCTGTAGTAGGCCGGCTGTAATTCGTGAAAAACTGCAACTGGCGAATATTTGTTATCGCGCTCAAAGATAAAAGAGGAAATATAATTTGTAATGTATGACACATTCTAAGAGACAGCGATTAAATTTTTATCACGGTCAAATTTGGAAGTAAAATTCCTTGATTCTGTTTATGATTTTCTAGAAATTTTTCAGTTTAGCGATTACTTCGTTCGCTCGATCAAAGTTAATTCATATACTGAGAAAAGAGTTTATTTGCAGTTAATAAATGTATAATTGATTACGGCGGAAAAAATATTTTGTTAGGCCAAGTAAATATAATATTAATTATTACAATGTCTCTTTCATTCAAACAAAAATAGAGTAATAGCTAATGAATATTTACTTGGCCCAAAGAAACATTTCTTTCGCCATAATCAAGTACTCTGAGGGAAGAGGTCTAGTTAAATACAAACCTATACAGGGTGATTCGAAATGGGCGCACTTCCTCTCGTAGAGAGATTCTTCGCAAACAACTGAACCGAAAGTTCCTGTACAAAATTGTTGTGCTCCGCCTAGTTTACAAGATAATCCAGTTCGAAAATATCCAATCCAAAGTCAGATTCAAGGGACAAGATTTTAGACGGCAGCGAAACTCGCAGTAGTTATTCCAGCGTGCCTCCTCTGCAGCCTAGAATTTTGAAATCAATCATCGGAGCGGCGGAAGGCACCCTAATATTCGAAAAGCACCACCTGAGTCGTAAAAAAATTCACCAAATTTGTGCGGAGCACAAAAATTTTGTACAGGAACTTTCGGTTCAGTTTTTTGCGAAGAATCTCTCTACGAGAGGAAGTGCGCCCATTTCGAATCACCCTGTATATAAGACAAAAATGTATTTGAGATAAATAGACATTTATTTACATCGAATAAAAGTCTATTTACATTCAATTAATATTTTGCATATCTTTTTAATCGAGTACGAACATAGTAGAACATTTATCTAATTCAAAATAGAGTCTTATTCAATGAGAATAAATTCCTTTTCATCTCAAATACATTTTTTATTAGGTTCAACTAGACACGACGGAACACGACTAGACGCGACGGATATGAGCATGCTTATTACCAAACACCGTCTACACTTGCTCATAAGCATTCCCCTTTTCACCCCCGCCTCAGGAAGCATGCTCGAAAATCAACCGTCGGTCGATTTGTGAGCATGCTTATTTTAAGCATGCTCGATACGAGCAAGACTTGGATATACATGCTACTAGGAGCACTTCCTCGAAAAAAGCATGCTTGCGTGCTCAAAACTAGCATGTGTATCTGGACCTTAAGGGGTTACCTACAGTCATAAAACTCGAAAAAAATCGATTTTTGAAAAATGTCATCAGGCGAAAGTATGGTTCTTTAACTATTCAATTCCAAAGTTTTAAGTCGATACGAGATTAGGAACCTATTTTTTTCGACCATCAAAGGGAACGATGCACTCCGTCGTGCGGCGGTCGCAATCGGCCCGCCAGATACTCTGTACCTAATTAGTCTATTATTCCCGTTAGCCTGCCGACCTATTTAAAAGGTGAAGTACGTATTATATATTATCCATCATTCAATCATTTTAAGAAATATTTTCGTACAATTAGAAATAGAAATGCCGTTGTATCAGTGGTTTACGAGTCGTGAACTGTTACGGACGCTACGTGTCAAACTTTGCTTTCCTGTATAAAATTGAGTATATAAACGATGAATCCACATAAAACAAGTCGACAGGCACGCGATAAAGGACAACAACGTAAAGATCGGCCGCGGAAAAGAAAACAAAGTTTTAATCCGCAAACAGCAGAAACCGAGGAAAGTGTATTCAGTGCGTCGGCGAAAAAACTGAAGAATCAAAAGGAAATGATTGTGGCGCAAGATGATTCGATCCAATATCGAATCATCAATTTTATAACTGTTTTTGCAGCAATATGTGAATTAGTAAAATGTCGACAGTGTAACGGAAATGTTAAATTTCAAACTGCTAGTACACGTGGACTTGGTTTTAAAATTACAGTGATTTATGATAACTGTCCGACTGTATCCATTCCGTCTTGCTCTTTTATTGGACACAGTTATGAAATCAATAGACGTTTTATATTCACAATGAGACTACTGGGACTTGGCTATGAAGGATGTGTAAAGTTTTGTGGTTTCATGGATATGCCAAAATGTTTTAATTATCCAACTTATAACCTTCTCATGAAGCGCATGTTAACATCGGTAAAGGCAGTGGCGGAAAAATTATTTCAGAGGGCAGCGAAAGAAGAAAGAGAAGAAACCGCTGAAGAGCAACGAAGTCCGAAAATGAAAATGAACTAACTGTCTCAGGTGATGGTACGTGGCAAAAGCGCGGCTTTACGTCTCTTTATGGTATTGCATCAATAATTGGCTATTATAATGGAAAAGTTCTCGATGTTCTCGTGAAAAGTTCATACTGCAAAATGTGCGAAGTTTGGAAGGACAACACAGATACAGCAGGTTACGAAGAGTATATGGAAACTCATAAAGACGAATGTTCAATCAATCATGAAGGTTCAGCGGGTAAAATGGAAGTCACAGCTATAACTGAAATGTTCCAACGTTCTGAAGAAAAGTACGCTGTTAAATACGTGAACTACATCGGTGATGGGGACTCCAAAACCTACTCAAATGTTCGCGGTGCTTATCCTTACGGTCCTGAAATAGTTATTACAAAAAGGAATGTATTGGGCACGTTCAAAAGAGAATGGGCACCCGATTACGTTCGTGTAAAAAAAATACACGTGGACTCGGCGGATGCGGTAAATTGACTGGCAAACTTATCGATAAATTGGCTGTTTATTATGGATTGGCAATTAGACGAAATTGCGATTCGGCTGAAAAAATGACAAATGCAATTTGGGCCACGTTTGACCATTATAACTACAAACACAACAAATGTCCAGTGGGACGCGACTCTTGGTGTTCTTGGCAGTGCGCGGCCGCTAATGGTGAAATGGATTCATTTGAGCACGATTATCAACGACTTCCCGATGAAGTGTCCAAAGCTATTAAACCAATTTACACAGATTTAAGTAAGAAAGAATTACTTGAACGCTGTGTGGGTGGTTTCACTCAAAAAAATAATGAGAGTTACAATCAGCTCATTTGGAAAATCTACCCTAAAATCCTTCCAGCCAGCTGTACTACCGTACAATTTTCTTCTTACATAACAGCTTGTTTATTTAATGAAGGTTTCTTCAGTATACTGATGATATTTGAGGAAATGGGTATATATTGTGGCCCAAATTTGCACGGTTTTGCTGTAGAGAAGGACGAAGACAGGATCTCCTTGGCCGAACAGTGCGCGCACGCCGCTACGCGGGAGGAAAGAATGCATCGAAGACAGAAGCGAATAACCACGCTAGAAGCTGCTATGGCTGCAGATAGGGATAAGAGGGATTACTTTATGGTCCTGGAATAGATGACTCGGTGTAAGTTTATTTTTATGAATGTTATGTACATTTAATGTCATTCCGAAACTTTAAACGCGTTTTTCTCGAAACGACATTTTTCAAATCGGTTGACAGGATTACAGACAAACTTCTCAACGGATTTTAATTAAATTTTGGAGAATTGTTGACGATAATATTGTCTCGTGATTGAACGTAGGATTTTAATTTCTGATCAAAATTACTATTTTTTTTCGCAGGTTAAAAGGGCTAAATTTTAGGCCAAATAACAGCTCTTTTCTTCACACGGTCGCCATTTTGTGTCGAATCACCATAAATTAATTTCCTACGTTCAATCACTAGTCCATTCAATGTAGAATAAAGCGCAATTTTGTTTGTTTGTTTCAGATAAACGGTTATCGAGAAATCGTGTCCACCGCGCATCCCTACCGCGAGAACGTGCTCCCGGCGACAGGCTATAACTCCGCCATTTTTTATTATTTATGTTCATAAAAATTCACGAAAAAAGTTTAAGAATAAAGTATTTGAATATACAAATAGTTGTTTCAATCTATCTCATACTTTCAGAGAAAAAAAATGTGAAAAATGAGGTCTGGAGCAAGCTCGTGACTGTAGGTAACCCCTTAACTACGCTGAATAAGAATGCAGGCTGAGCCTCGTCGTATAGGTACGAGTACACTTCGAGTGGACGCGTCATACCGCCCGAGCGAGAAATCTTATCGCCCGTCGGAAATAAACATAACGATTTATAGACGTTAGTGGACGATAATGTTTCACACCTTTTCTATTTTCCTCACCGTGTCCATACCCTTCCAGTTAGAATCTTGAAATTACCTTCATTAGATAGAGAAAATTGCAATCTATAAAATGACACCAAGATCAGCTCCCCATGCCCACTCAAACGCCCAGGGGTCGCGACCGAACATTTGTTACATTTTGAAGTTTCGTGCACTCCTACCTCAGAACACCGATTCCTTAAACATTTCCAATGTTAAAAAAATTCCGAATGGCCATCCTATAAATAAGACGCTGGGCGCTAATGGGTTAACTTTAACATGATTCTTGACGATTATTCTATAAATAATGAATGAATAATTATCATAATCGCTATTGTTTTGAAAAAGAAAATATCAAATTATTTAAAAAAATTTAACGAGAATCTTCGAGAGCAGTCACTGTCATGTCCGGTTTCTATATATGACTGGAGTCGACCAACATCACTTGAAGAGTCGGTGGCGCAATGGGGAGGTTCGGTAATTTTTTTTTTAATGAAAATCGATAGAGTTTGGGTCACAAAAACGTTAACCGAAGTTGTAGCGCAAAATATTAAGAGTTAATCGTGCTATAAATATTTAAAAATCATGAATTGACACGAGGCTAGAAAACGGGACCTCGACAAGAGGCTACGCTGCGTAACGTCAGTAGCCAGACACCCCGCCACAACGTCCAAACTATGCTCGCAACGAGTAGATTTACCGTAGAAAATGCAACAGCCAGCAGTACGTATGAAATAGTAGTGGCTTCAGCGCGGGTTTTAACGTCCACGAAATTACGATGCCAGTTAGAAAATGGTGTTTTGTACCAAATTGTGTGAATACGTCGACTAAAACGCCGCAAAAAATGTTTGTGACTGTTCCAATAGCACCGAAAAGACGTGCAAAGTGGTTTGCAGCAGCTCGGCGAGATGTAAAAGGGGTTTCACCAACATCGACCATCTACTGCTGTAAGGATCACTTCGACGTAAGTGTACTTATTATTCCGTTATAGTATGTCAATTATTTATTGATATTAATATACGTATCTAACAGTTGGAAAAAGATATGGAAAACTATATGGAGTATAAAATGAGCAGTGTCCGAGCCCGAATGAAACCTGATGTTGTACCACACAAGTTTCCATGCCAACCAGACAGACACGTAATCGTAAAAAATATACGAACATGCAGCGAAAAAAGAGCAAGACAGAAAGAAATCGCGGAATATTTGCAGTCAACAGCAGGACCTTCAACTGAAAGGTCTGGAACTGAAGAAATTAACGTAGTGCAGCTGCAGCGGGAAGAATTTTTGCCTGAAACTTCACCATCGAAAAATCAGCAAATTTTGTGTGATAAGGCGTGTCAAACAAAAGTGGCACATTTTAGAAGTAAAGCAGTTCAGACAACACAAAAATCAGCAACACACAACGGACGTTTCCTTATCTATCTATATATATAAAAATGAATGTGTGTGTCTGTCTGTCTGTCTGTCTGTCTGTCTGTATGTCTCGTATGCCTCCCTAAACCGTTCATCCGATTGCGATGAAATTTTGGGAAATGGTTGGACGCATGCCTGCGATGGTTTCTGAGTTAGTAAATCTTATACAGGGTGTTCAAAAAGTCCCGGTACGGCCGATTATCTCAGCGGGAAAACATTTTAGAGAAAAATGTTTAATACAAAACTTTAAGGATTTTCCCTTGGCTACCCAGTGGTCGTATTGGATTTGACCTTGACCGTGACCTTTAAGGTAATATCAAATGCCTTCCTAAACCGTTCATCCGATTGCGATGAAACTTTGGGGAATGGTTGGACGCATGCCCGCGAAGGTTTCTTATTGTTAGTAAATCTTATAAAAGGTGTTCAAAAAGTACCGGTACGGATGATTATTATGCCTTCCTAAACCGTTCATCCGATTGCGATGAAAAGTTGGGGAATGGTTGGACGCATGTCCGCGAAGGTTTCTGAGTTAGTAAATCTTATAAAAGGTGTTCAAAAAGTACTGGTACTGATTATTATTATGCCTTCCTAAACCGTTCATCCGATTGCGATGAAAAGTTGGGGAATGGTTGGACGCATGCCCGCAAAGGTTTTTGAGTTAGTAAATCTTATACAGGGTGTTCAAAAAGTACCGGTACGGATGATTATTATGCCTTCCTAAACCGTTCATCCGATTGCGATGAAAATTTGGGGAACAGTTGGACGCATATCCGCGAAGGTTTGAGTTAGTAAATCTTATACAGGGTGTTCAAAAAGTACAGGTACGGATGATTATTTGCCTTCCTAAACCGTTCATCCGATTGCGATGAAACTTTGGGGAATGGTTGGACGCATGCCCGCGAAGGTTTCTGAATTAGTAAATCTTATAAAAGGTGTTCAAAAAGTACCGGTACTGATGATTATTATGCCTTCCTAAACCGTTCATCCGATTGCGATGAAAAGTTGGGAAATGGTTGGACGCATGCCCGCGAAGGTTTCTGAGTTAGTAAATCTTATACAGGGTGTTCAGAAAGTACCGGTACGGATGATTATTATGCCTTCCTAAACCGTTCATCCGATTGCGATGAAAATTTGGGGAACAGTTGGACGCATATCCGCGAAGGTTTGTGAGTTAGTAAATCTTATACAGGGTGTTCAAAAAGTCGAACTATACTTGACCTACATTTGACCTCCGCTGACAATAAAGGTAACATGAAAAAAATGGTCAAGGACACATTTGAACGTGAAAAAAAATTAATTTGACCTCGATATAACATTGAAGGTCATGGTCAAGGTCAAATCCAATATGACCATTGCGTAGCCCAGGAAAAATATTAAAAGTTTTATATTAAAAATGTATTTAAACAATGGTGGACGGACAAAATCAATCCACAATCTACCCGTGCGAAGCCGGGACGGGCTGCTAGTCTCCTATAAAATTCAAATCTTCGCCATTTAAATTAACATCAGAGTCGCTAAAAAACGGTTGCGACTGGAAACTAAAGAAATAAACATTGTTAACAGCCCGACAGCAACAGAAACATCCGAATCTGATTTACATACAGATAGTTCGAGTAGCACTAAAAACAGCACCAGCGAAATTGATAAGTGTTCTGCAAAATCCGAACAGAAAGATATCAGGAGATTGTTTATTAATATTTTTAAAAGAAACCTAAGAATGTATACCGGCATTCCAGTAATTTATGCAGAATGGATTGAAATTTTGCACAGACAAACAAGTTTGCAAATATATTATAATACATATATATATATATATATAACACTATATAAAATTAAAACTAACGATTCATTTGCGAAAATTGGTCATTTGTTTGGCATATCAAAGACACGTGCAAGTGAAATTTTTACTACATCTGTTACAGTTTTGGAATCATTTATGGAAAAATTAATTTTCTGGCCGGCACAGAACAGTATTCGCAGAAATTTACCAATTCAGTTTAGAATGACGTTTTCTAAAGTACAGTCTATAATTGATTGCTTAGAGATTCAAATTCAAAAACCAACAAATGCTTTACAACAGTCTTTAACGTGGTCCGAATATAAAAAATGTAATACTGTCAAATATTTGATTTCATCCACTCCAGATGGTTTCATAAATTTTATTTCTTGTGGATACAGTGGTCGCATTAGCGATGCGATATTATTTGAAGATTGTGGTTTTTTGAATGTTCTTCCGAATCACAGCACAGTAATGGCAGACAGAGGCTTCAAACAAATCGAATCTCTTTTAAATAAGAAAGGATGTTCTTTAGTTAGACCACCAAGTGTTGCCGCCAATGACAAGATGTCTAAAGAAGATGTGTTATTAACAAAACGTATTGCTAGAGTGTTAGAATACATATAGAACGAGTGATTAAGCGTATTAGAGATTTTAAGCTTTTAGGTCCCCACGCAATTTTAGGGGCAGAAATTATTCAAAAACTTGACGGTGCGATTAAAATTGCTTGCGCGATAATAAATATGCAACAACCTATAATCAAACAATAAATTTACAATGTATAATTATTGTACATGAAATTATATTTATAGACTATAAACTAAATATATATACATTAATTAAATAACAATATTTCTAGATTATAAACTAAACTTAGCAATGCATATCAAATAACATAAAATAATTCTACACTTAGGGTTTACAGGTGCGGTACAGTTCAGGAAACATATTGTTTTTCCAAAAGTTCACGGTACAATCCATAAGATGCTCGGTAAAGTCAACATCGTATTCAACAAAGACTGTTGTAAAGTTCTTAGAAGTTTCGAAATCAGGATGAGCTACGCAGAATACACCCTTTGTACGATTGCTCGCCAACATTTGTAAATTTATCTGTGCTAGATATTTTTTATGTATTTCTTCGTTTGTTTTAATATAATTTAAAAATATTTTCTCTGACATGGGACATTTTATTTCAATTACTGCATCATCTGTAATACCATCCGGTGAAGCTCCTAAGATACCAACATTTTTTTAAATAGTAAAACTACATTTTTTTTATGGGCGTATTCAAAACGTTTTCTAACGCCTTCAAAACCAGATTTTCTAAACTCAAGCCTCTTTTCATGGCTACAGAAGTAAATTTTTTGGAGACATCCATTATTTGATTCACTAAACTACCTGACACTGTTTTACAAACACTTGCTTCGTATAATTTAGATGCTGTAATACGCCCATAACGTAGTTCATACCAGAGAGAATTTTCGCTTTGAGTGTGGCTTAAGGAAGCAGCATTTTCTATATTTTCTCCTGTTAAATTTTTACAACAAAATGCTATGAAACTGTCTGGACTATGATCTTGAACATTTGCAACAAATTCTGCCATCAAGTGATGGATTGACAATGTTTTTGGACCGGTTGGTACAGTACTGTGATTTGAAAATGGGCAAATGTAATTGTTTTTTTATCATAGTAACTGTTTCATTAAAAAAGTTGCCGGTATTGGGTAACTGGATACGAGGCTTTTTCAGCGGTTTTCCAATGAACTCCGTTTTTAAAAATTTCAAGGTCGTACCAACTTGAGCTAATAGTGGTTTTTTCCAGTAACATGACACTGCAGTTGGAGCTGGTTCTTCTGAATGCCTGTGTAGCCACATCAGAAAGGCAACTGAGTGCTTGCATCCTCCGGCCGAAGCAGCGCAATCTATAGAGTCAACGTTTCCTATAATTTTATCCTTTTCATTCACAACACACATAACTGAGTAAGGTTTCGCCCGCACTTTATGTTCTGGACAAATACGTCCTTGCACAGTACACAAATCGCCGTCTCTCTTTACTTGCACATAACCTACTGCTGAATCTCCGTAATCCTCTCTTCCCGATCTACAAATTATTTCGTATTACGTATTAAAACATTTTACAACACAATATAAATAATATAATATTTCAATATATATAATATTTCAATGTTAGGTATGTGATAACAAGTGTTGATTCAATAATTAATTTGTATCACAATTAACGTTCTATGTATTGATACTTACCGCAGTACTTTTACACTAATGCTCTGAGGTTGATTTAAATTTGCATTATTTGAAAGAAACTGGTACACCATTTGTACATCCACAACAGGTAAATTTCGCGAGTCGGCTTTCTGATAGCCAGGCAGCATTGTGATGAGTGGTGGTAGGTAATATCTTTAAACACTGAGAACTCTAAAAATTACATACACTTCGTTGTCGCTGTCTCGGAACTAACTATTTCTTATTTGGTAGACGCTGCAAAGCCCTTTTAGAAGAGACAGAGTGACCAGAAATCACTCTGTACCAAGCTACACACCAGATGCTCATCTGGGCCGCTAGGCCCGCCGGGTTTTTTCCGGTTGTAAGTTATTGGAAACTTTTTAGCGAGGGTAGAGCTATAAATCTGTACCCTCTCTCTCTTACCTTTCCTTTGCGATAATAAATCATATTCTTAAACTTAGGATTATAAATATCTAACATCGAGCAGTTTTTGCTTATTTCAATACTCTCATTCAAGAAGTAATCGATTAAATTAATGTAGAAGTTTTCTTATCTATTATATATAATTTGCTTTTGGGGAACATAACAATAGTCCAACATTTGTTGCTACGGATTAAGGAAGAACCCCAAAAGAAGACCTTAAACAGACCAAGTAATCATTATCATTCAATCTTAAATCTATGCTGATACATACATAGTTTGTAGATACAAATTACTCTTATATTCTAATAAGGTTACATAAAAATTGATAGTATCGTGATTAAATTTATAAAAAATTAATGTTCAACAGTAATCTTCATCATATGATACGTTAGGCAAATCTTTAATACGTGCACTTCGTCGAAGTTTCTTTACCTCAAAATCTTTTGAGGAATTTACGTCAATCTTATTGTTTTTATCAACTTCATCTGCCTCAACAATAAGCCTTTCCTCAAATAGAAGCTTAGACCTTTTCCCTTCTGACCACCGCTGATTCACCCCCGAAACATTTGCCGATCTAAGAGAGCCAGATAGTTAAATCACGTTCGCGCTATATGCCTGCACTGCTCCCCAGGAGAAGGCGGAGCTTGTGTCTGGCAAGTGACGTCAAACTGATAAGAAAACGTTCTCGTCCCTAACGTTATCGCCGGAATTACAATGTGCAATTTGAAGTAGTAAATTTTATTTTCTTTTTTAAATTCTTTCACGTACATGGTTACTTACACATGCACAATAGTTTCCATAGAGAAATAACATAAAATATTTTTGGTCCGAACCTCCCTATTGGTAGAATGCGAAAACATTTCCCAGTCTCGAAGCATCTCGCATAGGATATCCTAAAAAGCGCAGGTTCGAATCCCGGTGGGGCACGAAAAAAAAGCGACACCTCTAGGCGGGTAAAGTCACTGTGTGCGTTCTCTTTTTGCAAAATCTACATACCGACAATAATTTTAAAAGCGCACCGCGTGACTTTACAGTGCTGTTGTAGTGACGATCGCTGTGCAGTCATAGTAATCTCACTCGCCGTTTCCACTCCGTGTCGCCACTGTGACGCGTCCGCGGGGGCACGCACGATAAGTTCACTGTGATATTTCCTAAATCCATCGCGTGACTGCAGAGTGCGCTCCTAGTGACGAAACTTGGCTATCGGGGTAGCCAATTCTAACTACACAGGCCAACGTCAGTTTAGTTACAGAACGGAGAACCACTGTTACCTACTAATTTTGGGTCGCTGATTACGGAAATGATAACCGTTTTACTCGATTAGCTCGTAATTTGGCATTATGCGTAGTTACCATTTTCACCATATTTTTAAGGGTTGACTTGAGTATTTATCAAAATAACCAATTCGGCAATGGTTATTTAAATGAGAAAAATATTAACCCTCCGTTAGTCGCGCATGTATCAAATTGATACATGGCTTTGCTTTACGCAGATTTCTTAGAAATGCAAAAACTTACGATATTGAAATTCTTAGTAGTTGTCTGCAGATGTGTTTCAAACAACTTCGTGGAATTACAAGCCCCGCCCATCAGCGACAGAGCCTCTAGCTACCTAAAAGGGACGAGTGGTGGTAGCCCGCGAGTCGAAATTTTGGTTCTCCCTTGGTGCTCCGTCCTTCTCTAGTCGGCAGTATTGGTTCTCCCTTGGTGCTCCGTAATTCTCCAGTCGATAATATTGGTTCTCCCTTGGTTCTCTGTACTTCTCCTTAATACTCTATAACGACTCTTTTGCTTCTCTACCCGAGTCGAAATCCGACTTAGAAAATTTTCGACTGTGGCGCCTGATGGACTTAGAAAATTTTCGATTGTCGCACCCGATGGACAGAAAATTTTCGACTGGCACGCTCATTAGCTATAGGTACATTAATTACCTATATATTTGTGGTAGACAGTAATACAAAATAAACAGCCACAGATATACAATACATGAACTAAAATTTCATATTTTTAATGTAAAAAAATTACAATGAATTACAATTTATTCTAATTCTTTATCATTAGTTGGCATTGATACATATTACTGGCAATTGATCGTAACATGAAAACATGGAGCTTGTATTAGATTTTGCGGTACCTAAGGTAAAAGCACCAGTGGCCGGACGGTTAAGATCAGTATCCGGACACCCATGAAAATATATGTAGCAGATTTGATTGAGTGTTCTTACTAGATGGAATTTGTCATGGGCGTTCCCAATTTATTAGATTCTTTCTCAGTAATTGATTCTTTTTACCACATTTAATAGTCAGTGTTATACATAAAAATGTCCGGATATTGGGACGTGTCCGGCCACTGGTGCTTTTTCCTTACTTGTGAAAGAGCTCTGTAAGCAGCAACGGAATATATTTAGGGACTTAGAAAAATTTCGGTCTCCTGCATAGGTATAGGTAGAGACTTGAACATTTATTTGTGAATAAATGGGCAAGAATTGTAATTTGTTCAATTATTAAATCAATAAATTATTTGATTTCGAGTTTCCAGAGTATGTTGAGCAAGTTATAAATTATACTGTTTATTAAAAAGCACAGATTATTATAGTAAATCAGGACTTGTGGTTGCAGGAGGTTGAATGGTGAGAACATGCGTTGGAAGTTGTCAGACGAAAAATTGTAATAAGTGCGATCAACAGAGAGTGCAAGAGTAGTATAGGGTATAGATAGAAAGCTGAGAGAAAGAGTTAAAGGATAGATTATAAGGGTTTGTTGGGAAAGGGAGGGTAACGATAGGAAATTAGGAAAAGCGAGGAAAAGTCAAAAGTGAGGTTAAGTGAAGCGGTGAGGAGGAAGATAAGCAAGAGAGAAAGAGCGTGGAAAGGGCAGAGTCGGTAAGGTAGGTAAGCTTTAGACCTGTGGCGGAAAAGGAAGGTTCGGTGGTCTTTCAGTTCTCGGATTTCGTCTGGGGTACGGGAGTACCTTAGAAAATTTAGTTCTCCAACGGAGGACTACGGGAGTATCTAAGAGAATTTGGTTTTGCTACTCCTCTGATGCTCCCAACGTGCAAATCGGGAAATAACTGCACGTACAGAGCAGCAGTGGAGCACCAAAACTGCCTGGATTGTAATGGGCCCGAAAGGTTCTCAGGTAGTCGTCCTTCTCCAAGAGAGAACCAAGGGAGCACCAAAATTTCGACTCGGGAGTATTTGTGTCAGTTTGATACACGTACGACTCAATGTGTTTGTTTTGTGGAATCAGTTTCAGTTACGTTCATTGCGACCTAGGTAGTTAAAATAAATTTGTGAAGCTTTTAGACAGTGGTTTGTGTGTGTTTTTTAATTGAACTGAATATTCCAATTTAACACGTTGAATGCCAAGCCAATTTTACAGTAATTGCCCGTGGCACCACGATGAATTTTCTATTATGCGATACATAGGTATAATTTCCTTCAGTGTGTATAATTGAGGAGCACAGTTCCAAAACTCATTTAGTCCATTCGCAGTTTGTCTTATAATCGCTAAACTATTAGCAATTATAGGACAAACTGCGAATGGACTAAACGAGTTTTGGAACTGTGCTCCTCAATTATAGATGTAATTATTTGTAATATATACATTTTGATAAGTATGCTTGACTTTTTTTTATTATAATGCACATTTTGAATCATTAGAATGTTTCTTTTCAGGAAAATGCACCGCCTTTTAAGATGTATCAATTTGATACAAGCGCGACTACCTGCGTTACATATACCCGCGCGCCTAACGAAGGGTTATATATAATTTGGAGGGCAAAAGGCGTAAAGGCGTAAAAACGTTGTCATTGGCATCTATATAACGAAAAGTGGATAATGGGGAGGACGGGGGAGAAAGAAATTCGCAATTATTTTGCCTGCCGTGTTGCGCTACTTTAAACGCTTGACATTTGTGTCCCTTCCACCAGATTTAACCTTCCAGTAGATGCACACTGTCTGACAGACCGGACTACAACAAAACATTTCTTACAAAAAGAGTGGCCCCCTAGAGAATCATTTAAGACCGGTACCAACAAGGTCAAGTACGAGCCTCTCGTCGATCTAGCCAGATACTGCTGCCACTTCTTCATATTAAGTTCGGCCTCATGAAGAATTTCGTCAAAGCTATGGTTAAAGAGGGTGAAGGATTTAACTACCTTAGACAGTTCTTTCCAAAATTAAGTGATGCTAAATTAAAGGAAGGAATTTTTATAGGACCTGATATTCGCAAACTGATGCATGATAAATTGTTTAAACAGAGTTTAAACGAAAAAGAGTTAGATGCATAGCATGCCTTTGTCAAAGTTATTAAAGGTTTTTGGGCAAAAATAAAGATGAAAATTACGAAGCTCTGGTGCAGCAACTTCTAGTCGCATATGAAGCTTTGAGATGTCGCATGTCTTTGAAAATCTACTTTCTTCTCTCACACCTCAATTTCTTTCCGGAAAATCTTGGAGAAGTTAGCGACGAAATGAGAGAGCGATTTCACCAGGACATAAGAATGATGGAAATTCGATATTAAGGATGTTGGGACCCTGCGATGATGGGAGACTATTGCTGGTCAGTGAAAAAAGAGGATCCGGCGTTTTATAAAAAGAAAAAGTAAAACTGATGGTTTTATTAACACATTTTTATTAAAGTAGATATTGTAAAATATTCTGTGTATGTCATACTAATATATAATGATACAATAATAGATATTTTCGTTATGAGGGCGTGAAGCGCCGTTTTTAACGAGTGTGAAGTTTGCCGCACGGGCGAAGCGAGTGCGGCAATCATACGAGTTAAAAACGGCGCGAACGCCCGAATGACGAATTCTACTTTTTGTCACTAAGTGTCAAATACGAGGTTGACAGGGTGTTGTTCGGGGCGGGGTCTTGGCGAGGGGGGGGGGGGCAAATTACAAATAAGTATTTTTTAAAGTAAAAAGAAATAAATAAACAAACAAAGAACTGTACCACATTTACTGCCGCTCTAATTTAGATACATTTTGCCCCATGCCAACTTCAAGTTAATAATTATAACAATAACAAAATATATAAAAATCGTCAAAATTCCGAACCACGTGCACGTTTACGTCAAAGAACCTTTACTCAAGTACCAGCTTACACATACACATGTAACTGCAGTGCCCAGTTCCAGTTCAAGCCGGAATGGAATAGAACGTTTATAAGCGACGGCGGCACCCGCGCAACTCATCCGCTGACGCTTATAAGCGACAGCGGCAGTGAATGGGTTAAGTTAGGTTAGGTTCTGACTTTGCGTCAGCTGCGTAGAGTTGTGCTGCGAATGCGTGGCGTTGGACACACTGATGTGCCAACTTCAAGTAATAATCGCAGTGATTTCTCGAGAGTGTGCCACTTTTACTTTACGCACTGCATAGGTTACTTTACGCACTGTGCAACCTTTCGCAAATTGGTGTGTAAAACGTCATTTTACATGCGTTGAGGACGCCCGTAAAACTGAGTATTTCGCACTGAGTGACAAAAATAGTATTTTAGCTGGTAACCTTGATAATAGTTTATTTTGCGCAGTAAATTTTATGGTAAAATTGGCAACTATGCGTTACACAAAAATACGAGCTAATGGAGGAAAACGGCGATCATATTCGCATTCAGCGACCCAAAATTAGTCAGAAATAGTGAGTTTCCTTTTTGTAACTTTCCAAAAGTTTCAAAACGTCGGCCTGTGCTATCAAAGACTCGACCATCAGCAAACACTGCCGAAGTCAAATTTTAAAGTATCGGCCATAGGTATACCCCGATAGCCAAGCGTGACTTTCACCCAAGTGTCACGCGGTGGCATCACTGAGTGACGTTGCTGTGATGCTACAGTGAGGATCCGGAGCGCGAGTTTTTGCCACAACGGAATACTTGATCCTGATTAGTCTATTCGCTTACGCTTACGGCCTTACGGAATTTTTATTCGCGTCGGATACCGCCATATGGTGGCGATTCGTTCTTCCTAAGATGGCCGTCGTTACGGACCGAATGTCAACATAACCACGTAACATAAACAAAGTATTTGTAAATAAAAGTAGTTTTAAGAGTACAGGTGCAATAAACCCAATTCATTAGTCATGAATATAGGTATTGAAGATATCTTGTCAATTCTAGGAGAGTCAAAAAGGCCGCTAGTGGAAAGAGAAGCGGTATTGAAAGCAGAGTTTGTATTTTCCAGCGGAATCAAAAAGAGAAACCAAAATGCAGTGAAAATCGTAGCTTCTTGCGTACAATCGTCACATGTAACAAGTGCTCCTCACGAAGTTGAAGTGAACATTTTAGTGCCGTTTCACATGGGACCGATGATCGGCGCTGACGATCGGTCGCAACTGATCATCAGTTCTATCCAAATACTTTCATATGAGTCGTATGGTCAGTCATCAACAATGTATCTGGAAAGTGAAGAGCATCGCATCGTTGTCGCTTTGTGCGTAAAAAGGTTTTTAGGGAGGCGAAAAAAAAATCGCAAAATCGACAACGCTGTTCCTCCATATGCAACCGATGATCTGCCTGCATGTGAACAGCTCCATTTGTTCAATGGCCCTGATGACAAACCGACGATCGGATACGCCACGGGCCGACCGATAGCCCGAGCGTTTTTAATCAGTCGACCGACGATGCGCATTCATGTGAAAGCTATGTTTGAAACAATGGACCCTCCTAATCGTGCGCTGATCATTGGTCCCATGTGAAACGGGGCTTACTGGTAAACAACAATGAAAAAGTAACGTGTAAGTGCAGCTGGGCCAGAGGAAGATGCAAACATGTTTTTGCAACGCTTCTGTACATAAATCGGTAGGGCAAATAGTACCATGTGACGATTGTACGCAAGAAGGGACGATTTTCACTGCATTTTGGTTTCTCTTTTTGATTCTGCAGGAAAATACAAACCCTGCATTCAATACCGCTTCTCCTTCCACTAGCGGCCTTCTTGACTCTCCTAGAATTAATAAGATATCTTCTATACCGATATTTTCATCACTTATGAATTATTGGGTTTAATGCACTTGCACTTTTAAAACTACTTTTATTTATGAATTCTGTGTTTATGTTACGTGGTTATGTTAACATTTGTTTTGAAAAAGAAAATATCAAATTATTTTTAAAAAAAGGGTGTGCGTGGTCGCCACGCGCGGTAGAAGTGAAACTTCAACGTTATATTGAAGGAATGGGAAAGTAGGGTAAACAGATGATTAAAATCTATGCAGTTATGAGTTACAAATATATCTTTATTCACTAACTTCCATATCTTCACTCAAATCTAAAACTGAAATGATAGGTGTATGATAGCTAAAGTAGGAAATAAAAGTTCGAGATTGAAGTATATCTACATATCTACAAAATACGGCATCAATTGTTGTTCCAGATCGTGTCGTTGGTATTCTTTTATCGTTATTTAGCTTCAAGTGTTGAATGTATGTTGTAGAAAGTCGATAAGTGGTTGTGCTTCTGGTGTAGCGAAGTTAACATTAAAATCACCACTCAATATCATCGGCATTCCACCCCAATTTTTGTTTAATAAGGCTGCACCCTCAGGAGTATATGTCAGTAATATTTCGTGCAGGAAATCTATTATATCACTAATTCTTTTATTTGGTGATATATACACAGCTACAAGAAGAATTGTCCGGCCACTGTCAACAGTACATCGTGCTGCACAAATTTCCCCCACTGCTGTCACATTAACCGAGAAGGCCTCAATCTGCTTTGTTGAGAAACCCATGCATGTGGAGTGACCGCAGTTGTTGTATCTGTGGAGTTATGGTAGATGGCAACCCCGGCAGCTCTGACCTCTGAGCGTTTGAATTTCACTACCAAATCAAAAGTGGGCAAATCCCTGTCGTCTTCATTCCGTAGCCAAGTCTCAGAAAGGACCAGTATCGTTGATTTTTGCGTCACTTCATCCATTAAATCTCTTGCATGAGCGTTTAAACTTTGGCAGTTGAAAGTATATATTGATAGTCCCTTCCTGGTGTCCATGAAGTCGATCATTTGTCGGCTGATGGTTTCTAATTTGTTGAGAGCAAGTCTACGAAACTCTGCTTGCAAAGTCCCCATTGAATTTTGAATTCTTCGTCCATGATGAAATATGAAATTATCACTTGAGGTAACAATGTAAAGGCCATTGATGTTCGTTACTCTAGACAATGCCACATATACCAATTGCTGCGACTGAGTCTGCTGTATGGTTGATGTATGTTTTGTGAATTATCCATGCCATACGTTGATGCATCGTGACTTGTGGATGGCTCCGGGGTAAGATGACGAATATCAACTGCCGGTATTACAGTAGTCGGTGAAGACGCATGAGCTGCGGCTGCGTTTTCCAGTGCCTTCTGTCTCTGTCTATATTGTTGTACACGCTGGGTTCCACTTTTAGGTGGTCGTTTTAATGCCTTCACCGCACGTTTTCTTTCACGAAATTCCCGTACACGCTCAGTTGATGTTTTTGGCATTTTTTTTAAAGAGTTTTTTAAACAGACCGATTAGAGAATTAATTCTTACACCGAGTTGTAATACACGTGCAAAATTGAATGATACACAAGAACGAAACACACTAACACTCTTGTAAACGTTTATTCTAACTGTCTTAATACTGAAATGTACTCCATAACCTGTAGAGTATCTGTTTGTGTGTTCGGGTTAAGAGCTCCTCACAATTGTTCTTTGAGTCAAAAATTGGACTGGTATCTTTCCCAAAGGTTGCGTCCGCTATATGTATCCCCCGAAGGCCCTGAAATGTTGTAGAAGTCGCTCGTATATTCGACCGCGGCTAGCGGGTAGCGAGAGCGAGAGAAGACCTGAACATTCCGGAGGCACTGACTTCGTCGTACCTCTCCTGACCGGGCGCACTAGCAGGTCGCAAGGGCGAGAAAAGACCCGAACATTCCGGAGGTACTGACTTCGTCGTGCTTTTCCTGACCGGACGCACCAGCAGATCGCAGGGGCAGGAGAGACTCAAACGTTCTGGAGGCAGTGACTTAATGCGCCTTCATGGCCGGAGCGCAACACTATCAATCGCATTTAATAAAATGCATCTACTGGAGCGGCGCCGCCCGCTTATCGCCAAGCTATTGTTATCGCAATTACTGCCGTGGAACAGGCTCGGTCGGCGTTAGCATATTATCAGCGTAGCTTAGAATTCGCTTGAAACGCCTAGAAAAATTGTGGCAGTGAGAGTGGCGGTTGAAACATTTTTGAGCCCTCAATAATTTAGAAATGTAGGCGCCCGATTCATGGAGGAACTCGAGGGTCTTGGTCCTTGACGCCGAAACTGTTTACCCTATTCGCGTTAAGGGGCCTGCAGAGAGGATAGGGACCATAGATTTATGGTTGCTCTGTCTCGGCTACGACCGATCGATGCATAGACGATGCATTGACGGCGTGGTAGCGAAGCTGCAGCGCGTGCACGCACATTTGTTCGCTTGGTTTCGAGAAGTTGAGATCGCTCTCCATGCATATGTATTCCATACCCATGGCCAGCGCATTAGCGAACGCATTGGCGAATGCATTGGCCACCGTGGAGAGGAGTTTCCAATGTCCTTGCCAGTGCGTTAGCAAGCACGCTGGCCAACGCATTGGCGAACGCATTGGCCAAAGTGTAGAGGAGCCATAAAGTGTGGGATGGGGGCAGGAGAAATATGAAACGGTGTAGTCTCGCTTTACTAACGCTTGCCAGAGAGAGAGAGAGAGAGAGAGAGAGAGAGAGAGAGAGAGAGAGAGAGAGAGAGAGAGAGAGAGAGAGAGAGAGAGAGAGAGAGAGAGAGAGAGAGAGATTGATTGATAGTATGTTTATTGCCCAGAATTGAACAAAGATTGTGTAACAATGCTACACAGTAAGCATTTATGTAATCTTATAGTATAGTTAAGCAATAGAGTATATAGGTATAAGTAAAGTATAAGAAATAAGTATATATGTAAATGTATGAAAAACAACGATGAGAGTGCTCTCTCTTACGATCGCAAATATAGTAGTACGGTAATAAGCAGAGTGCCTACGAGTAAACGTTAGATTGCCAAACGACCCGCCACCCAAGCAACAATAGACAAACCGTTCCTTGATTTTATATACCATTACAATAGATTAATGCGCATTACCGTTATCTGGAGTTTCCAGCCTATTAAGGTGATTTTTAAAGATATGTCTAAAGGCTGAACGAGACGGTGCCTGCTTGGCCTCATTCGGTACCGAGTTCCAGATATAAGGAGCTGTGACAGCGTAGGCACTCCTATAAGCATCAGTCCTGTAGCCTGGTATTTGGAGCAAATGACTTACTTGATTTCTTAGTGGTCGCCGGGCTGTATGGCTAATAAGCAAATCTTTAAGAGAGAGAGAGAGAGAGAGAGAGAGAAGAAGAAGAAGAAGAAGAAGCTTTATTTCGGCACTAGGGCGGGCCCTCTAAGTGCCTGTACAGAAAGAAACAGCAGAATAGATACAGCAATAAAATTAAAATGAACAAATAAAATACCACAATAACAAAAATGAAGAAATAAACTTAATAAATGAAGCAACGATAAAGAAATTAATCTAACTTAAAAATACCAAGAAACAATGGAAAAGATATCAGTCTAACTTAAACTTAAAATTAATAGGAACTAAACCAGAAGCAAAGATAGCGAGAATGACAAAAGTAGAAAGCGCAAGGAAGAGTGAACAATAATCTAGTCATCGGATAACAGCCAAGAGTGAAGCCTCTTCTTAAAAATAGGGACAGAGGTTGACTCCCTAATGACAAGAGGTAGCGAATTCCACAGGGAGGAGGCGGCGACAGCAAAAGACTTCTGGCACACGGTAGTCCGACACACCGGGACATGCAAGTTGGAGACAGGCTTCCAGGTACAGTGCACCAGAGAAGAAGCCTTAGCACGAAACACGCCCGCAAGGTAAGCCGGCTCACCTATAGATCGGACAGAGAAGAACAGGGAGCCAATGAAGTATGTGCATCGCTTCCGATAATCGAGCCAATGTAGATTACGCCGATAAGGCGTAATGTGCTCGACACACCGAACACCAAAGATAAAACGGATACACATATTCACGACCCTCTGTACCCTGACGCACTGCTCCTCGGATATGTCCCCGAACAACGCCCCACAGTAGTCAAAGTGTGGAAATATGAGAGCAGTGACTAGCCTCTTCCGCAGATGGATGGGAAGGAAATCACGGTTTCTCTTAAGCTGAAAGAGCGTAGCGTGAATACGCCTGACAACTTCGGAGAAGTGGTCAGTCCAGGACAAGGTCCTGGAGAACAATACGCCAAGGTTCCTCACCATTTGCGAATAAGGGACAAACACACCGCCAGCCTCAATGCTTGGAATGATGTCAAAATCAAGCGAGTTGATGAACCTGCTGGTTCCAAAAATAATAGACTTAGTCTTGGACGCGTTCAATTTTAAAGAGTTATCAGCGGCCCACGACACCACCGAGGAGACATCCGAATTTACCAGCCTAATGGCCTCGTTAAGCCCCGCCGGAGAGCAATGATAGTACATTTGCAGGTCGTCCGCATATAGCATGTGTTTACAGTACTTGAGAACCGGCGGGAGGCCACGCAAATAAATAGAAAAGAGAAGAGGACCGAGGACAGAGCCCTGCGGAACGCCTGAGGTGACAGAACCCCACCTAGAGGCCCAGCCGGAAGGATCAACTACTGCCTGAAAACGATTGGTAAGATAGGACTGAAACCAAGAGAGCACCGAGAGTGAGCAGCCCAGCCCCTTAAGAGCAGCCAGGAGCTTGCAGTGAGAAATGGTGTCGAAAGCCTTGGAAAAGTCAAACATGACAAGGATAGTTAACATTCTCCGATCCATACCGAACCGAATATTATCAGCCACCTTGACCAGGGCAGTCTGGGTACTGAAATTCTTACGGAACCCAGACTGACAAGGGTCAAAGAGGCTATTTTCTGTCATGAAATTGACTAACTGATCATGAACAATTCTTTCAAGGACCTTGGAAAGAGTTGGCAAAATAGAAATGGGCCGATAGTCAGCCGCAGAAACGGGACTTTAACTTTCGGGATAGGCCTGATAAGCGCTTGCTTCCACAAGGCAGGAAAGACAGAATTAGCTAAGGAATAGTTGAAGAGATTGAGGATGAGGGGAAATAAGACATCCAAAGACAAATCCAACAACGTAAGGCCTAGCCCATCTACACCAACAGCTTTAGATTTTGACCGTTTGAGGGCACAAGAAAGGTCTCGAGGGGTAATATGCAGGAGGTAGAAACGAGAAGGGTCAAAGGGTACTAAGGCGAGATCGAAAGTAGGAAGCGGGACAGAGGGGGAAAAGTAGGAGAGAAAATTGTCATTTAGCTCATAAACTGATACGACAAGGGAAGACGAGGCCCTTTTCTCACTGGCCACTCCGAGACGCCTGAACTCAGCCCAGATATCGCGCGGCTGCTGACGACCCCGAAGCATGACATCGAAGTAGTTAACCTTCGCCGCACGTACCTCTGAGCGAATGCTATTTCGCAGAGCTCTAAACTGTACATAAAGATGGGGCAGCCGGGCCCTCACAAAGGCACGCCGAAGCCTGTCACGCTCACGCATCCGCGCACGAAGCTCAGCCGAAATCCAAGGAGCAGGCTTACGCTTGAACGTAACAACCTTATACGGGGCATGCTTATAGATGGTCTCCGTAATAGCATCAACTAGGCAGCAGACATTAGCGTCAATACAAGGCGAGAACGAAAATGATTCCCAATCCCATGAACCCAAGTCAGCGGAGAAGCTTTCCTTGTTGAAAGCACTATAATCGCGGTTAATGCGAGTCCGGGGAAGGATGGCGGGAGATCTGATAGGGAGCACCACGTATATGAGGTCGTGCATAGATAAAAAATTGACAGGACGCTGTCCAGAAGAAACAATGTCAGAGTGCTGGTCAACAATGCACAAGTCCAACGAAGTATGTGAGGAGGCGGTGTGGTGCGTGGGTAGGTAAGGAACAAGTGTAAGATGATGGACGTAAATAAGGTTTTTAAGGTAAGCCGGGTCGAAAGAACTCCCATTAATGTCGGCGTTGAAATCTCCGAGAATGACTACTTCGGTATAATTAGCTAGCAGCGCCGATAGCGCGTTCTCGAAATCAGAGTAGTGGCCAATCTTTGGCGGTCTATAAACGACACACAAAAGCAAGCTTGGTTGACCCCTGAAGGTGATCTCAGAAAAGAGAAACTCAGGGCGCCCAGGAATGAGCGGATCAGAGGAGGCCAGGAACCTACAAGATAACGATCCGTGCACGTAAAGCCCCACGCCACCACCCCCCCTTCCGATACGATCACGGCGAAGAAGATGAAACCCATCAAGCGCAACGGTAAAGTCCGCAACGTGAGGCTTAAGCCAGGTTTCAGATATAGCGATGACATGAAAGAAATTTAGAGAGAAATAATCCCGGAAGTCGTCGATATGGGGAAGGAGGGATTGTGCGTTAATATGACAGATGCGCAAGTTAGGAGGAGAGCTAGTAGGAGGACAGGTTGAATTCGCCCGAGACGATAAGCTTCAGGAGCGAGACGGCACCGCTGAAGAAGACAACGAGGCACCAGAGAGAGGGCCGGCCACAGCAGAGGAAGACGATGAAGTCGAAGGCAACTGTCCCCAGGCAGGAACACCGCCGGCTGCTCCAGGAGGAGGTGCAGCAGTTGTCGTGGGCGCCGAGGACGGCGCAGCAGCAACGGCAGCGACGATGGCGGACCCGGCATCAACTTGCGTGGCAGCAGTAGCAGCACCTGCTGCACCTGAAGGTCGCTCGGTCGACGGGCCGACCTGCCCTAGTCTCGGCACATGCAGTGTGAAAATAACTGCCGCAAGAGCCCTGACAACGCAGCTCGTTCTTATCCGCGAGAAATTTGCTACAGTAGCCACACTTGCGCGTCATGGCCAGGCGTACACAACACAACAGAGGCGACCCGAGCGTAAGCAGAGCAAGGGCGATGTCGGCAAACAACAAGCCGGAGAAAACCGTCACACGAACCGATAAGATGGAATTAACCAAGCACCGAGAGGACCACAAGAGGAGGCCAGCAACGAGGACAAGGCACACTACCCACTGCACTCCCACGCCCAAAA